>SJYV01005695.1:52563-69483 GCA_006410875.1 Neotragus pygmaeus | reverse complement strand
AAAAAAATCTCAATACGTGTCTCAATGGAAACAGACAGGCTGATCCTAAAATTTTTAATGAAGAAAATTGGGATCAATAAAATCCAGGAGAAATTAGAAGGGGAAAAATCATGACTGCCACCTGTTCTACTTGATACCAGGGTAGTTATAGAACCATTAATTAAGCCAACCAACATTGACATAACAATAGACATACTGACTGATTGAAATAAATAAGGGGCACAGAAATACATCCATATTTAGATAGAAATTTAATGTTTGACAGAGGCGTAATTTCAGGATAAGGAAAATGTGAATTGTTCAACAAATTAGATTGCTCTTTGAATCAAGTGATTGAAATGTAAATCCAAGCTCTGTCCACAACACCTACTTTCACCATCAGTTCAGTTCAGTTCAGTTGCTCAGTTGTGTCCGACTCTTTGCGACCCCATGAACTGCAGCACGCCAAGCCTCCCTGCCCATCACCAACTCCTGGAGTCCGTACACAGTTTATTTCACTGGGGTTCACAAAATAGGGAGGTTTATAGGACATCAGAGGCGTAAATATCTGCACTGATACCTTGGAAGCATGCAACGTGGGCAGTGACAGCTGTCTGCCCCGAGGTCAGCACTAAGGGGGTGCACCGTCTACAGCTACTACCAGAACAATTATAAAACTGACAAAACATTGCTTTCTCTTTTCTTATTACTGAGAACAAGCAATGCTAAAAAAAAGTTCAGTGATAAAATGTGTCTTCTCTGAAAACATCCTTCATAAGTTCTAAATATTTGCAGCAGTTATTGTTTTACTTTAATAATAAATATACTTTAAGCTTCACATTAGTTAATTTTTCTTATTTATTACTATTCTTTTATAGGCATTGTTCATGTGTGCTAAGTCACACCAGTCGTGTCCAACTCTTTGTGACCCTATGGACTGTAGTCACCAGGCTCCTCTGTCTGTGGGATTCTCCAGGCAAGAATACTGGAGTGGTTGCCAGGCCCTCCTCCAGGGGACCTTCCCAACCCCAACCTAGGGATTAAACACACATCTCTTAGTTTCTTACATGTGCTGCATTGGCAGGTGGATTTTTTACCACTAGCACCATCTGGAAAACCCTATAGACATTGTACTGTATTCTAAAATAATGTGGAATTTACTTTGGAGAACTCCCATTGTGGACTCACCAACATATTTACTTTGAAACAATTGTGTGATGGTGCAGAATCTTGATGTCCTTTTCCATTGGATTTGTGTCTCCAACCTCAGTTGAGTGCGCATTACAATTTAAACAGTAGGTTAGAAACAAATGATGATGGCATCCTGATTGTAAAACTAAGAAATAGAACCTGAGTTATTCCAGTTGTCACTTTATGTGATCACTTGATAATCTTGTTTATGTTTTAAATTTAAAATAGTCAACTAAAGGTTAGCCATTCACAACCCATCCATCATGGTGACTTTTCCTCCTAAGACCAGACAAGTCTGATTTTCATCAAAATGCAGATTATTACTACAAACTGATTGGCATTAGTAGGCAAAACACAAATGATTAGTCATCTCATTTTTAGGTCTTTTTCTCCACTTTTTTTTTTTCATTTTGAAACGTAATTGACATAGAATGTTATATTTGTTTCAGGTATAAAGCAATGATTTAATATATGTATCATATATATTGCAAAATGATCAACACAGTAAGCCCACCATATATCACCATGCAGTTTTTTTTTCTTGTGATAAGAACATTAAAGATTTAGTCTCTTTGTAACTCAGAGTCTTTTCTAATTTTAAAATCCTGTATTTTTAAAAGGATAGATCAAGATTATTTTTAAATATTTTAGCTACTCATCTGCAAGAAGGAAAATCTGTACCAAATGTCTTCTCAACGTTTTTTTCTTCCAATTCTGGAATTTTAATTTATCCCTACATAGTACCTAACACCCTCAATAGCTAATACAATGGTGTTTACAAATACAGTCACCTCAAATTGTATACATCCACACTTGGGTCATCTACAAATCTTAGGATGGCAGAAAGATTGTATGTGAGGATAGCAACAACTGTTACCTCATGAATGGGGAAAAAAGTTTTATCTTTATGCTTTATCTTTTTTGTTAAACAACAGGTCAGAGAAGGAAGACATGTATAATCTAGGAGCTGGTTTATTCCTTTTCGTAAGGAAACATGGCCTGTGGCCATAAAGACCTCCCCTGGAAACTCACAGTGCCCTAATGTGAGACTTGTTTATTCTGGGGCACATTTTATCATTTTAGCCCTGGAGATATTTGAGCTTCTAAAAGCAGGTAGGTAGTAAGTTGTTTGGGGTGCCAGGAAAGTAATTGGATTAATGCACTTCTATCTCAGATTACTGGTAAGTTAGCCTTTGGTATGTGGGCTTTTAATGTTATTTTGAACGTGGTATAACACAAACAGCTACTTCTGTGACATTATCATGCTCCCACATGAAACCCTTCCACCAGACCCCCTTCCTTACCTTGTCACACCCAGAAATACCCAGAAGTGTGTTCTGCATCCTTTTCTCCTTCCAGGTTACTGGCTTCTGCTTCCAGCCACCCACTTCTTCCCAGAGTCTTGTTGCAATGAAACAAGCAAACAAACAAATAAACAAAAATATTTCCAATTACACCAAAGCCTCATCACTTGCGATTTCAGTCAATAGAAACACAACGTGGGGTTGCAAAGAGTCCGGCACGACTGAGCGACTGAACTGAACTAAATAACTCAATCATGATTTGACAGCAGGACATCTCTTCAGCCTCTGTAAAGAGATGTTAAGAAGAAGTATGGAGTAAGACATCATCAGACACATTTAACCAACTCAAGAAAAGGAAGGATCTTGGGTTTCCCTGGTGGCTCAGTTGATAAGGAACCTGCCTGCAATGCAGGAGATCCAAGTTCAATCCCTGGCTGAGGAAGATCCCCTAGAGAAGGAAATAGCTAGCCACTTCAGCAGTTTTGCCTGAAAATCCCATGGACAGAGGAGCCTGGTGGGCTACAGTCCATGGGGTATCAAAGGGTCGGACACAACTGAGTGACTAAACCACCACCAACCACAGTCAATATGGGCTTCACTTTCACAGTTATTGTCAACAGTCTTCAGTGAATCAGAACTGGAAGAGAATTTTGTGGTATAAACATATTGGAGTCAGATGATCAAGGTTCAAAGCCTTACTCTACCACTTAAATTCTGTTTGATTCTGGGAAATCTAACATTTGAGGATTCAGCTGCTTCACAGCATTGTAATCAAATAAGTAAACATGAAAATGCTTTGCATATTAATAAATATTTTATAAATGTAAGTTTTCATTGATTTAGGCCCTACTTAATCATAACTAATCACTGTGTGAACCAGTATTACAACTATAATTCTTTTAGAATTTTCTAAAAGGCAAAATTTTAAAATTTTAAATGGCTTTTTCCCAGTTAATTCCCAACCACAAAGATGTGACTATAAAAAATAAAATATCATGCAAATTTTCTGTGCTAAGGTTAATGTTTGATTTACATGTTGACTTTAGCACTGGATAAGGCTATAAACGCATAAAGTAATTAAGTCTGTGAATTTTTTTGGTCAAATTATCTGTCATTTCAATATTATTTTATGAATTTAAAAGCCAGATATAGCTAGACTTTCATATGTAGAAGGAACATTGTGAATCTAGATTGGTATAGGGTGGAAATTTTACTTGATGTGGATTCTGATAAATATATTGATATGGTTTTACCACCTCCCTTTTTTTGACTGCCATTTTTATGTAGGAAGTTACTGCTTTGATCTTTATAGTCCAGTCAACTTCTCTGAACCGTCCAGTTATTCTAAGAGATTTTTGTCACTGTAACTTAAAAGGCAAAGAATTCTTTCTAATAACATTTTCTTTACTTTCAGTAGAGGCATATTCTCATTCATTCTAAAAGTCTGGAAAGTCTTTAAAAAGCAAAAATTTTAAAATGTACAGCTCCTAAATACTATACTCAGAGATAAATAAATGCTATTCTTTGCCATATATCTTTCTAATAAATTAACATTTATTGCAATATTATGGTTTTTCTTATTGCAAAAGTAAATGAAATTATTGCAGAAAAAATAGAAATACTTTCACATTTAAAGGAGAGAAAATAACCCACAATCTGATACCCAGAGATAAGGGGTATTTAATTTTGCTATATATCTTTCCAATCTTTTCTTATTGTTATACCAACATCAGGACTTCCCTGGTGGCTAAAATGATAAAAAATCTGCCTGCAATGCAGGAGATCTGGATTTGTTTCCTAGGCTGGGAAGATCTCTTGGATAAGGGAATGGCTACCCACTCCAGTACTCTTGCCTGGAAAATCCCTTGGATGGAGGAGCCTGGTAGGCTGCAGTCCATGGGGTCGTGAAGAGTCGAACATGACTGAGTGACTTCACTTTCGTGCATTGGAGAAGGACATGGCAACCCACTCCAGTGTTTTTGCCTGGAGAATCCCAGGAATGGGGGAGCCTGGTGGGCTGCTGTCTATGGGTCGCAGAGAGCCAGACACGACTGAAGTGACTTAGCAGCAGCAACCTACTCCAGTATTCTTGCCTGGAGAATTTCATGGACAGAGGAGCCTGGAGGACTATAGTCCATAATATCTCAAAGAGCTGGACATGGCTGAGCGACTAACATTATACCTATATTTTATTAGAATTTAACTATTTTTAATTAAACTCTAATTTTGCCACTTTTTCTTCTTACAAAAGAAATATAAATTCAATCTAAAAAAGTAGAAGATAGGAAAAAGCCTAAAAATTACCCTTAGTGTTATCTCAAAGATAAGTACTGTAATGATGACACATATACTTCTAGGGCTTATATTAAGCCTTTCTTATGTCCATGTATGATTTCACTTTTTTTCTGCCAAGATGTGATGATACCAATTATATGGATTTGCAATCACCTTTTAAAAAACTCAGTAATGTATAGTACTGCATTCTTATGCCATTAAGTATTTTTCTACAGCATAAATATTAATGACTCATAAGATTGTATTTCACTTCACTTCACTTCAACATTGTATAGAACTTATATAGACTGAATTATTGACCCAGTTTCCTGATTGGGGGTATTTAGAATGTCTTGAGTTTCTCACTGCTATAAACAATGCTACAGTGAACAGTGTTCAACTATTATTTGTGTGCATCTTTTAGTATTGACTGAGGATAGATGCTTGGAAATGAAATTTGGAACGTTTTTGGTCTATTTGGTGGATTGTTTTTTAAAAATCTTTTTATAATTTATGCTCCCAATAACAGAGCACATTTGCCCTGCAGCTTTGCCAAAATTGACCATTATCTCTTTATTTTTTCACATTTGAGTGTTGAAATGGCAAATACTTACCATTTATTTTCATTTAATTTACATTCCTTTTAATCATGTTTTCTTTTAAATTACATGCCACTGAATCTGTGAGAAATTACTTTGATAGTAAAAGCAATCAGAATAGGGACATTGCTGAATCCTGAATCTGCAGCTGTGTAAAGGAGCCGATGATTGTTATATTTGATGTTTGTTCATTCATATATTCATTTGTTTTCCTTTATTATCATTTGACAAGTATTTACTGTGCTAGGTCTTTGTTTCTAAGAGCTGAGAATATAGAGAACAATATGGATAGTGTACCCTCTCTCTTGGAAATTTTCATAGTGTATTATACAAAACAAGAGCTTCCCAGGTGGCACAGCGGTAACAAATCTGCCAGCCAATGCAGGAGCCACAAGAGATGTATCTTTGATCCCTTGGTCAGGAAGAAGATCCCTGGAGAAGGAATAGCAACCCACTCCAGTATTCTTGCCTAGAAAATTTCATGGCGAGAGGAGCCTGGTGGGCTACAGTCCATGAGTCACAAAAAGTCATACATGAATGAAACATACAAAACAGACCTTAAGCAAACAATAATTAGAAGTGACTCAAAATTATTAAAAAATAAGTTGAAAGTATTATTCTAAGACAACTATATTTAAGCTGATCCACCCTGTTCAATAAGGAGTAATTCACTGAAAGTCCTCACTTAGTATTTAGTTTCTTCCATATTTGAGTGGCAAAGAATCTGCCTGCAATGTGGGAGACCTGGGTTTGATCCTTGGGTTGGGAAGATCCCTTGAAGAAGGGAACTGCTACCCACTCCAGTATTCTGACCTGGAGAATTCCAAGGACTGTATAGTCCATGGGGGTCACAGAGAGTCAGACACCACCGAACGAATTTCACTCACTAGGAGGATTTGGTAAACAGAAGGTGCATACAAGAAAAAGCTGGTTTTATTTAGGAAAGTCTTGAGAAATGTAGATATTACATTATTATTTCACCAGGTGATACTTTAATTTGTTCCTGGTGGATAAATATGCATTTTGTTTAAAAAAAAAAAAAAAACACCTGCAAAAAGACTTCCCACACTGCTTGGGTGAAATATACATCCTTACTGCTCTTGTTAAAATGATGTTCTAATAATCTCTTGACGCCTTAATTGACCCCCAGTGATCAAAGGGCTGTGACTCTAGAAAGCAGCAGTGTCCAGGTGATCCAGTCAAACAATGCTATGAGGAGGAAATGAATGGCTTTTTTGACTGAACTTCTTACTCTTTGGAAGTTGGCTATGGTGTCAGATGACAGTCCATCTTAAGGAAGAGGCCAAAGTCTTATCTTAAGACTCAACTTCCTGGAATTTTCACTTTTCTTTTTTTTTAACTTTAGAAATATATTGTATATACCAAAAATGCATAAAATATATACATTTTAAGTAATAATATTAAAATTACTCCCTGTGCTGTCACCATCCAGGTTAAGAAAACATTTATAGCAATTTAAAAAACTCAGCCTGTGACCCTCCAATGTGGCTCTCCCCTCAACCCCTTCCCCATGAATAATGCGTGTTCTGCCTTTTCTGATAATCCTTTCTTTGCCTTTTTTTTTTTAATGCTTTTACTGCCTAGGCATGCATCTTTCATAAATATTATTTACACTCCTGCTTATAATAATTTTATAAATAGAATCACATCAAACGTGTTCTTTCATTCCATGTGTCTTTCATTTAATATTATATGTATGATTTATCCATGTTTAGGTATATAGTTATAATTGTCCTTTTAAAAATACCACAAATTATCCATTCTCTTTTTGATGCTTGTTTGTGATGTTTATTGTTTTTGACAGTTACTAACAATGATGTTATGAACATGCCAGGAATGGCTGGTAGCTAGGAATGTATGTATATAAATTTACTAAACAATTTCAAGTCATTTTCCAAAATGGATAAAGTATTGGTATAATTCATGGTCTCACCAGTGGTAGATGAGAGTTTCTATCTATCCCAACACTTGGTATTGTCAGATATTNTATATTTAAGTGTATAGTTCAATGACATTAAATGTTTTCACATTGTTGTGCAACCATCACAACCATCAATCTCCAGGATTTTTTGTATTTTTATGAGTAATTTTTTCTCATTTGTTGACTTGTTGCTTATAACTAGTTATGATTATTTTACTGGTTGTTTTAGAGGTTATAACTTAATTCAACTCATCATGATATGTATTAAAATGAAATTATTTCATGTAGAATATTAAAAACCTAAACCAGTGTACTTCCATTTCTTCAATTCCAGCCTTTGAGTTCTTGTCATATAATCCTCTTTTGTAATACAAATGTTATAATTTTTTCTTAAAGCACGAAATTATCTTTTAAAGAGATACAAGTGGCAGAGCAACAACTTTATATTTACCCAAGTAGTTACCATTTTCTGATGTCTCATCTTAGTTTGTGTAGCTTCAGGTTTTCATCTGGTATTGTTTTCCTTCTACTTGATGTACTTCCTTTAATATTTCTTATAATTGAAGATCAGTTGGTGGTTGATTCAGCTTTTCTATCCTCAAAAAGATATTTTTCTTCACTTTTTAAAAAATGTTTTCATTGTGTAACATGTTCTAGATTTTTCTAAAAAAGACAGTGAAGCAATGTTACCCTGATCTCCTCCTGCTTGTCTTATTTTTGAGAAAAATCTGCTGTCACCCTTACAGCTGTTCTTCTCTTCGTAATGTACATATTTCTCTGACTGCATTTGAATTTTTACTTTATCATTGATTTTAAGTGATTTAATTTACACTTTCCTTGATGTACTTTTCCACACATTCCTTGTGCTTAAGACTAATTGAGTTTGTTGCATTTGTTGCTCATGATTTTCAGCAAATTTGTAAAAGTTTTGTCCATTATTCTTCAAACTCCTCATACCACCATAGAGTCTATTTTTTTTGGCTGCTTAAAAGTAATAAAACTATATTATTGACTTATAAAATTACTGATGCTCTGCTCATTTTTTTGTTATTTTTCTCCTTGTATTTCATTTTGCAAAGTTATTATTTTAAATCTTTACGTTGCCTAATCTTTTTTTCTGCAATATTTAATATTCTACTGTTCCATACAGTGTGTCTCTCTTCCAAGATATTATAGCTTTTGTTTCTAGTAGTTCTATTTGGGACTTTTGTATATCTTTAATGTCTCTACTTAACATGTTCAATCATTTTTCCGGCTTCCTGAACGTATGGAATCAACTACAACAACTGTTTTAATGTTCTTGTCTTCTGATTCTATCTTCTGTCTCATTGCTGTTTCAGTTTTCATTGATAGATTTTTCTGTTCAACATCGGTAGTATTTTTCTGGCTTCTTTGCATGACTGGTAGTATTTGATTGGATGCCAAACATTTTGCCTTGTATTTTGTTGGGTTCAGTTTATTTTCATAGTTGTAAATATTCTAGACTTCTGTTTGGGGACCCAATTAAATCACTTGAAAACAGTCTGATCCTCTTGGAAAGCTTTTAAGTTTTGTTAGGTTGGATTAGCATTGTATTTTAGTCTAGTCTATGGTTCATCTCTTCCCACTACTGAGGTAAGATCATTCTTAGTAGTCTAACCAATTCTCCCTGAAGTATGAGGTTTTCCACTTTGGTTATTGTGGACTGATATTGTTTCCACACCTTTGTGTACTCTGGGTACTGTTTCTTATATTCTTTTACTATAGTTCCCCAGCCATGGGTCATTTCTTTATATTCTTGTTCTGATCAGTATTCAGCTGAATGTTCCAGAAATTCTCTCTGCAGATCTCTAGGACTCTCTCTCCCTGGAGCCTCTCCCATTCTGTATTCTGTACTCCAGACTATATCTCTGTTGGCATTCCTGACATTCTAATTCCAACTCTGGAATTAGGAAGACGGTAGGGCTCTGCCTAGCCTCCCCCGCCACCTGTGCCATATCCTGAAACTTTCTCCAGGCAGTAAGTAAAGATCATCTCATTTGTGTTCCATCTCAGTAATCACCATCGTTCATTATCTGACATCCGGTATTTTAAATGCCCTTTTAAATATATTATTGTTCTACTTTTTACTTGTTTCACCCAGTAGGATATATCCACTCTTGTTATTCTATCTTTTCCAAAAGTACAAGATAAACTTTATTGTAAAAGTTTCCTAGATGTTTCTTATTTGCAGTCAAGCATGGGGACAACATGCTTACAAGGTCAAATGAGTGAACCGATAAATAAACATTAATATGAATTAAGCTAGGAGGAAAACAGACTTTGTTAGAGTGCTTTATTCTCACTGGGACTAGGGTTTCAGACATTTGAAAGATGAAAGTCGAAGGTGTCTTCCTGAGCTCAGATCAATTCAATGTCATTGTACAAATCTTAACTTAAAACTTATTTTTTTTTTGTTTGACACAGTAATATCATACACAAGTTTGGAAAAGTGATTCCTGAACATGGCAGTATATGGCAGATATCCACTGCCTTTGGATAATGAACTACAGGTTGAATACACTTTCCTAGTTTATGAACATAGATGAGGGAGAGGTTTCAGGATAATTCTCAGATATGCTGCCCTCACTGATTATGTTCCCCTTCTTGGGGTTTACAGGCAATAGAAACTCTCCATTAACATGTATCTGTTATATGACAATAAAATGACTCCCGCTTGCTCTGAGTCAACAGATGAAAACCAAATATTCATGGACTTCCCTGGCAGTCCAGTGGTTAAGCCATCACCTTCCAATTCAGAGGGTGTAGGTTCAATTATACCCTCGGGCCAAAAAACCAAAACATAAAACAGAAGCAATATAACAAACTCAGTAAAGACTTTAAAAATGGTCCACATTACAGGCAGGGCCCTGACCTGGGGGAGCCTGGTGTGGCCTGCACCACACTGCTAAGAATCCCCTTCTGCAGGCAGAGGAACAAATCAGTTAACTTTGTCAGTTTTGCCTCTTACTGAAAAAAGTAGTGTCAATGATTTTTGATAACCATTTATTGGAACCTATCAAAGATCATTTTATTTAAAAAATATTGCATGTGCATTTTAGACATTTTTGAAAATAAAGGTTTATAAAAGAAAAAAATCTTTAGAAGGAAAAAAAAAGGGAAACCAAATATTCAGCATCCATAATTGGAATTAGAGGCAAGTATTTCTACTAAGAAATGTCATAAAATTATAAAATTCAGGACAGGGGAGGTGATGGTGGAGAAAAAGACACAATACATTGCAAGAGATAGGACAGAGGGAAAATTCCTAAGACTTAATCATTGGAGTTCAATTGTTTTTCAACAAATGAAAGGAGGGAACCAGAAGTGCCTGAGGTCTGGCCTCAGGCTGATGGGGAAAATTCAAGGACTATGGACAGAAGTCGGAGAAGGCAATGGCACCCCACTCCAGTACTCTTGCCTGGAAAATCCCATGGACGAGGAGCCTGGTAGGCCACAGTCCATGGGGTCGCGAAGAGTCGGACATGACTCAGCGACTTCACTTTCACTTTTCACTTTCATGCATTGGAGAAGGAAATGGCAACCCACTCCAGTGTTCTTGCCTGGAGACTCCCGGGGATGGCGGGGCCTGGTGGGCTGCTGTCTATCGGGTCTCACAGAGTCGGACACGACTGAAGCGACGTAGCAGCATGGACAGAAGTAAGGCGGACGGGAGGTGAGGCGACATTACACACCACATGTGCTCTTCTCAGCAATACCAAGTCAGTGTAAATGACATCCAATTCATTTTCTGTCCCCTACTGTGTGTAGAACCACTGGAGAGGACATGGGAGGAAAGAGAATGATGTACAGAACAGGGCTTCTATCCTGGGGAAGTTAGCAAGGAGCTGAGAGCACAAGTCTGGTGAGACAGCGTGGGCATATCCTAAGCCAGCCTATCTGTAATAAGCTAAGTTGAAAAATGAAGGAGAAAATGTACAATAGGTACTTTATATGCTGCTGCTGCTGCTAAGTCACTTCAGTCGTGTCCGACTCTGTGCGACCCCACAGACGGCAGCCCATTGGGCTCCGTCATCCCTGGGATTCTCCAGGCAAGAACACTGGAGTGGGTTGCCATTTCCTTCTCCAATGCATGAAAGTGAAAAGTGAAAGTGAAGTCACTGAGTCATGTCCGACTCTTCGCGACCCCAGGGACTGCAGCCTACCAGGCTCCTCCGTCCATGGGATTTTCCAGGCAAGAGTACTGGAGTGGGTGCCATTGCCTTCTCCAAGTGAGCCACTAGGGAAGCCCAAATACTCTGGGAGACAGCTGTAAGCAGGGTGAGACTCATATAATTTGAGCAACTTATCATCTTCATCCCTTTAGGGTGCCATAACAAAACATAAACTGGGTAGCTTATCAACAACAAATACCCACCAGTGATGGTTCTGGAGATTGTGAAGTCCAAGGTCAAGGTAGATTTGGTGTCTGGTGAGACACAGTCCCTGGTTGATAGATTTCCATCTTCTGTTTGTGTCCTCACGTGGCAGAATGGAACAAGGAAGTTGTCTTTTTAAAGGCGCTAATTCCATTCACAAGGGCTACACCCTCACAACCTAATCATCTCCCAAAGGCCTCACCTCCAAATGACATCACATTGGGGAATAGGTTTTACCATATGCATTTGGAGAGGACACAAATATCCATGCTAGAGAACATACCTTCTAATATGTAGTTAGTAAATGTCCGAGTCAGGATTCAAACCAAAAGAAAGTCAGACTCTGGAGCCTTACCTTTCACTTACTATGTTCATTGTTTATCACCAAAGGATGTCAGGGATAAGGTTTTATTCTTCAGGATGGGAATTTGATTGCGCTAATTTTGGAGTAATCATTCTCACTTATATATTATGTCTTTTTCTCATTTATGTGAATCCTCTAGCCAGGAAAATGTTCAATTAGAAAAATCCATGGGCAGCTGCAGAAAACTAGAAAAGCTCTGTCCCAGGGAAGAAGTGAAGACTCTCACTCTTTGGTCCACAGGTGCACACCTTCTCCACCAGGGAATAAGTCCCATGGAAGAGATGTATTCATGCTTCACTCTACCCCAGCTCTTATGACAGCATCTGACACATAGTAGTTGCTCAGTAAATAAGTGTAAATCAAATGAATGAATGTGGAGAAGCTAGTGAGGGAAAAGAGGATTCAAAATAAACCTGCCTGTTCTGACTTTCGCTTTCTCCCCAACGTCTCCATCACATGTCATCAGTTCAGAAACCTGGTCGATTGAAGAGTTGCCCAATAGTGAAATCCATGAGCTTGCAGAGGACGATTTTCCACACACACATGAGGCCACCTCAGGACACCCAGTGTGGCCTCACATTGCCCTGAGGCTGGCCTTGCCCCAGGCACAGTGAAGCCAGCCTTGATTTTTTGGAAGCTCTGGAAATAGCATCCATAATTCTTGGATCTGAGCCATCAGTTTCTCTCTACTGGATCAAATTCCCTAGTAGAGAACTAATACAGCAGCTCCAACGCTCCCAAATCCTACTTTCAAATCCATTTTCTCCATTGAATAATTTGCTTCAGATTTCCAAAAGAAATGCCCCTTAGAAAATGTGACACATTTTTGCTCCTGTTGTCCTTGCTAAATAGGTTTCTTTGTAGGTAACAATCAAATTTCCTATTCAGTTTTTAGCTGCCCTGCACAAGAGGAAATATAAAGTCACAGCAAGCCAAAATTCCAGCTGTAAAACCTACTCTCTGAGATTGTACATAAGGAGTCACTTAATAAGTGCTTATTGCTTAATGGTGATGGCGATTTATATTTTGGCATGGACGAAAATGAACTGAGCAGTGTCTGACTCCCTCATGCATACCATGACATGGCATTCCTTTTTTGTACCTGGCCACGGATGCCCACAGGAATTATAGATGTAATTATTTGATCTCTTTGTATTGAAGACCCACAAGTTCTTCTACGTAAATGTTTTCTTTTATGTCAATACCACAAAATAGCCTAGGCTACAGATTCATACATGGAGTAACTGGAATTCTAGTGTGTGAAGAATCAAGTTGTTTACTTAATGATGGATTAAAAAAAAAAAAATACCAACCTAACTTCACTATTAAAACTTGTCACAGAGTGTCAAATTTCCTTGAGAATTAATTTTTAGAGGTTTTATTCTTTTAAAATTTTATTTATTTATTTTTATAACTTCTTCAATACAGGCTGTCTTAAAAAAATTTTTTTTTATTTAGTATGTTTTTAGCTGTGCTGGGTCTTTGCTATGCTGGGCTTTTCTTAGTTGCAAGGGCTACTCTCTAGTTGTGGTGTGTGGGATTCTCATTGCGGTGTCTTGTCTTGTTGTGGAGGACAGATTCTAGGGCATGCAGGCTCAGTAGCTGTGGCACACGGGCTTGGTCATTCCATGGTATGTGGGATCTACCTGGACCAGGGATTGAAACCATGTCCCCTGCATTGGCAGGCAGATTCTTATCCCCTGAGTTGCCAGGAAAGTCTGAGAATTCATTTAATGATGTCCTTCACCTGACTAGAGAAAAGTTCTCGTACTTTGGGAGTCAGAGAAAACATAAAGAATTAGCTTCCCGGACTTTAGTTTCTAAATGACACAGACCAAGGGAAATACATATGCTGGGATTCGTAATGTAAACTACTAATAGACAGTGATTAAAGAATAATGTTATACCGATTATAAGCCAAGATTAAATTAGCTTAAATTTAGCTTAAATTCAGATATTCTGATGGCATTCACTGTTATTCCACAGAGGTGCAAAAATTCAACTCATGTGCAATCCATCCCTCCATCCCATGCTGGTTGAAGTCATCATCTCGTCTGATGCAGAACCACATGTACAAGACATATGTTCTGCTCCAGGTGTTCAGGAATTCTGGGACTTCTGATGAAATATGAAGGCAGTCCTCCCTTTCTCCTTCCTCTCACCTTTCTTCCTTCCTTCTTCCATTTTTATGGGGAACCTACTTGCTATAAGCCCAATGTTTGCTGCCAGGGATTCAAAGACAAATAAGAAATCTCCCTTGCCCTGAATACATTCATGATCACAGAAAACTGACAAGGGAAGAGATAATAGCAATAAAAGTGTATAGGTCTGACGTTTGAAGTGAATGCTTCAGGAGTTCAAGGAAAAGGGCTACTTATTTAAGGAAAAGACTGTGGGGTTTTGTGATTTACAGGGAAAGGGTTCTATACTCAGCATAGATGAGGGTTCTATACTCAGTGATGATGTCCATAATGGCCAAGACTGTCAAGGCAGCTCTCATTTTAATGGAGCACAAAAGAGAGAATCCTGTGTTATAAATTTACTTTTTTTTTTTAAGCTAGTTCTATTTGAGATATAATTTATAGACCATGCACTTCACTTATTTAAAGTTTCCAATTCAATGGTTTTAATTCAGATATGTACAAATTTTGCCACCAACAATTTTAAAGCGTTTTCAGTACCAAAAAAAAAAAAAAAAAAGAATATCACACCCATTTCCCCATCTCCTTTGCCTCCCATTCCTAAGCAACTATGAATCCATTTTGCCTTTATAGATTTCACTGCTCTGAACATTTCATACTAATGGAATCATATGATATATGGCCTTTTATGACTGTCTTCTTTTACTTAGCATGTTTTCAGGGTTTATCTATATTATAGCAAGTAACATCACTTTATTTGGCCAAATATGAATATATTTTGTTTATTCATTGGCTGATGGACAGTTGTTTTTGTTTCCACATAAATCTACTTCTGACCATGACCTTTGGGTAGGGAAATCAATCAAGAAATAAAACTAGCCACATGATGCCCTTGTGTTATCAAACATCCAGCCTACAGAGCTACAAATCTCCCAATCCAGGACAGAATAAACACTATTTAAAACACACTGTTTAATATATCACCTTCTAAAACACAAAGACAGCATTTTTAACCAAGAATTTCTAAGAAATATTAGAAAGCAATTTATGCACAAGTAGATTACTTAAATATTTTTAGTTTTAATGTCTTTTCAAAGTCACGGTGCATCTTAAAATGAGGAAAGAGGGAATAAGAGTGGTTAATAGCTAGAAGAGAATCTCTTATTAATCTTTGTTTCCTGACATGGAAGCTACTGTCACTACCACAACCCACTGAGTGCTCCTCATGGGTTATAAGTTACCCCTCTTGGGGAAGCACTCCTCCACATTGGAGACAATTAACTATCACTAGAGATGTAGGAGATTGGAGGAGAGTAGACAGATCAAGCATCAAGAAACACAGTCTTGGACTTCCCTAGTGGCTCAGTGGTAAAAGAAAATCTGCCTGCCAATGCAGGAGACAAGAGTTCTATCCCTGATCCGGGAAGACCCCACATACTGTAGAGCAAATAAGCCCGTGGGCCATAACTGTTGAGCTTTGCTCTTTAGAACCTGGGAGCCCATGTGCCACAACTCCTGAAGACTGTGTGCCCTAGAGACTGCTCTGCAACAAGAGAAGACACCAAAGTGAGAAGCCTGTGCACTGCAACTATTAATAGAGAGTAGCCCGTGCTCACCACAACTAGGGAAAAGCCCCTGTAGCAAAGAAGACCCAAGACAGCTAAAAATAAATAAATAAATAAATTTTTAAAGTGCTAAAAAAAACCCCCACATAGTTTCAAAACCTGTCCCAGTTCTTAGCTGTGTACTCTTGGGCAGGTCACTTACTGGCCTGGGCTTTGAGTCTCTCATCTGTTCAATGTACTACTGTCATCTAGCCTGTTTGTTTCACAAATATGCAATCAGTGTGATGCAATCATGTTCCTTTCTTATCAGGGAAGAGAGAAAATGCCAACTTGAATTTTATACTTGAATTTATCTTTGACTCCTAAGGCCATCCTTTCTCCACATTCTGATAAAATTCAACATTATATTTTAAATCTAGTGACCATCTCCAGGATATGTATGTATTCTTGTCTGTACCCTAAATAACTTTACAAATCTCTATCCCAGGACCTGCCCCACAATTTACTTGTTCCCTCTCTCCAACTATGATGAGATCTTGAAAACTGGATTTAATCTTATTCATGTGTTCATCTCCTGTATCTATCAAAAAGTGTTATTTGGCTTGGGCTGAGCAAATATTTTCTAAATGAACAAAAGTTTTATTAAACAAGTGAATAAATAAATATTGTCAGTTACTAATGAATATGAATGATTCTTCCTGTATATATATATATATATATATACACTCTTATGGTAACATTCTCAAAATATAGCCCATAAAGTAAAAATCTCATATGAAATGGCAGAACAGAAAAGGCCAGAAAAATATTGTGATATGTCATTCCATTTCCAGCAAACTTCAAGAAATACAAGCTCTTCATCATTTGGGTATCCAGAGGTAGCTAATGGTCTAATCTCAGCCAAACAGTGCTATTAAAAACACAAAAAGCTAAACTTCATGTACATTCCAGTTTCCCTTGTGATTCCAATTAAGAGCACATCAAGTAAGTGAACTTAGCATTTTGCATCATGGAGCTTTTGAGAACTGTATAAAATTCAAGTTGGCATTTTCTCCCTTCCTTGATAAGCAAGGAACATGATTGCATCACACCGATTGCATATTTAGCTCTCAAAGCAGCTGTATAAACATTATAAGCAATATAACAAAACAGAAAGGGAAAAAA
>SJYV01005695.1:30013-52471 GCA_006410875.1 Neotragus pygmaeus | reverse complement strand
TATATATATATATATATACATATACCCACACACACACATATATGGGACTTCCAAGGTGGCACTATTGGTAAAGAACCTGCCTGCTGATGCAGGAGACATGAGACACAGGTTAGATCCCTGGGTTGGGAAGACCCCCTGGAGGAAAGCATGGCAACCCACTCCAGTATTCTTGCCTGGAGAGTCCCGTGAACAGAGTACCCTGGCGGGCTACAGCACATGGGGTCTCAAGAGTTGGACATGACTGAGCGACTAAACCACCACCATCATACCTGAGGTCCCACAGCAAGTAAGCTGAGAGCTAGGACGGGAGATGCCCAAGTTTTATGACCCTCAGGAAGGAGCCTCAGACTCTGCATTCTGTTAAATTATGTGTCATTCAGCTTAGGATTCTCCTCTGGATATTGAACACATATTTTGCATCAACAGCTATATTAAAGAGAGGAGTGAAATGAGGCCCCCTTGAAAGGAAGCAAAGTGACGTCTGCCAGATGGAATGGACTACATCCTGCCTTGTTATTTCCTTCTTCCGCACTAGCCTGAGAGGGACTTCTCTGGCCATCCAGTGGTTAAGACTCAGCACTTCCAGTGCTGGGACACAGGTTCCATCCCTGATCAGGAACTAAGATCCTGCACGCTGCATGGTTTGGCTATAAAGTTAAAAAGAAAAAGCACTAGCCCAGGACACTTGTGCTGCTTCCTGAGAGTCCTTGCCTGGGACTCTCAGGAAGTGATCTGAGGGACTCCAAATCTCTTGTAAACTAAAGCACCTTCCCTCCCCTACCATAAGGGCTGAATTCCTTGCCAATCATAAAGTTTTGCCTCTAAGAGTCCATCACTGAAGTGCGTGGTGCAGGGGAAAGATGCTCACACCAGGGTGGTCTCCTGGGAGCAGACTCATCTCCCCCTCCCCAGAGTCTGGCAACAGGTTCTCCTTAGCCTGCTAGTGTCTATTTGCATCATATTTTCAAAAAAGAGTCCCCAGTGTGAATTTTACCCTGGTGCATCTTGTAGCCACCTGGGTGTGAGTGTACTTCTGTCAGAAGTTGAACTTCTTTGTCTCCAAATTTCTGCCGGCCTGTACACCGTTCCTCACGGCTCCCTGGTCCTCACCAGCTCTCACTGTGAAGCAGCACCTCGTGCACCTGTCCACGGGTTCAGCTGTGGCCGCTGTGACCAGAGGCTGTTACGACCATCCAGACCATCTGTCACAAGAAGCAGTTCACCGGAATACAACCGGAAACTTTAGGCGCAACCCCCAGTTCTTCTTCTGATGTGAAGTTTAATGACCTTGGTGTTTGCAGCTCTGGCTGTTTAGCTGCATCCCTTTATCCAGTGTGTACAGGAGCCCAGCGGCATGGGCTAGGTGTGAACACCAGGTACCTGCAGTGCTACCAGGCGCTGGTGTCTTCTGCTGTGTTGTTGGTGGTTGTGCCCTTTGAATCAGCACGTGGAGCACAAATCTGTGGTCTCTGGTTAGTTTCTGCTTTGCTTATGATGCTGCTGTCTGGAATCAGAATTGCCAGGCTGAACGTCTCAATTTACTGGATCAGTGGGTACACTTCAACAGTCACCCATGACATATTCGGGCACTTCAAGTTCTGACCTGCTTTGTTTGGAGGCTGTTTTATTTAAAGATCTACTGTCAGCTAATCAGGGTCTTGGCATATTATGTAGATATTTGGTATTCTTGCCTATGCCCATTTTAAACTGGTACAAGGTATTCAATTGGGTTTTTGTGGCAAAAGAAATAAAATTACCCAAAAAAGATTTTAAAAACTCCTCAAGTATGATGATTAGATTCAAAGAGGGAAGAAAAGAATTCATTGCAAAGTTTACTGAAGGGTTGTTTGCCAGATATAAGACATGGGGAATTTTGTTAATGTGTGACTCATTTTTAGAGTCCCTCTTTTTTACTTAATTTATTAACTTTTCTACTTAATTTTTTAATTATTTAAAATAAAAGTTATTTATATGTCTTTTCATATAGAATTTTATGTAGTAAAGACATTCATGCGTTACCTTATATTCACATATTCACTTACCCTAACACAAGGTTGCATCAGTTCCTCCCTGGTGTCAGGTCGTATTCAGGACACAGGAGTCAGTTAGACCCAGTCCTGGGCCTGGAAGTTCCTAAACCAACAAGCGCATGGGTCTGACTCTGACATCTGAGGCCTCCTGCCACCTGCTCTTCCCCACAGCTGGCCTCACAATGGACAGTCTTGAACTTTGACAGTTCCACAATAACATCCTGCTCACACATCTTCCACTGGACTTTGCCTGACCCTTCTCTACCCACATGTTCCAAATACCCATATTCAAGATTGGGCCTACAGGTAGTGTGGATGTTTGGAAGCCTTCTGAGCTGGAAGTCTGGAGGCCTGGAAGTGCTACTTTCTCTCTTCCTTTAGTCTGAATGACCACAAGTTTGAGAAATGTGAAAAATGATCATCAGTTGTGTTCTGACTAGCTCCAGGTCCCTGAAATATGATGCTGTGGGTTCTCCCATCAGAGTCTAGGTATCCATCATGGGCTCCCCACTGGTCATGTGACTTGTCTCAGCAAAGGGAATATTACACAAGAAGAAGTTTGAGAAATGCTTGCTTTTGGGGGTGTGTTCTCTTGATTCCCTCTTGAGATCCTAAGAAGACCATGCATCTGAGCCCAGCTAGCCTACTGACCATGGAGCAAAGCTAACTGACAGAGCAAACAGATCCCTTCTGTGTTTTGGCCCTTAGTTTTTTATTAGACTGAAGAGTGAAAATAAATGTAATGTTTAGAGCAGGATTTGAGGAGTCAAACAGACCTGGCTTCAAATCCCCTGTCCTTTACCTAGATGAGGAGCACAGAGTTACTTCATTCCCTCAGTCTGAGTTTCCACAACCATAAAATAAGGACAAAAATAATAACCTGTTTAGGCTACCGTGAGGACTAGATCAGTTCAGTTCAGTCACTCAGTCATTCCTACTCTTTGCGACCCCATGCGCTACAGCATGCCAGACTTCCTTGTCCATTACTAACTTCTGGAGCTTGTTCAAACTCATGTCTATCGAGTGGGTGATGCCATCCAACCATCTCATTCTCTGTCATCCCCTTCTCCTGCCTTCAATATTTCCCAGCATCAGGGTCTTTTCCAGTGAGTCAGCTCTTTACATCAGGTGGGCAAAGTGAGGACTAGATGAAATGCTGTAAATAAGACCTCCAGGTCAGAACCTGGTTCTTATTAAGAACTCAATAGAGTATTGATTAGTATACTGTATACTATACTGTAGTATAATTGATTAGTATACTGTATACTGTACTGTAGTATAATTCTTATTTCAACTGCTAAAACTGTATAATTCCAATCTGATCCCACCACTGTCTTCTCATTCAGGAATGTCTTTTTCACTTTACCTCCTACACTCTCCTTGACCCTCAACCTGCCTCAAGCTCTTGGCAGCCTCTCATAACACTTTAACTTTCAACTCATATCTAGTTCACCAACCATAATTTTCCAAACTTTTCATTTTGGATTAATTTTAAATTCACAGAAAAATTGTAAAGAGGGCACATGTGTGTGTGTGTGTGTGTGTGTGTGTGTGTGTGTGTGTTTTCAGTCATGTCAGACTCTTTCCTACCCCATGGACTATAGCCAGCCAGGCTCTCTGTCCATGGAATTTTCCAGGCAAGAATCCTGGAGTGGATAACGATTCCTTCTCCAGGAGATTTTACAGACCCAGGTGTGGAATCCATGTCTCTTATATCTCCTGCATTGGCAGGCGGATTCTGTGCCACCTGGGAAGCCCAAAGATAGCTCATGGACTGTGCATATACCCTTCATGTAGGCCCCCTAATGTGAACATCTTACATAACCATAGTACACTTACCAAACTAAGAAATGATTGTTAGAAGATCAATACTAACTAAAATACAGAATACTTGAACTTCCCTGATTTTCCCACAAACGTCTCTTTCCTGTTCTAGGATTCAATCAGGGTAACATGATGCATCCAATCATCACGCACCCTTAGTCTCCTCCAATCTGTGACAACTTCTGGTTTCCCTATTTTCTATGGCCTAAACATTTTTGAAGAGTACTGGTCATGTATTTTGTAGCATGTCTCTCAGTTTGAGTTTGCCTGATGCTCTTCTCATGTTTAGACTGAAGTTAAGGGTTTATTAAAAAAAAAAAAATCCACCACCATTTGCAGAAACATGGATTGACCTAGTGAGTATTACACTTAATGAACTCAGTCAGACAGAGAAAGACAAATATGTGATATCACTTATACATAAAATCTAAAGAATAATACAAATGAATCTATATGCAAAGCAGAAACAGACTCACAGACATATGAAACAAACTTATGATTATCAAAGGGGAACTTGGGGAGAGGGAGAGGGTAGGAACATGGGATTAATAGATACAAACTACTATACATAAAAGAGAGAAGCAACAGAGATTTACTGTACAGTACAGAGAACCAGCCACCTGCCAAGCAGGAGACACAGGTTCAATCCCGGGAAGATGCCCCAGAGAAGGCAACCCACTCCAGTATTCTTGCCTGGGAAATCCAATGGACAGAGGGACCTGGCTACAGTCCATGGGGTTGCAACTTAGTGACTAAACCACCACCAGTACCACCACAGAGAATAATATTCAATACCAAAATACATGAAAAGATGCTCAATATTATTAGATATTGTTTTTGTTCAGTCACTAAAGTATGTCTGACTCTTTGCAACCACATGGACTGCAGCATGCCAGGTTTCCCTGTCCTTCACTATCTCCTGGAATTTGCTCAAACTCATGTCCATTGAGTTAGTGATGCCATCCGACCGTCTCATCCTCTATTGTCCTCTTCTTCCCCTGCTTTCAACTTTTTCCCAGCATCAGGGTCTTTTCCTGGCCAAACCCAGATTGAAACCAAAGGACCTGGGAACTGGAAGATTTAGTTCATAGGGATTATCTCCAGCAGTTAAAAGAAGATCAGAGAAGTTGGGGGGAATAGATCTTGGCAGGAGAATGGAGAATAATCAACTCAGGTTCTCCCTTCTTCATTCCTTTATCTTTGATTTCTAGAACAAAAGTTCATTAATCCATAAGTCCAATGAATAATTAAAAGTAAGGTTGCATGAGAGATTTATAAATAAGATAATTTCTTGGCAGTGAACATCCATAACTGGGATGTAGCCAAATCTTTATTAGATTTTGGACATCTGAACACATGTGACTTATTTTCTGTCTTTATTTTAAAATAAAGGAATCTACAGAGGACAGGTATATAGCATAATTAATTATTTTAAAAATCAAGACCTTTGCAACTCTACTCGAGTCAATACTAAAATTTTGGTAACACTTTATAAGCCCTTTTATAGATTTTATCCAAATTACATCCATCTTCCAAACATAACAAATATCCTTACATTTTTTAAAGAGTGATTGCATCTTTGTATTTCTTTAGGGTTTTATCACCTAGACATTATAGTTTAGACTTGCTTATTTCTTTAATTTGAAAGATAATTGCTTTACAAAATTTTGCTGTTTTTTGCCAAACATCAACATGAATCAGCCATAGGTATGCATATGTCCCCACCCTCTTGAACCTCCTTCCCATCTCCCTCCCCATACTAGTCCTCTAAGTTGTTTCAGAGCCCCCTTTTTGAGTTCCCTGATAGACTTGACTATTAAAAAAAAAAAAAACACTTTTTTTCTTTTTTTTTTATACTTTATTTTATTTTACAATACTCTATTGGCTTTGCCATACATCGATACGAATCCACCACAGGTGTACACAAGCTCCTAATCCTGAATCCCCCTCCCNGCTGCTGTTAAGTCGCTTCAGTCGTGTCCGACTCTGTGCGACCCCACAGATGGCAGCCCACCAGGCTCCCCCGTCCCTGGGATTCTCCAGGCAAGAACACTGGAGTGGGTTGTCATTTCCTTCTCCAGTGCATGAAAGTGAAAAGTGAAAGTGAAGTCGCTCAGTCGTGCCCGACTCTTTGTGACCCCCTGGGCTGCAGCCCACCAGGCTCCTCCGCCCATGGGATTTGCCAGGCAGGAGCACTGGAGTGGGGTGCCGTTGCCTTCTCCGATTTTACACATGGTAGTGCATATATGTCAATGCTGCTCTCGTGGTTCATCCACCGCCCCTCCCCCACTACGTTCACATATCCGTTCTCTACGCCTGTGTCTCTATTTCTGCCCTGCAAACAGATTCAGCTGTGTCATCTACCTTCCTCTCTTTCACTTGGTGTATCTCATGCAAACACCACTCACAGGTGGGATCTCTGTAAAAGGAGTCCGGGAAATGTGGTGTTTAGACTTTNCATTCTCTACGCCTGTGTCTCTATTTCTGCCCTGCAAACAGATTCAGCTGTGTCATCTACCTTCCTCTCTTTCACTTGGTGTATCTCATGCAAACACCACTCACAGGTGGGATCTCTGTAAAAGGAGTCCGGGAAATGTGGTGTTTAGACTTTAAGCCTCTATAGTACATGGGACCTGGAGAAGGCAATAGCAACCCATTCCAGTACTCTTGCCTGGCGAATCCCATAGACGGAGGAGCCTGGTAGGCTGCAGTCCATGGGGTCACGAAGAGTCGGACATGACTGAGGGACTTCACTTTCACTTTCCACTTTCATGCATTGAAGAAGGAAATGGCAAACCCACTCCAGTGTTCTTGCCTGGAGAATCCAGGGACAGGGGAGCCTGGTGGGCTGCCATCTATGCGGTCGCACAGAGTCGGACACGACTGAAGCTACTTAGCAGCAGCAGTAGCAGAACATGGGACCACTGAGAAGAAAGGAGATGGCCCTAAGTATCAACAAAAAATATCCACCAAGGAAAACTTTACTCTTAACTATTGCATTTTTATCCAAATGTTTCATTTCAATTCCTCTATAGTTCTTCAGGAATGTTTTTTAAAAAAAGGAGGAAAAGAACAAATAATCTTCTTCACTGCGGGTGGTTTATTTTGTTTCCTGAATTTTTAACAAATATGACTTTAAAAAGTCAAAGTGAACATATAAAAATAGTTATAACTGTTATGGTTGTGTGAAGCTCCAGTAGAATCGGTCTCCAATAAAGACTAACCCAGGGACTTCCCTGGTGGCTCAGTGGTAAAGAATCTGCCTGCCAATGCAGGAGACATGGGTCAGATCCCTGGGTAGGGAAGATCCCCTGGAGAAGGAAATGGCAACCCACTCCAGTACTCTTGCCTGAGAAATCCCATGGACAGAGGAGTCTGGTGGGCTACAGTCTATGGGGTCACAAAAGAGTCAGACATGACTCAGCAACTAAATGACGACGAGAACAAAGAGGAACCCAGGGGGGAACTAGCGGGTTTGTGCAGAGAACCCAGGGAGGACTGCATTTATGTAGCCATTCCTTATATTTGGGCCTTAGTTTTTTTTAAGTGACTTCATGCACTCTGAGGTCTTCTTGGATTTCTAAAGCAGTTTTAGAAAACTGGGAAAAAACATAGTCCTGGACCAGTGAGAGACTGCAATTAAAGACCATGGAAATATTCTCCTCTTAGGGAACTACAGAAATTTCTAAAAGTAGCTATTAAAATTATAATGAAAGTTGCTATTTTTCTGGCCTCAGATGAGCTAAACACAGAAATCTGTGTTTAGTAAAATGACTGAAAGTGTATTTGATCCTGAGTTACGGCTTTAATATCAAAGTTGGACAGAAACGAGCAAACTTTCCTTTTAGACTTTGCACAGTTTGCCTAATCTCTGCTGATACAAACTGTTACAAAACACCACCTTAAACCAGAAGCAACCCCTGGTCAAGATACGAGAATTCAGATCTTTAAAGTCAGCAAGAACGAGCAATTTCATGCCAGTATACTTATAATAAATGTGTGTTTTAATCAACTCTGCTTTTACACTTTCAACCTCTTAAAAGGAAAGGCATCCTGTAAAGCAAGTCCCATAGGGTTTCAAAATTATCCAGGGTATACTCAGAAAATTAAAATTAATATTAAGCATGAACACATTGAAAGAGGACATTACTCAGCAAGCATCCAAAGGTTTCAGATTCTTTGAAGTGGTCCGTTTCTCTCCAAGATTTATGAGCTGTCTGTCAATGAATTTAATTGGATATTTGTTGAAATTAATGGCAGCTTCAGCTGATTGAACAGACTTTATTTAAATTTTGTGTTTCTTGTTTATGGCTATTTTTCCTGGCCTTGTCTTTCCATGTTGCATGCTGATGAAGCCCTGAGCGAAATGAATGGAGAAATCTTTTCCAAATCAAGACATGACTCTCCTCACCGTCTTTCACAAAATGGGAAAATACTACTGATGATAAATCACTTCCTATTTCCAACTCATCACTATTCAGATTTGTTAAAAGTTCATTTTCATGCACACCCTTGGAAGTTAAGGGCAGAAGCTCCATAGGCATACAACCTGTGTTCAAATCCAAATCATCCACACATTTGCTGTCATCCTAGCCAAGTTTCTCAACCTTCTCCTTGCCTCAGTTTACCCACTTGTTGAGTAGAACTGATAATAATAGGCTCCCAAAGGCTCAGAACCTGCCTAGCACAGGGCCTGAAACTTGCTAATACCTCAGTAAGACTTAGTTCTTCTTACTTTTTTCTCTGTGGGAAAAAATGAAATTATAGGGATCTATTTTATTCCTCTTGTGATGAACAAACCACTAAACTTAAAAATACTTAAAAACTAGACTCTGCTTTAACGTGACAAATAGAAGCCTGGAGAAATTGAAGCCCCTGCTATAAGAAAATGGAAGATGTTTTCTTCCTCTGTTTCTTTTTCCTTCTACTCTCTGCCCCCAACTACTATTTGACATATTTAATAAACTTTTTTCTGGGGTTCTGAAGTTGCTGCAAATTCTTGAGTAGAAGCGAAACTCTAGGGGAAGTGGAAGGAAGGAGAAGACAGCTTTCTGTAACAGATTGTTTTGGACTTGTGATTAATGTCATAGTTACTTTTCCAAACTCTCCTCTTTATTTATTTATTTTCTTTCTTTATTCAGTGAACAGGATTATGTACTTGGCATGGAGCTAGGTGCTGGAATGTCAAAGCTTAATTTTAGGAAGGCAGTTCTTAAGAATCTGTCTCACTAGTGAAGAAAGCAGTATTTTACAACCTAGTGCTTCTGGAATCACATAGCATAGTAGTTATGTGTCCAGACTCTGGAGCCAACCATGGTTTAAATCCTGTCTTTGGCAACTTAAATGTGGGTCAAGTTACTTTACCTCTTTGTGTTTTAGTCATCTAACTGTAAAGTGGGGTTGTAATAGTACTTGCTGCTGCTGCTGCTGCTTCTGTTGCTGCTAAGTCGCTTCAATCGTGTCTGACTGTATGACCCCATAGACGGCAGCCCACCAGGCTCCCCAGTCTCTGGGATTCTCCAGGCAAGAACACTAGAGTGGCTTGCCATTTCCTTCTCCAGTGTAACAGTATTTATGATTTTAAAGATTAAGTTGATATATATTATATTATATTATATGTATATTATCTTGGAAGAGTGTCTGGCTTATGGTTAACATTAAAGGTTAATACTAAATAAGTGTGTACATTTATTACCTTTATTACAATCATGATTCTAAAGTTTTTTCTTTCTAATTTTTATCAATTTTATTGGAGTGTAATTGCTTACTCATGTGTTAGTTTCTACTGTACAGCAAAATGAATCAGCCATACATATATACATATCCTCTCCCTTTTGGATTTCCTTCCCATTTAGGTCACTACAAAGCACCGAGTAGAGTTTCTGGTGCTACACAATGCTGTAGAGTATGTTCTCATTGCAGGAAGACATATTCTTTACCATCTGAGCCACCAGAGAAGCCCCATTATTTTATACATAGTGTCAATGCTGCTGCTGCTGCTAAGTCACTTCAGTCATGCTCAACTCTGTGCAACCCTGTAGATGGCAGGCCACCAAGCTCCCCTGTCCCTGGAATTTTCCAGGCAAGAACACTAGGTTGCCATTCCTTCTCCAATGTATGAAAGTGAAAGTGAAATTGAAAGTGAAGTCGCTCAGTCGTATTGGACTCTTAGCAACCCCGTGGACTGCAGCCTACCAGGCTCCTCAGCCCATGGGATTTTCCAGGCAAGAGTACTGGAGTGGGGTGCCATCGCCTTCTCCTCATAGTGTCAATAGTATGACATTAAGTTTGTTTGAGAAGTTGTGGAAAAAGACAAGAGGAGGCAGATGCACCAGACAAATGATACATTTGTTTCTGGACCTGTTGAGGTGCTTTGCGGTTGCCCAGATGGACATTCCTATTAGGCAGTTAGTTGGTAACACAGATCTAGCCCTTCAGCAAGTGATGCGGGCTAAAGGTAATGACTTGGACAACAGCAACATGTGAATGGAAGTTGAAAACATGGACGTAAATAGGGTCACTCGGAGAAAGGGTAGGGTGTGAAAAGAGAGATGGTTAAGGACCACATCCCTGGAGCTGCATCTGTTTAAGACACTGGGCAGAAACAGAGGAGCTTGTGAAGGCAGAGGCCTGGATACAGGGGCAAAGTGTAAGCGGGAGCCTGCGAGGGAGGTGGACTGGTGGGAGGGGCCCAGGTCATGATTCGTCTTGGCTCTTTTGCATTTGTTTTTCTCGTAATCATCTCTGGCCCTGAGATTTGATTAACCAGAAAGTAAACAACTAACGGCCAGCGACACCTGCCCAGGGAAGAGTGGAAGAAGATGGCAGAGAACAGCAACGGCTTAGCACTGCTACCATGATGCCTTCTCGCCTCACACACCACACCCTTAGTAACACCTCCTGGATTAATTTTTCTTCTTTAACAGTTTAGAGAGTTTAACTTCAAATTTGGGTCTATCAGGCCATATTCAAAGATTGCACATATTATATGCCTCAAAACTTATTTTTAGTTTTACAAGATTACCTGTCTTAAGTTTGTGGTGCTTTATTTATTTATTTTTTTAGCCACACCAACCTGCATGTGGGATCTTAGTATCCTGACCAGGGATCGAACTCCCACCCCTTGTATTGAAAGTGTGGAATCTCAGCCACTGGTTGGCCAGGGAAGTCCCTTACATTCTAGTTTGAGAAACAGGAGAAAGTAGAAATAGAAGGCAAACTGTTTCCTTTGAAGAAAGTGATCGACGATGTTCACATTCCATTGGCTGGAACTTTGTCACATGGCTCCACATGGTTGAAAGAAGAAGGGTGGTGAGTGACTTAGAGGTACAGTCATTATAGACGGGAAAGCACTAGCTCTCTCAAGTATCATCAGCACTCCACTTGAGTAACTTCCATTGGCCAGGAATTGGGGAATTGGTGGTGAACAAAGTCTAGAGGAGGAGACAGATCATTAAATGATTGTAACTATTATATCATAGCAGGGGAAGGACAAGATGCCTGGCATAGACAGGGAAGGGGGGCATTGCTGAGGAATCTAAACTATCCAGTTATCCAGAAGAGANTATTTGCTGTCATCCTAGCCAAGTTTCTCAACCTTCTCCTTGCCTCAGTTTACCCACTTGTTGAGTAGAACTGATAATAATAGGCTCCCAAAGGCTCAGAACCTGCCTAGCACAGGGCCTGAAACTTGCTAATACCTCAGTAAGACTTAGTTCTTCTTACTTTTTTCTCTGTGGGAAAAAATGAAATTATAGGGATCTATTTTATTCCTCTTGTGATGAACAAACCACTAAACTTAAAAATACTTAAAAACTAGACTCTGCTTTAACGTGACAAATAGAAGCCTGGAGAAATTGAAGCCCCTGCTATAAGAAAATGGAAGATGTTTTCTTCCTCTGTTTCTTTTTCCTTCTACTCTCTGCCCCCAACTACTATTTGACATATTTAATAAACTTTTTTCTGGGGTTCTGAAGTTGCTGCAAATTCTTGAGTAGAAGCGAAACTCTAGGGGAAGTGGAAGGAAGGAGAAGACAGCTTTCTGTAACAGATTGTTTTGGACTTGTGATTAATGTCATAGTTACTTTTCCAAACTCTCCTCTTTATTTATTTATTTTCTTTCTTTATTCAGTGAACAGGATTATGTACTTGGCATGGAGCTAGGTGCTGGAATGTCAAAGCTTAATTTTAGGAAGGCAGTTCTTAAGAATCTGTCTCACTAGTGAAGAAAGCAGTATTTTACAACCTAGTGCTTCTGGAATCACATAGCATAGTAGTTATGTGTCCAGACTCTGGAGCCAACCATGGTTTAAATCCTGTCTTTGGCAACTTAAATGTGGGTCAAGTTACTTTACCTCTTTGTGTTTTAGTCATCTAACTGTAAAGTGGGGTTGTAATAGTACTTGCTGCTGCTGCTGCTGCTTCTGTTGCTGCTAAGTCGCTTCAATCGTGTCTGACTGTATGACCCCATAGACGGCAGCCCACCAGGCTCCCCAGTCTCTGGGATTCTCCAGGCAAGAACACTAGAGTGGCTTGCCATTTCCTTCTCCAGTGTAACAGTATTTATGATTTTAAAGATTAAGTTGATATATATTATATTATATTATATGTATATTATCTTGGAAGAGTGTCTGGCTTATGGTTAACATTAAAGGTTAATACTAAATAAATGTGTACATTTATTACCTTTATTACAATCATGATTCTAAAGTTTTTTCTTTCTAATTTTTATCAATTTTATTGGAGTGTAATTGCTTACTCATGTGTTAGTTTCTACTGTACAGCAAAATGAATCAGCCATACATATATACATATCCTCTCCCTTTTGGATTTCCTTCCCATTTAGGTCACTACAAAGCACCGAGTAGAGTTTCTGGTGCTACACAATGCTGTAGAGTATGTTCTCATTGCAGGAAGACATATTCTTTACCATCTGAGCCACCAGAGAAGCCCCATTATTTTATACATAGTGTCAATGCTGCTGCTGCTGCTAAGTCACTTCAGTCATGCTCAACTCTGTGCAACCCTGTAGATGGCAGGCCACCAAGCTCCCCTGTCCCTGGAATTTTCCAGGCAAGAACACTAGGTTGCCATTCCTTCTCCAATGTATGAAAGTGAAAGTGAAATTGAAAGTGAAGTCGCTCAGTCGTATTGGACTCTTAGCAACCCCATGGACTGCAGCCTACCAGGCTCCTCAGCCCATGGGATTTTCCAGGCAAGAGTACTGGAGTGGGGTGCCATCGCCTTCTCCACATAGTGTCAATAGTATGACATTAAGTTTGTTTTGAGAAGTTGTGGAAAAAGACAAGAGGAGGCAGATGCACCAGACAAATGATACATTTGTTTCTGGACCTGCTGAGGTGCTTTGCGGTTGCCCAGATGGACATTCCTATTAGGCAGTTAGTTGGTAACACAGATCTAGCCCTTCAGCAAGTGATGCGGGCTAAAGGTAATGACTTGGACAACAGCAACATGTGAATGGAAGTTGAAAACATGGACGTAAATAGGGTCACTCGGAGAAAGGGTAGGGTGTGAAAAGAGAGATGGTTAAGGACCACATCCCTGGAGCTGCATCTGTTTAAGACACTGGGCAGAAACAGAGGAGCTTGTGAAGGCAGAGGCCTGGATACAGGGGCAAAGTGTAAGCGGGAGCCTGCGAGGGAGGTGGACTGGTGGGAGGGGCCCAGGTCATGATTCGTCTTGGCCCTTTTGCATTTGTTTTTCTCGTAATCATCTCTGGCCCTGAGATTTGATTAACCAGAAAGTAAACAACTAACGGCCAGCGACACCTGCCCAGGGAAGAGTGGAAGAAGATGGCAGAGACCAGCAACGGCTTAGCACTGCTACCATGATGCCTTCTCGCCTCACACACCACACCCTTAGTAACACCTCCTGGATTAATTTTTCTTCTTTAACAGTTTAGAGAGTTTAACTTCAAATTTGGGTCTATCAGGCCATATTCAAAGATTGCACATATTATATGCCTCAAAACTTATTTTTAGTTTTACAAGATTACCTGTCCTAAGTTTGTGGTGCTTTATTTATTTATTTTTTTAGCCACACCAACCTGCATGTGGGATCTTAGTATCCTGACCAGGGATCGAACTCCCACCCCCTGTATTGAAAGTGTGGAATCTCAGCCACTGGTTGGCCAGGGAAGTCCCTTACATTCTAGTTTGAGAAACAGGAGAAAGTAGAAATAGAAGGCAAACTGTTTCCTTTGAAGAAAGTGATCGACGATGTTCACATTCCATTGGCTGGAACTTTGTCACATGGCTCCACATGGTTGAAAGAAGAAGGGTGGTGAGTGACTTAGAGGTACAGTCATTATAGACGGGAAAGCACTAGCTCTCTCAAGTATCATCAGCACTCCACTTGAGTAACTTCCATTGGCCAGGAATTGGGGAATTGGTGGTGAACAAAGTCTAGAGGAGGAGACAGATCATTAAATGATTGTAACTATTATATCATAGCAGGGGAAGGACAAGATGCCTGGCATAGACAGGGAAGGGGGGCATTGCTGAGGAATCTAAACTATCCAGTTATCCAGAAGAGAGACATGGATGAAGCGATTTTTACATTAAGAGCTAAGAAATGACTAAATGTTACCCAGGAAGAGAGGGTTGCAAACGGAAGTGTGTTCCTGGCAGAAGAAATAAGATATGCAAAAGCCCGGAGATAACAGAGGGTGAGACAAAGCTTAGAGGAGCTGGAACTAGCCCAGTCAAGCAAAAGCATCTTACAGCATAAAGGAAAGTTCTTCAAAGAAGGCTGAAGAGTTGAGTGTGTTTGGATCATCTAAGGCCAAGGGCCTTGAGTCTGTGGGTGATTAGTCAGAAGGAGGAGGTCAAAAATGAACTCCAAAGACTACACCAAGCAAAATGGTGGCGAATGAGATTATTCACTGAGACAGAGGACGTTAGAGGTGAGATTTCAGGCTGATGGGGGAGATGGTCCTTTCAGCTCTAGCCACACTGGTTGGGGAGTCCTGATTAGACCTACAGACTTGAGTCACCTGCCTATAGATGAACTGAAGCTACAGGAGTGGTTGAATCTCACACAGAATGAGGAGCAATGAAAGCCGTGGACAAACTCCAGAGAAATACAGATCTTTTAGGGATGAGTAAGAAGGAGAGCCAGAGAAGGGCAAAGGAGGGAGGGCTAGGTGGACAATAGCCATTATAGCAAAGTAAGAGATACAGTCATCTGCTGAGAATGTGGGTGAAGGGTCATCGGCCTTACCCCAGGGCTCTAGCATCATATGGGTTTGCCCAACCTGTTCAGAGGAGTAAGCAGGACATCAATTACAATCTGTACTGGAAGATTCTAGTCTTCCCATTTCAACCAGAAAAGGACGGCCTCCATCTCACTGATATCTACTCTAGTCCTGACGACTGCTTTCCTGAAGAAGTCAAGATGGACCCCTTTGGGGGAAGGACTATGGACCTCCTAGTTTTAGCACTATGGAAGTAACAGCCTGCAAGATACTTTCAAGTTTATGAAATCTCAAATGTTTCAGCAAAGGCCAGTATTACTGAATGAAGTGAGACTCTCATATTATATTTATAAGATAAAGTTCACTATAAAGTATGTTTCTTGCTCCTCGACTATTGAAGATGTTTCCATCAGTGACTAAAAGAAAGTCTTTAATGCTTTAGGAAAATGTGTAATCAGCACAAACTACAATGAAAGTAGACATGAGATTTGGCAGATGACAGTACAATGTTAAAATGAGGACCTGCTAAAACAAATGTGAGCTGTCTTTGATCTCATATCAAAAGCTCTGTATTTTACTTTTTTCTAATCAATCCAGAATGTACTTTGGCATTTTTGGACTAAGATATTCTCTATAAATTTCTGTTGATCCAAGAAACTTTAAGGCCACCACCTCAACATTAATAAAATGATATGGAGAAGGATCAAATGTACTATATTTATGATCTATAATAGAAAAATGGATATTTTTATTCTATAAATGGTTAAGTAATGCATAATTTGTTGATTTATTCAACAAATATTTATAGAGTATCAACTATGTTCCTGCTTGGACTAGTTGTTAGCTGAAACTCTCTAAAGGATTTCATTGCACTTAGTGAAACAAAATTCCTTACCCTAACCTGTTAACCCTCACATCATCCATTCCTATCTTCCTCTGGAGATCTTCTCTGTCTCCCTCTTCAGCACTCACCATGTTCTAATCATACTGGCTTTCTGTTTTGTTCTCAGCCACATCAAACTTACTCTGGCTTCAAATGACCATCACTTTCTATTCTGCCAGTCCATACATTTTGTCCCATATCTCTTCTCATGGCTGACTCCATCATTCAAGTCTCAGCTCCAATTTCCTCCTGGTTCTAAAGAAGCCAGTCTATTAAGTAAATGTCTATTGCCCAGCACTCCATCATGGTAACCTGCTTTATTTAGCTGGAGACATTCATCACCATATGAAATTATCTTCTTTACTTGACTATCGACTTTTTCTCTCTCTTCAGAGATAACGTCAGCAACCTGAGAGCAGGAAGTGGGCTGCCTTGTCCAAGACTATATCCCTAGTGCCTAGAATGGCCCTAGATTAGGTTAAGCATTCAACAGAACTTGTTGAATGAATGAATGACTACTGGTTATGAGAAAAATGTAAAACCATGGGAAATAGTAAAACTTAGGGAAAAATGGTAAGAGGAAATGTAAAACCTAAGTAAAAAATAATNCTCTGTTCCTTCAGTTGTGTTTGGGAGAGACTGTGACTTTGATAGATGCTAGTGAAGAGTCTGGGGTTGATGACTGGATGACATGTCTCCAGATTCATAGGTCCAGAGCACATGGGAGTTTAATGGTCCCATAAATATTAGGTGCTGTCTTTCCCTGGCTCAGAAAGCTCCCGAATCCATTCATTTCAATGTTTTGTTGCCTCCTTCTGCACATTGCAGATTTTTCCAGGAAAGTTTTATGGTGCATTTAAGTTGCCACTCACGTCCACAGGCCAAGGTTGGGGGGAAAGGAAGACAGAATAAAAGAGCAACCCATGAATAGTGTTCCAAATGCCTGCACATTTCTGTCCACATTGATTGAGCTCTACTATTTTCACTGCCGAGTTGCTCCTAAATTGTGACAGGTGCTGAAAAAGATGCATTAACTCTTTCATGTCAGGAAGACTAGAAAGTGCTAGGATCAGATGCTCAGAGAAATATTCAAATCAACATCATTTTGACTAGAGGGTGACTCATTAGAGAGGGAGATGGTTTTGAATTTCCTAGTGATGAAACACACAGAGCTAGCACAAGTGACTCAGATGAAGTTATCTCAGCCTAGCATGGAAACTTCTACAAATTAGGACAAACAGATGAACAAACCACATCCCTGACACCAAAGGAGAAGCTTAACAAATTCCTCCCCAGCACCAGGCTTTACAATCCCTTAGCTTTGACCAGCTGACACAACAGTAGCCCTAACTTGTCGTCAGACTCCAAGAGCATTCTGGAAGATTGCATATGAAGATATGGACTTCACAACCATCAGGGCAATGAGAAATTCTCATTCCACACCTAATAATGATTTCAAGCAGACTGCCTGAAATATAGACATCTGGTTCAGAAAGAAACAACAACAGCAACAATGGTCATTGAAATATAATCATGTTTTTCTGTACAGACATAACAATAGTGCTTTGCAGTTAAAGACTAAACTGTACATATCTCTTTTTAATGAACTCATCATTTTACCAATTTGTCTTTATCTTTTGATTTGTAGCAGTAGGTGAACTTAAAACAAAAATATTAAGATGTAAAGGACAACAAATAAATTTAGGAGGAGAATATAAATCCAAATAATACAGTTAATTTGTCATGTTACTATATGTGAGTGTGGACCACAACAAACTGTGGAAAATTTTTAAAGAGATGGGAATGCATGACCACCTTACCTGCCTCCTGAGAAACCTGTAGGCAGGACAAGAAGCAACAGTTAGTCCTGGACATGAAACAATGGACTGGTTCAAAACTGGGAAAGGAATGCTTCAAAGCTGTACATTGTCACCCTACATCACGTGGAATGCCAGGCTGGATGAAGCACAAGCTGGAATCAAGATTGCTGGGAGAAATATCAACAACCTCAGATATGCTGATGATACCACTTTAATGGCAGAAAGCAAAGAGGAACTAAAGCCCTCTTGATGAAGGTGAAAAAGGAGAGCAAAAAAGCTGGCTTAAAACCCAACATTCAAAAAATGAAGATCATGACATCAGGTCTCATCACTTCATGGCAAATAGATGGGGAAAAAGTGGAAACAGTGACAGATTTTATTTTCTCAGGCTCTAAAATTGCTGCAGACAGTGACTGAAGCTACAAAATTAAAAAAAAACATTTGCTCCTTGGAAGAACAAGTATGACAAACCTAGACAGCATATTAAAAAGCAGAGACACCACTTTGCCAACAAAGGTCCATCTAGTCAAAGCTATGATTTCTCCAGTAGTCATGTATGGCGGTTAAGAGTTGGACCATAAAGAAGGGTGGGCACCAAAGAATTAATGCTTTCGAACTGTAGTTGTGAAGAAGACTTTTGAGAGTCCCTTGGGCTACAAGGAGATCAAACTAGTCCATCCTAAGGAGATCAACCCTGAGTATTCATTGGAAGNAAACCTAGACAGCATATTAAAAAGCAGAGACACCACTTTGCCAACAAAGGTCCATCTAGTCAAAGCTATGATTTCTCCAGTAGTCATGTATGGCGGTTAAGAGTTGGACCATAAAGAAGGGTGGGCACCAAAGAATTAATGCTTTCGAACTGTAGTTGTGGAGAAGACTTTTGAGAGTCCCTTGGGCTACAAGGAGATCAAACTAGTCCATCCTAAGGAGATCAACCCTGAGTATTCATTGGAAGTACTGATGTTGAAGCTGAAGCTCCAATACTTTGGCCACCTGATGAGAGGAGCCTATTCACTAGAAAATATCCTAATGTTGGGAAAGATTGAGGATAAGAGGATAAGGGATAAACAGAGGATAAGATGGTTGGATGGTATCACTGACTCAGTGAACATAAGTTTGCGCAAACTCAGAGAGATAGAGAAGGACAGGGAAGCCTGGTGTGTTGCAGTTCATGAGGTCGCAGCAAATTGGATATGACTTGGTGACTGAACAGCAAGTGAGTGTTATCTGAACTGATGTCCTTAAAGGTGATTATCAAAATCCCATTTTCTTCTTCACAATATCAGTATCAATCAATCTTCTTCACTATATCATATAATATATATGTATATATATAATACAATGATGATCAAACAATTTATGATGGTTAATAATAATTCACACGAGTATAAAGCATTACATAATGTAAGTCTTTTCAAATAGTTTCTTTTTATATCATTCTCCCAATCATTCTGGGATTTGGTAAGTAAATAAAATGAAACTTAAAGACAGTGAGTGATTCATATAACTAATGTCATCAACAGAATAGTAGTACTCCAGCATAGTAATACTCCATGTGGTCGTTATTTCCTTCTAAAATATCACACTCTATCTCCACTATCATAAGAAAATCAGCAATAGGCACTACTACCATAAGCTCATTTACTTCTGTATAATGTCTCTCCTTGTCCATCCCACCTGTATTATCGGTCCCTTGTTGTCAAAATGATGATGCATAACAAACACTCAAAAATCTCAGTGACTTAAACAAGTCGAGATTCTCACTTACACATTTTTTCAATTAGCTAAGTGTTAAGAGGGCTTCCCTGGCGGTTTAGATGGTACAGAATCCACCTGCAATATGGGAGACCTGAGTTTGGTATAGGAAAAGCCCCTGGAGGAGGGCAAGGCAACCCACTTCAATATTCTTGCCTGGAGAATCCCTATGGACTGAGGAGCCTGGCAGGTTGCAGTCCATGAGGTCACAAAGAGTCAGACACCACTGAGGGACTAAGCACAGTACAGCACACGGGTTAAGAATTCTAGGCTGGACTCCGTCGACCTTGACTCCAATACGCAGTTCAAGTTCAGATCTTTTCTCATCCTCTGGGCCATCACTAACTGTGTCATATTTTTTATGGTTCTGGCATAAGCACAAGAGGAATGAGCAGAAACATGAGAAGCCTCCTAAGGCCTGAGCTCAAAATAGAAACTCTGCTGTGTCTGTTCATATTCTATGGCCCAAAGTGGACCCAATGGCCAAAAGTAGCATCAATGAGGTGGGAACTCTCTCTCTTTTAGTGGAGGTGAAGAGTGCGGATTCTTGTTGGAAAAAAAGCATGGATTCCAAGCAAGGGTGCAACATGACCCTAAACAGACCACAAGCATTCATTCAGATTCATTACAATCCTCAGGCAATTCTGTTGATGTGAATTGCAAAACAGAGCATTTTTAACACCAGCATATGAAGTTTATTGACCTAAAATGACTATATTCATCCAAAAAAAAAATAATCCTTTGAGAGTCGTTTTGCAAAAGAGACTGACAATGGTCAATGAACATGCTGGAGTCAATTGTCTATCTTGCTCATTAGCTCCATCCTGCCTATCTGGACATTGCTGGGATTCAAAGGTTGTTTCCTTTGTTGCTACGGAGCAGGGCTAACTCTGTCATTCTGGAAAGAGCAGCAGCACCTATGTCCTGAAATGAATCATCACCAGAAGCAACACTTACTGAAGAACAGTTCTGTTGGGCAGGACAACATTAAGAAAGAACATATGTAGCTCCTTGGCCAAAAGGAAAAGGTAAAATTAATTCAGAAAAAAAAATGGAACTAATGCTTCATTGGAATATTTCTTGGGGTGAGATGATGGGAAGCAAGATAAGAAGGGTTTTATGTGGTCCACAGTGGCAGTTACATGATCACGTGAAAGCGGTGACCTTGAGTTTATCCCTGGACTCACTCATCTGAGCAGTTGTGTTTTCACATCTCTTTATCTATATCAAAGGAAAAAAGAAGAAATAAATTGCTGCTGTTGTGCTAGTGGTTGTTTGCATGTATATGTGTATTTCAAAGCCATCTAACACACTTTTTACTGGTTTATGTGACTCAGAGGGTAAAAGCATCTGCTTACAATGCGGGAGACCCAGGTTCGACCCCTGGGTTGGGAAGATCATCTGGAGAAGGAAATGGCAACCCAATCCAGTATTCTTGCCTGGAAAATCCCATGGACAGAGGAGCCTGGCATGCTATAGTCCATGGGGTCACAAAGAGTCAGACATGACTGAGTAACGTAACTTCACTTCCGTAATTTTTTAAAGCTGTCATAATAATTTGCCACAAAGTGCTATAAAGCAATAAAGAGTTATTCTATCAGGGTTCTAAAGACTGCAAGTCTAAAATCAAGGTATCCATAGGCCCATGCTGGTCTTCCCCAATTGCTCAGTGGTAAAAAAATCTGCCTGCAGTGCAGAAGACATGGATTCGATCTCTTGCTCAGGAAGATGCCCTGGAGGAGGAAATGGCAANGTTATTCTATCAGGGTTCTAAAGACTGCAAGTCTAAAATCAAGGTATCCATAGGCCCATGCTGGTCTTCCCCAATTGCTCAGTGGTAAAAAAAATCTGCCTGCAGTGCAGAAGACATGGATTCGATCTCTTGCTCAGGAAGATGCCCTGGAGGAGGAAATGGCAATCCACTCCAGTATTTTTGCCTGGGAATTCCCATGGACAGAGGAGCCTGGTGGGCTACAGTCCATGGAGTCCTAAAGAGTCAGACACAACTGAGCAACTGAGCATGCAAGCCCATGCTCTCTCTGAAGCACTAGGAAAGAATCTTTCCATGTCTCTTCCTAGCATGGTTACTGGCTGTTGGTCAGTGTCCCCTGTCTTATGACTACATCACTCTGATCTCTGCTTCCATTGTCACGTGGGCTTCATCCTTGCATGTCCCCTCAGTCTCTCTTTATCTAATCTCCCTCTCCTTTCTTTTATAAAGATATCAGTCAGTGGATTTAAGACCCACTCTAATCCTGTATGACCCCTGTTTACTTGATTACATCTGGAAATGTCTTATTTCCAAACAATGTCACATTCTCAAGAGGACTTCAACAGATGCTTTTCAGTTCAGTTCACTTCAGTCACTCAGTCATGTCCGACTCTTTGCGACCTCAGCACACCAGGCCTCCCTGTCCATCACCAACTTCCGGAGCTCACTCAAACTCACATCCATTGAGTCAGTGATGCCATCCAGCCATCTCATCCTCTGTCATCCCCTTCTCCTCCTGCACCCAATCCCTCCCAGCATCAGGCTCTTTTCCAATGAGTCAACTCTTCACATGAGGTGGCCAAAGTATTGGAGATTCGGCTTCAGCATCAGTCCTTCCAATGAACACCCAGGACTGATCTCCTTTAGGATGGACTGGTTGTATCTCCTTGAAGTCCAAGGGACTCTCAGGAGTCTTCTCCAACACCACAGTTCAAAAACATCAATTCTTCAGCACTCAGCTTTCTTCACAGTCCAACTCTCATATCCATACATTACCACTGGAAAAACCATAGCCTTGACTAGACGGACCTTTGTTGGCAAAGTAATATCTCGGCTTTTCTACATGCTATCTAGTTTGGTCATAACTTTCATTCCAAGGAGTAAGTGTCTTTTAATTTCATGGATGCAATCACCGTCTGCAGTGATTTTGGTACCCC
>SJYV01005693.1:0-16982 GCA_006410875.1 Neotragus pygmaeus | reverse complement strand
TCATGTCTGACTCTTAGTGACCCCATGGACTGCAGCCTACCAGGCTCCTCCATCCATAGGATTTTCCAGCCAAGAGTACTGGAGTAGGTTGCCATTGCCTTCTCCGAGAGACCTCTGGAACACTATCAAACATGCCAATGTTGGAATTACAGGAGTCCCAGAAGAAAAAGAGAAAAAGAAAGAGTATGAGAATTTTTTTGAAGAGATTATAGTTGAAAATTTTCCCAATATGGAAAAGGAAATAATCAAGTCCAAGAGGCACAAAGAGTCCCATACTGGATAAACCCAAGAAAAAACATGCCAAGACATGTATTAATCAAACTGGCAAAGACTAAACACAAAGAAAGAATATTAAAAGCAGTAAGGGAAAAACAACAAGTAACAAAGCCATGTGTTTAACAGCTGATCTTTCAGCAGAAACTTTGCAGGCCAGAAGGGAATGGCAGGATATATTTAAAGTACTGAAAGGGAAAAATCTACAATCAAGATTACTTTACCCGGCAAGAATCTCATTGACAATTGATGGAGAAATAAAAAGCTTTTCAGATAAGCAAAAGTTAAGAGAATTCAGTACCACCAAACCAGCTTTACAACAAATGTTAAAGGACTTATATGGTCAAGAAATACAAGCGAAGAAAAATATGTACAAAATCAAACCCTGAACAATTAAGAAAATGGCAATAGTAACATATATATCAATAATTGCTTTAAATGTAAATGGATTAATGCTCTGACCAAAAGACACAGATTGGCTAAATGGATACNACTTATATGGTCAAGAAATACAAGCGAAGAAAAATATGTACAAAATCAAACCCTGAACAATTAAGAAAATGGCAATAGTAACATATATATCAATAATTGCTTTAAATGTAAATGGATTAATGCTCTGACCAAAAGACACAGATTGGCTAAATGGATACAAAAACAAGACCCATGTATATGCTCTCTCCGAGACACCCACTTCAGACCTCAAGACACATATAGACTGAAAGGGAGAGGATAGAAAAATATATTCCATGTGAATGCAAAGTAAAAGAAAGGTGGAGTAGCAATCTTCATATCAGACAAAGTAGACCTTAAAATAAAGAAGATTGTAAGAGATAAGAAAGGACACTACATAATGGTCAAGGTATCAACCCAAGAAGACATAACAATTGTAAATATTTATGCACCCAACATAGGAGAACCTCAATACATAAGATAAACACTAACAGACATAAAAGGAGAAATTGACAGTAACACANCATCACTGACTCGATGGACCTGAGTCTGAGTGAACTCCAGGAGTTGGTGATGGACAGGGAGGCCTGGCATCGCAGAGTCAGACACAACTGAGAGATTGAACTGAACTGAAGAAACACCCAGTACAAGAGGACCCGCTCTGACCCTACTTTGTTCCCCTGAAGAAAGAGGCAAAACTCCCAGGGGAAGGTATTCCACCTACGTGAGGAGGATTGGAGAGCATCCTTGTGGTCGAAGACAGGGAGATACTGAGACTGAACGGGGGCATAAACAAATTTTGTTACTTCTTCATTAATGTGGTATCACAAGGAAAAATCCCTCTCTCTTATAAACTCTTCTCAAATAATTAATTCTTTACCTAAAAGGTTACATAAACGGCTTCCTGTGATTGCTTCTTAGGTCCTATAGCTGTGGGGCCTCCATACATTCAAAATTAAATTGGTTTTCCTTCGGTTAATAGGGCTGACATCAACTTGATTAGACCAGGCAAAGGATCCTAGAAGGCATTACAACCTCCAGAAGGAGAAAGAAATGAACATCCTAAGACAGAAACACAAAATATCTGAAAATGAAAAATCACTGAATGGGACAAACAGATAAGCAGATGCTACAAAACAGAGCAACAGGAAATGTGAAGAAAGGTTTACACAAAATATCCAAACTGATACCCACAGAAACGAAAACAATGGACTGAACAGAAGTGCCAAAGCGGGACTCATAGGTCAGAGTCCCACCCTTAGTATCCTCGTAACCAGAGTCCCAGAATGAGAGGACAAAGAGAGAGAGTCCACCTCTGAAGAAATAATGCCAGACACGACAACTTCCCAAGATGACTTGGGCCATCAGCCCACAACCCACAAAATTCAGTGTGGCAGGTCAATAGGAAATCTCACACAAGGAAGATCACTCTTAGACGGACCACAGCTGAACAGTGGAAAATGATTCTTAGTCAGGGACAATCTGAACGTGAGCCAGGGGAAACCCAGGCAGTACCTCTGGGCAGCAGCCATGTCTGGTCTTTCCACAATCCTCAGGGACAATCGCTTCCAAATGCGGTAGAGTGAAGACACTGCACACCAGGACCTCTACTCTAATGAAGGGAAATGATATTTCAAAAATGAAGGTAAAATGAATATGCTTCAACACAAGAAGAGTTCCCCTGTCTACTCACCAGCAGGTCCCACTACAAGACATGTTAACTGCACATCCCAGTTAGAAACAAAGCACATGAAACTAGAGGCCAAAGCAGAGGGTGTAACAGAACCGAGATGTGGAAACGGCTCCAATCGCATCAGTCAGTGTGAACGTGAAGGCAAAAAAGATCACAGGAAAAGAGACCATAAGAGATGAAGGTGGATGGTGATTTCATGTCCATAAGGGACTGTGAACCTCAATCAGAGTACCATTCCTAACTACAGGGATATTAAGCAAGACAAGGAGTCACCTCCCCTGTCTGCAGATTAAGAACACAGTTCTAAAACAATAATGCGCTCCCTACTTCCCACCCCCTTCATTCCCCGTGGAAAACACAACCTATTTTGGGCACCACGATAATAAAAATATTACAAAACACAACCAGACCTAAACAGCCTCAAGACCCGGCAGGAAAAGTAGGGAGACAAGCATACATCAGAAATGCTGCAGACCCGGGGTCCCATATGCCATCTCAAAACCCAAGAAAGTGACAGCCAACCCAACCCGAAACGAAGGACCTGAAAGCAAAATGAGCCGAGAATGGAAAGGGGAGGGAGTGCTATGTGTCAGGTGGAGGTTCCTGTACCCAGCGCCGAGGCTGCTAGATGGACTGGGGCACCCCATGAGCGCTTGGTGCTTTGGGGTTCTGCGGTGTGAGTGGCGCCAGCAGGATCCCGCAACCTTGTTCTAGGGCCCAGGGCCAAAGCCCAGAATCTGCCCACACTGATCTCAGGCCGACTCCGGGCCTGTAGCACAGCCCCCACCTCCCGTTCGTTGCCCAACCTTCCAGAAGCGTCAACACTCCCGGTGTCCGGCCCAGAGCTCCGGAGACCTATCTCCTCCACAAGCCCCTGACTCCACTCTCCACCCGTCGTCTTGTTCTGTGCTACAACTGTCGTGTGCTGCTACAGATGTCTCCGCGCTCCATGTCCTTCCCAGGCGTCCCCAACGTTCCCCGGGGGAACCCCATGTGCCCGCAGACCTTCTGGAACCTTCAGTCCCCGTGCTCTGCGAAGACCTTCCAGAATCTTCCCGGATACTCGCGTCCTGCCAAGAACCGTGGAACGTCCCCGCCCCCGTGTCCCAGCCAGACGGTGGAATTCCCTTTCCACTGCCTCCCGACCCCACCCTCGTCTTGTCCAAACCTTCTGGCACCTTCCCCGACAGGACCTCCAAGGGGTTCCACAGGCTATAGGTAGTGCAACCACCGCGGGTGATTGAGGACAGGTCGCTCAGGCTCGGCGCCCACACTCCACCCGGAAGCACTGAGCGGCGTCTCCCATCAGGCTTTGCGCGGCTTCCAGAAGGTTTCGCCCCGCTCCGAGCGCCCAGTGGAGGTCTGTGCCTGACAGTGTTAGAGGACACGGAGCGGGGAGATGGTTCCAGAAGGTCTGGGCAGGAGCAGAGGTGGTGGGGNCATCAGGCTTTGCGCGGCTTCCAGAAGGTTTCGCCCCGCTCCGAGCGCCCAGTGGAGGTCTGTGCCTGACAGTGTTAGAGGACACGGAGCGGGGAGATGGTTCCAGAAGGTCTGGGCAGGAGCAGAGGTGGTGGGGCAGGTTCATGCCGTGACATACCCCAGCATCATACGTCTCCCACGACTGACAGTGCTAGCGTTCCTTACAGTGAAAGTGAGGCAGAATCTATTACTCAAGAGAGAACCAGCAAATCCCCAAATTCTTAGTAACTGCGGCTGTTGCTAAGTCGCTTCAGCTGCGTCCGACTCTGTGCAGCCCCATAGATGGCAGCTCACCAGGCTCCCCCTTGCCTGGGATCCAGGCAAGGACACTGGAGTGAGTTGCCATTTTCTTCTCCAATGTGTGAAAGTGAAAAGTGAAAGTGAAGTCGCTCAGTCGTGTCCGACTCTTAGCGATCCCTTGCACTGCAGCCCACCAGGCTCCTCCGTTCATGGGATTTTCTTAGTAACTAGTCCTGAACCAATTACACAGAAGAGAGGCCCCAGCAGAAACTGGGTAATAATAAGGTCTAAAGGACTGTGAGGCACAAGGTAAATGTGTGTAGGGAAAGGAGCGGATAAGGTGCTTAGTGAAAATATATCACATCACAGGCATCTAGCAGAAGAGAGAAAAGGGTGAAAATTTTCTCAACTTCCATTCAGGAGGTTAGGAAAAGAATAGAGTATCCACCCAAAGAAATGACAAAGGAAATATAAAGAGGAGAGGAGAAACGAACAGGAGGTAAACCCACAAAGCCAAAGTTGGTTATATAGGAGGGAATCATAGTATGGTAAAACAGAAAAAAAGCCACCAAATAAGAAAAATAAAATTCTCAAAACTGATATCAGAAATGGGATGGGAGTCATCAATTAGCCCTTTTACTGAGTTTATTAAAGAATTTATTTGATGAAAAGTCAAATGCTATAAATGTGATAAATGTCACAATCTTGATGAAATGACTAAAACCTGACAAACACTGTTAACTTTAACTGGCTCACAATGAGATTGGGAGACTAAAATACCCTGAATCTTTCTGAGAAATCTATGAACCAGGTTTTCTATTGAAATTAAATCCTTAAGACACTAAGGATACACCAAGTTTATGAATGCTGATTCCCAACAGAGTGAAGATTGATCTACAAGTTAAATGCAATTCAGTCCGAATCTCAGCTGGTGGTGTGGGCACGTTTGTGCACATGTGTATTTTGTGTGTGTGTGTGTGTGTGTGTATGTGTTGTGTGTCTGGATGTTTGTTGGTGTGCATGAAATTGATTTCAAATGTTTGAATGTTTATAAAAATGAAAAGGGCTAGGAGTAGCAAATGCAATCTACTATGAGAAGGAAAATGCTGGAGGACTTGCTCTCTCAGCTGCCAAGAGTATTTATGCCTTCTCCTTTATTAACAGAGTGTGGTGTTGGGCTAAGGGTGGAAAAATAGACCAATAGAGAAGAAAAGCAAAGTCAGAAACCACGAATGTCCAGTTATAGGCTTTCTGATGCAGGGAGGAAGGGAGGGAGAGAATGATGACAGGAGAGAGAAAAAGAAGACCTTTGAAGGAGACAACTGTTTTCAGAAGTTGGTTCTTATGGTTGTAGGTTCTGGCAGGTTTAGAATCTGTCGAGCAGGCTGGCAGAAATTCAGCAAAGAACTCTCTTGCAGCCTTGCTCATGAATTCCACAAGACTGAAGGCTTGAAACTCAGGCAGGGGTGCCGTAGTCTTCCAAGGAGAATTTCTTCTACCTTGGAGATTCTTGGCCTTTACTCTAGACTTCCAACTGATTAGATGAGGCCCACCCACTTTATGGAAGATAATTGGCTTTACTCAAAGTCTCTCAATGAAAGAGCTCATCACATTGAAAAATCTCTTCATAGCAAGATCTAGATTGATGTTTGGCCAAGAATTTGAACACCATAACTTAGGTAAATTGACACACAAAATCACCCATCATTCTGGATATGTCAAAGAAAAGGTCTCCTACTATTTGGCCTTTCGTGCCTGGCTTCTTCACTTGGTGTCATATTTCAAGTTTCCTCGCTGTTGTAACATGTGTCGTTACCTTGTTTATTTGTGTGTCTAAATAAATTTATTGAGATATTGATTTGTACACCATGGGATTCACTCATTTAATGTGCACAGGTCAATAATTTTTATTATATTCACAGCTATGTCAACCATCACTATAATCCAATAATGACTTCACCTTGAACTGAACCCCATACCCATTCATGATTATCCCTTTACACTGCTCAGACTCACCCCACCCCCAGCACCAGGCAACCACAAGTGTACTTTCTGTCCCCTATTCTGAACATTTTCTGTGAATGGAATCGTATAACCCTGGCTTTTTTAGCTTGCTGCAGTGCTTTTCAGCTTCATCCGTGTTGTGGTGTGTTTCAGTACTTCTTTTTCCTTGCTTAATAATATTTCATTGTGTCATTATACCTCATTATGTTTATCTGTTCATCAGCTGATAGACTTTTGGATTGTTTTCACCTTTGGTCATTACAGATAATACTGCTGTCAGCATCTACATAAATATCTTTGTGTGGAGCTACATTTTTACCGCTCCTGGGAAAATGCCTAGTAGTGGAGTTGTGGGTCCTGCCATCACTCTCTAACCATTGGAAGAGCTGTCAGGCTGCTCCCAAAGTGGCTTTACCATTTTGCATCCCCACCAGCAGTGCATGAGGGCTCTCAGCAATACTTTTTATTTTCTGATTTTTTATGATTCTAGCCCTCCCAACGGATGTGCAGTAGCATTTCATTGCGGTTTGATTTGCATTTTAATGATGGCTCATGAAGTGGCACATCTTTTCACGTGTATGTTGGTCATCTGTGAGTGCATCTTACTTGGAGACATATCTATTCAAATTCGTTGCCCAATTAAAAATTGTTGTCTTTTTATGATTGAGTTTTGAGCATTCTTTTTTAAAAACTTTTTTTTTAAAATTGGAGGTTGATTACTTTGCAATATTGTGCTGGTTTCTGCCACACATCTACATGAATCAGTCACAGGTATACATGTGTCCTATCCCTCTTGAACCTCCTTCCCCTCTCCCATCCCATCCCACCCCTCTAGGTTGTCACAGAGCACTGGGTTGAGCTCTCTGGGTTGAGCTGCCTGTGTCACACAGCAAGTTCCCACTGGCTATCTATTGTACACATAGTAATGTATATGTTTCCATGCTATTCTCAATTCATCCCACCCTCTCCTTCCCACACTGTGTCCACAAGTCTGTTCTCTGTGTCTAAATCTCCATTGCTGCCCTGCAAATAGGTTCATCAGTACCATCTTTCTAGATTCCATACACATATGCCAACATATAATATTTGTCTTTCTCTTTCTGACTTACTTCACTCTGTACAATAGGCTCTAGGTTCATCCAACTCATTAGGACTGACTGAACTGTATCCTTTTTCATAGCTGAGTAATATTCCATTGTATATATGTACCACAGTTTCTGTATTCATTCATCTGTTGATGGACATCTAAGTTGCTTCCATGTTCTAACTATTATAAAAGGGAAAGTCACTCAGTCGTGTCCAACTCTTTGAGACCCCATGGACTGTAGCCTACCAGGCTTCTTAGTCCGTGGGATTTTTCAGGCAAGAGTACTGGAGTGGGTTGCCATTTCTGCAATAAACATTTGGGTGTATGTGTCTCTCTCAATTACAGTTTTCTTAGGGTATATGCCCAGTAGTGGGATCGTTGGCTCACACAGTAGTTCTTTTCCTAATTTTTAAAGAAATCTCTACTGTTCTCCATAGTGGCTGTATCAATTTACATTCCCACCAACAGTGCAAGAGAGTTCCATTTTCTCCACACCCTCTCTAGCATTTTTGTTTGTAGAATTTTTAATGATGGCTGTTTTGACCCATGTGAGGTTTTTACCTCTTTGTAGTTTTGATTTGCATTTCTCTAATAATGAGTGATATTGAGCATCTTTTCATGTGTTTGTTGGCCATCTGTATGTCTTCTTTGGAGAAATGTCTATTTGGGTCTCCCACCCATTTGTTTGATTGGGTTGTCTGTTTTTCTTGTATTGAGCTGCATGAGCTACTTGTATATTTTAGAGATTAATCCTTTGTCAATTGTTTTATTTGCAATTACTTTCTCCCATCCTGAGGGCTGTCTTCTGATCTTGTTTATTTTTTCCTTTGCTGTGAAAAATCTTTTAAGTTTAATGAAGTCCCATTTGTTTACTTTTGTTTCCATTTTCATTAATCTAGGAGGTGAGTCAAACAGGATCTTGCAGTGATGTATATCAAAATGTATACAGCCTATGTTTTCCTCTAAGAGCTTTATGCTTTCTAGCATGAGCATGCTTTATATATTCGGAAAACAAGCATCTAATCAGACATACGATTTGCAAACACTTCCTCCTAGTCTGTGGATTGTCTTTTCACTCTCTTGGACATGTCCTCTGAAGACTGAACTTTATTAATTTTGATGAAATCCAAATTATCGAGTTTTTCTTCAGGCGCTCATGCCCTTGCTATAATGTTTAAGGATCTTTTGCCAAATCCAGGGTCATGAAGAATAATTTTTATGTATTGTTCTAAGGGTTTTACAGTTTTAATTCTTTTGATTAAATCTCTGGGGCATTTGAGTTGGTTTTTGTATATGGTTTGGGTGAGGTAAAGGCCTAATTTCGTTTTTTCCCAAGTGGCTATAAAGTTGTCTACACAACATTCCTTGAAAACTAAATGCTTATTGGAGGGTCTTGGCACCTTTGTAAAAAATCAAGTGACCACAGACATATCATTTCGTTTCTGGACTCTCGGTTCAAGTCCATTGATCTGTCTGTCCTTGTGCCAGTACCATCCAGTCTTGAACAATATAGCTTTGCAGTAAGCTTTGAAATCGACAAACATGAGTCCTTCTACCGTGTCGTTTTTTAAAAGAATACACTGGCTATCTAGGTTCCTGCTTTTCCATGTGAATTCTAGAATCAACTTGGCACTTTCTACAAAGAAGCAGCTGGAATTTCATAGAGATTACATCAAATCTAGAGACTGCCATGAGGAATATTGTCATCACAGTGATCTACCTCTTGGATCCATGGATGCAGAATGCTTTAAAACTCTAAATATCTCCTTTCACTTCTTCAGTGGCCCTTTGTGGTTTTCTAAGTGCAGATCTTCAACATCTGTTGCTTAACTAATTCCTCCCTTTTTCACTCTTTTTGACAGTCTTGTAGATGGAATAGATTTCTTTATGTTCAGATTTGTCACTACAAGTGAAGAGAAATATGATTGATTACCGCTTGTGCGGCCTTGGCAAGTTGCATGACTGCAGGCCCCAGCTGCTCCCATCAAGTTGAGAGCAGCGGGGTTGAAAAGAAGACAGGAATCAGTGACTGCGAAGTGCTCAGAGGTGTCTGTGGAACACAGCACATGCTATTGTTTATCAGGAAGTAGGTCAAAAGCTAACCTCTGGCTAGGGAAGCCACTGGCATCACATGNAGGTGGGGGTGGGTGGGGCGGGGGGCAACGAGAGGCACATTTCTTATTTAGTACTTTGAGTCTCTTGGCTGCACTGGATTCTGAGCTCCATGTCAAAGGCAGGTGGGCATCAGGTTGCCGGTCTCTAAAATGGTGCATTGGTCACCCTCTTGAAACCTACTCCAAGGCAGACAGCGTGGTGGCCACAGGGCTGAGGTCCCCAGAGGGTGTTCATGTCGCCTCATCTGCCATGCCCTGCCAGTGCCTCAGTGAGGACAGGCACTTCTGCGTCCCAAGATGGGGAGGTCACTTTGTGGGGAACTGTGAGGACACCCTGTCCTTCTCCTGGACCAAGGCCAGTGCCTGGCTTGGACTGTTCTGGAACACCAGGGCCCCTCGTGCTCACCTGGCTCCCTGTGATTAGGGTTCACACCTCCCCCAGTGGAGGGATGCTGATTCATGAGTGTCTTTCCCTCCTGCCACAGAGATCAGCCTGAGTCCTTCTGGAATCTTCCATGGTGACTAGGCAAGCCCTAGCCAGGCACACCACCTCAGCAGAGACCAGGTCACTCCTTCTTACAGCTGTATCTTCAACCTGATGGTATCTGCCATGAGGCGTTTGGTCAGGGTCGCAGGGGCTTGTGTTGGGTGAGGCGTGCTGCCCTGTGTCCTGCGGGGTGTGAGCACTCACTTTCCAGGCAGATCTGGGCTTCAGTGCTGGCTGCTGTCCCAGATCTCAGGAGAAGAGGCCTGAGGGGTGAGGCCTAAAGGGGAGGATTTGAGGTGATGACTGTGTGGCAGGTGTTGGAAGGAGGAGGGCCATGAATGTTGTACCCCTGAGCTCCAGACACTCTGGGGACGAACTCCCCTCATCCTCCAGACAAGGACCATCTGGAGCCTCCACCCGGTGTGAGAAGTTGCAAGTGCACCCAAAGGGTTCCAGGGATGGAGGCGCTGAGGCCAGTGGCCATCTCTGTTGCTTGAGACTTTGCTACCAGTGATCCCTGCACATCCTCCCAGCACAGCGCCCTTGAGCATGGTGTGGGCGGTGTCAGGGCTCTCCTTGTGCATGTGCGTGGGGTGCTGCCAGCCTTCAGGGAGAAGTGTAACCGTGTGGGCAGCATCCTTTTTGCTGGGACATGGGGAGCCTGGATGCCTCTCTTTCAGCTGCTGAGGCACAGATGGAATGCTGGACTCAGCCTCTAGATTCACCAAATTGCAGATTTGGTCCTAGCTGGGGCCTAGAGTCCTTCAGCCTGTCTTCCTGGGGACAGCTTCCCCAGGACTCTTCCTCCTCATGCTCCCTGACCTCTGACCCCCCACACATGGGAAGCCTCTCCCCTGCTTGGCACTGTGGGCAAGCCTGGGCGGAGCTCAGGCCCTGTGGTCCTGGGGATGAGGGTTCCAATCCCCTCTGTCTTGTGGAGTAGCCTGAATCCTCAGACAAAGACCCTCATTTTCTGGGCTCCGCTATGCCAATGGGCAACTTGGAATGGCGACAGCGCCTCACTCCAAGCTGCGACTGGAAGGGACTAATACAAAGGTCCCAGGGATGTGCCCCCGACTGCCAGCAGTTGATGTGTTATTGCCATACTACCAAGACTATGCTGTTGTTTTTCTTTGTCCCTGCAGAGTAATGAAAATCCAGAGCACCTGAAGGAGTCTCACTGCTTTCCCAAGCTCATACGCTTTTCGCTGCTTTTCCAAGGTCATCACTGAAAGGGAGACTCAGGCACCAGGGTCTTCCCAGCAGTGAAGCGCCTGGGTGCAAGGAGGCAGGGCCATACTTGCAGGCATCCAACGTGGTCCAGGAGTACCTGGTCCTGGGGATAAAGGGGACGTGGCACGTGCTGAGCATTCAGAGGGGCTGAGAGGGTTATGAGAGCTGAGGAAGAATACACATTACTGCAGGGAGCTGTCTCTGGGAGGTCCCAAATATTTCAGTGCTAAGTCCTCAGGGGACAGGGCTCACATCCCTGCCCCTCACAGGACCTGCGCCAAGGGGCCTGTGCACAGGCAGTGCTGATGCCAATGTAGCCATATGATTGTACCAGCTTCTTGCTCACACTCCCACCTCAAATCCCTCATCTCCCTCTTGAGTCCACATTCCTTCTCTAGAAGCAAGTCCTGGGGAGCTTTTCAGTGAAGGTCTGCTTTTGTCACTCGTGGTTTCTTGGAAAATGTTTCACTTAGCTGCTATTTTTGAATGGACACGGAACAGATGGAAATCCTATTTGATGGCCATTTTCCCAAAACACCTCAAGTATTCTGTTCTGTTGTTTTCTGCCATAATAGTGTGGTCATGGCAAATCTATTGGACATTTGTCTTTGATTTCTGGAGGCTTCTTGCTGTTTCTCTTCACTGTTAATGTGCTGCCTAAAATACAGTAGGATATAGGTTTCCACTGTGGTTGCATGTCTGTGTGGGGCTGCAGGTGTATACGCAACAATGTGTGGGCACATCCAGATACTGGTAGAACTCTGTGCCTTGCATTCTTAGTTGACACCTGGTGAGCATCATCCTGTACAACTGCTTATATAAGTACCTCACTTTTTCATTTCACAGATGGCTAGGGTTCTCAGGACGAGACACAGGAAAGAGAACAATCCTCCTCTTGAAAGAAAATTGTGTTGCGTACGTTTTTGACATTATGAAAAAGATTGATATAAATACCCCTTTCTATAGTAGAGACTCATAGGATGTAATTCCACTGAGGTCAAATACCTGTCCTACTCAATAACGTATGGCACAATGCCTGACACATAAAAAGTCCCAATAAGCACGTGTTAAGTGATCAATGAAAGGGGATACTTAGCCATTTGAAACTGGCCCGCAATCCGACTGGTGTCCAGTGTTCTACAAGCACCTAAGACCCCTCCTGCAAGGTAGGCAACTCCTCCTGCAAGAAAGCTGAGGAACACTTTGTGGAGACTTGACAGTTGTGGGATGCTCAGTCATCTCCCAGGGCAGCCACAGACAGAAAGCTTCCAGACACCAGCTGTCTGCTTAAATGAGCCACTGAAGGTCCTTGGGATCGAGCAAGGTTCGAGCTAATACTCTGAAAATCCCCCCACTCCAGCAACTCTACACAATCCAGAACATGTAGAAAGTGCATTTCTGTACTTGTAAAAGGGCAGGATGTCTTCAGGACCTGGAAGCAATGCGTGACCAGGAGCAGAGAGGAGGGAGCACGGAAGCCAGTACAGTGCCTCCAGGGGAGACTTGGGGCCAAGCCACTGAGCCTAATGGTCTGCTGGCCCCACTTCCCCACAGGACAAGAGTAAGATTAGAAATCTCAACTGGAACTCCATGGAGAGGGAAGGCTTTTTAAATAAGGCTGAACTTGAAACACCTGTTAGCTGCATGTATTTTATAATATATTTATTTTTAATCAGAGGATAATTGCTTTCCAGTGTTGTGTTGGCTTCTGCCATACCTCAGCATGAAGCAGCCACAAGTATACATGGTTCCCTCCCTCTTGAGCCTCCTCCCACCCCTCCCTTCCCTCACCTCCCCTCTAGGCTGTCACAGAGCCCCACATGGAGGTGAGACCTTGAAAACACTACACTAACATGGCAAACTGCCTTCAGCACCGTCAGGCAAGCAGCGAGCCTAGCTTTGCAAGGTGGAATGAGGAGGAAGCCCCGATTCCCCGTTCCCTCCCGAGAATGGACACAAGTCCCTCAAGGGGGTTTAGGCTTGACACTAGTCAGCCCCAGAGGAAACCCGGGCTGAGCAGTGAGCAGAGAGTGGCTCCAGGACAGCAACAGCCCTGGGCAAGAGATCACACGGCCCCGAACCAGACCCCAGCGGCAGGGAGCACAGAGGGTACTCCAGTTCCCGGCATCGGGCTTCTTAAAGGCACTACTACTGCTACCCTGAAAGACCTGAAGAGGAGCAAGAATCATGAGAATCACACAGTAGACTCGAAACCACAATAACCTGGAAGGTTGTCCAAAAGAGTCAGACAGAGCCTCACACTGGAAGACATGGGAAATTCCAAGCCAAATAAAGAAAAAGGGGCCCCTTCATAGACTTGAAAGAGGAAATCTGGAGAAACGGAAATCCAAGAGAGGATCTGGAAAGCAGACAGAAATGCTTAGCTGGAGTTTATCTCCATGATGTCCATGAGCACTACCAAGTTTCCTTAATGAGGGCCTTAGAGATCGGACGGTCCTCATGGCTTCAGGCAGTACCCACTCCATGGAAGTGCCATGAGACTCTGCCAGATGAGCTAATTCTCTGAGGCTCAGTTTTCTCACCTGGAAAATGGGAATGAAGGTAGCATGTGCCTCTTAGGGCTGCCGTGAAGATCAAGCATCCACATGCGCCAAGCTCCACAGAATGACACACATTCACTACAAGGGGACTAGGTTTTCATTGCATTCCTGTCCTCACACTTGCTCCACTCATTGCAGAGTAGGGCCACTGAGTGGTGGGAGAAGGATCAGATAGGTTGAGTGCCAGTTGAGCCAGAAAACTGGGCACTTCCCAAAAACCCATCTCACTGTGCCACAGCGGGCCCAGCGAAATGGTAATTCTACAGAATTCCCATAAGAAGAACTCAGGGCTCAGAGGGAATGAAGGTTGGGCCTGTGTGCTGGGCGAGGGCTCCAGCTTGTGCCTGCGTGACCGCAGAGTCTGGAACGTCCTCCCTCCTCCATGAAGCTCTGGGTCCCTTTCAACAGTCCTGTATGGGGCGGGAGAAGATCACACTGGCGGCCGCAGGCCTCTTTGGTCACAGATGGACTGGAGTGATGATTGGGTGTGCAGCTCTTGTCCTCCTCCAGGGATCTTGGCACTGAACAGATGCCCTAGGGGGCGGTTCACTGGGGGCAGGGAGAGTGGAGAGACCCCCAGCCCTCAGTAGGGGCAAGGCTGGTGCAGCCAGAAACATGACTTCCCACCTTGCTGCCTTGCTTGGCCTGCCTGCGCCGCAGCAGACGAAGTGGGAGTGGGGACGGCAGGAGAGTGGAGAGACCCCACCGCCCCTCATCCTGCCTCAGGGCCCACTTTCTACCTGAGGTGTCACCTGGCCCTAGGTGGGATGGGACAGACTGCCTGCTCCTGCCAACGAGGGGATCCCAGTTGGCTCTCAGTGTTCAAAGCCACTTCCGGCCTTGAGATCAGGGTGGTCCCTCTGCTGTGGGTCACTGTGGGTCACTGTGAGAGGGCAGTGAGCACTTCAGACTGGCTCTACTGAAGAGAGTGCAAGGTGGCCCCACATCCTTCTTCTAGAGGCTTCTCTATGGTCAGCCTGCCTTGTGCCAGAGGGGTTCACCATCCCTCCTGCTCTCAGATGAGTATCATTGACCCCGATGTCCAGATTGGCTTTTGGCAGCGTCTCTTCTAGGAAACCTGACTCCGACCTGCCTGTCCAGGCCTGGACTGGGCACTTCAGACACAATCGCAGAGGACCAGCACTGCCAGCGTGAGCCCAAGAGGCTAGGTAGACAGATAACAACCCAGCTTGAAGGCAAGTCCATGCCAGAGCACTGGAGGCAAAGGGGATGGCACTTGAAATGGCAGCCTCAGGACAGGGCAGGCCCAAGTTGTCAGCTCTTGCATGGGAGCAGAGTTTAGCACAGGCAGTATAAAGAGTGTCAGACAGGGAGGCAGAGGGTGTGGTCTGAGGCCCATTGCTTGGATGGCCACACGAGGGACCTGGGGCTAGTGCTGGGGTGACCGGGGTCAAAGGCCCTCAGACAGTGCCCCTTGCTGGAGAAAGAGCTGGTGGGACTGGGCATGTGCCCAGGACCTGCCACCAAGGTTCATCCCCAGCTCTGCCCTGGCCTTTCGCACAGGCCAGCAAGCCTGACCCGCGGGGACCTGTGCTGTTCCATGAGTGCAAAGTGCTGACTGCACAGTGGTGTGACTCAAAAGGCAGAGGATAGGAGAAAAGAGGGGTGGCTGGGCTCTGGCAGAGGGGCTTCTAGTGTGAGTGGCCCGACAGTGTGCTGACAGGACTACTGGATGGCCCGGAAGGTGAAGAGGGGTAGGGTAGAGGGCATCAGTATGAAGCGGTAGACCATCTTTATGTCCTCTTGCGCCAGTGTCTCCACCAGGAAGTTCTTCAGCACCTAGGACAGAGGTAGGGTTCCACCAGGCCCACCCTGCCCTGTCATGTAGGGCCCTAAGGCTGGGCGCCCCAGGCCGAAGCCACGGGTCCTCAGGCTGCCCGCCCATGCCCATTGCGGCCCACTCACATGATGCAGAAGAAGCAGCATTTCCACCTCGGCCACGCGCCGCCCCAGGCACTGGCGCATGCCAAAGCCAAAGGCCAGGTGCGGGAACCTGCTTCGAGAGCCCTGGTGGTCCAGCCAGCGCTGGGGGTGATAGCTCTCGGGCCTGGCGAACACGGCAGGGTTTCGACCCAGGGAATAGAGTAGGACCTTCACCAGCGTCTGGAGGCAGCGGGAAGGGGCCGATGTCAGCTGGCCCCTGGGTGAAGGCTGGCGGGGCTCCAGGGCCTCACTCACCCCGGCCGGGATGTGGTAGTTCTGCAGCACCAGGTCCGAGCTCACTTGCCGCTCCAAGGTGATACCCACCGGGTAGAGCCTGTGCACAGGGGCATCCAGCAGGGTCCTCAGCTGTGGCCGTACCCTGGACACCCTCTGCAGCCTTCCTAGCCCAGTGCCCACAGCCTGAGGACAACCCCCTCCCCACCCCGGGCCCTCACACATTGCTCCTGGCACTGGGAAGCGCAGATCCTGAGGCACTCCTTCCTTGCATCTCCCAAGTTAGCCAAAGCACCCCAGGCCAGCGAGGACATGACTGATGAGGGCCCCGGGACACTGAGGTGGGATCCCGGAGGAAGAAGCACCAGCCTCCCTCCAGGGAAAAGAAGAAGAGGTACAGGGGGTGCACCCCTGGGCAAAGGAGCTGTCAGCCCCAGTTGCGGTCGTCAAGCCCGGCAAGAGGGCTCTGCAGACACGGGGCCAGGGCCGCGGGACAGTCCAGGTCCACCTCGCCTACCTCAAGGTCTCCTTGAGGGCCGCCCGCAACAAAGGCAGCTCCGTGGTGGCTCTCTGGGGATTTTCTGAGATCCGGGCCTCAGCCACCAGGCTCTCCTGGCGCAGGGCCTGCTGCACCTCTGGGTTCCGAGCCAGCTCAAAGAGAGTCATCAGCAAGGGGAAGGCTGTCTGCAGGGGGTGCAGAGGGCCCGGGCTCAGGCCTCGGCGTAGGCTGTGTCCCTCCACTCCCGAGCCCCTCCCAGAAAGATGGTGGTCCTCTGGGGCAGGGGATCTGCATGCTCGGAGACCACAAAGCCCATAGCCCAGAGTCCTGGAGATTCTAAAACCAGCTTGTCGGCTTTCCCTGAACCCCTCAGAAGAGGCATCCCCAACATCACTGAGATGCAGGCCTCCTGTGGCCACCTCAGAACCTGAGGTTCTCTTCCTCCCCTGGGTCCAGGAGGGGCTCACTCATGGCATCTACTCAGTGGGGAGAGTTGAGGGGCTGAGGTCCGTCTGGGCATCCACAGGCAGGTCCGTTCACAGGGTCCTAACAGGAACCGGCCGCTCAGACTCCCAACCGTTTCCTCCTCCTGGATCATTTCCACGTGCAAAGAACGGTGCCCGCTATCCAGCTGGAGACCTGGGCAGCTTGGAATCTCCTAAATGTCATCCCCAAGGTAACCTG
>SJYV01005692.1:0-51968 GCA_006410875.1 Neotragus pygmaeus | reverse complement strand
GGTTGTTTGCAAAGGCAGAAGGGAGTATCCCTAGAAAGGCCAGTGTAGCTGAAGCAGATGGAACGAAAGGGATGTGGCTGGAGAGGTGGGCGGGACCAGTTAGAGTAGGGGAGGAGCTTATAGATGGAGGAGGAGCCTAGCCAGGCCTCAGTGTTTCCATATGAGGCCTGATTTCCCTTTTCTTGATCGGAAGCCAGGTGAAGCCAGATTCAGTCCCCATAAGTGTCCTCTGCCTGTGGTCTGTCTCAGGGAGTTGTCATCTCTTGTCCTTTCCTCTGCCCTGTCCCAGCACTGTCCACCCTCAGGCATCTGTGCCGCCCCAGGAGCATGACCTCCCCCAGACCACGTATCGGAATGGCTCCTTCCTCTCTGTGCCCTTTACAGTCAGTTTCAAAGCCGTGTCCTCAGCTGGCATTTGTTGTTGGAACAAACAGTCAGGAGCTATCGAGAGCCTGCTGTGTGCCAAGTTCTGTGCTGACATTGTCCTTGCCTTCCCAAAGTGCTCGTTTCATGGGGGAGACGCTTTTTTTGGTTCGTTTGGCTGTGCTGGGTTTTCATTGTGGCACATGGGCTTCTCTCTCTGGTTGTGGTTCATGGGCTGGGCCCTGTGGCATGTGGGATCTTCGTTCTCTAACCAGGGGTCAAACCCGTGTCCCCTGCATTGGAAAGCAGATCCTCAACCAGATCCTTCCCTACCAGGGAAGTCCCAGGGAGGACACTTTTGAACACACAGAACCATAATGACCATAATGAAGGGGCCTTGGGGCATGGGACTGGAAGCTGTTTAAGGCCAGGCCTGTTCTGGTCTGCTCACCTTGTACAGTCTTCAGGATGTCACACAGGGCCTGGCACAAGGTGGGTACTCAGTAACATGCATTGAGAGGATGGATGAAAAGGAAAAGCGAAGTTTAAATTCAGAAGGACTAAGGATAAACAGGAGGTAAGTGAGGCAGGAGAAAGGATGAGGAGTCTTGTCTGTGAAGATCTAGCTAAGAGCAATACACACACAGGAGGAAACAGGAGAATCTGTGCAGAGGGAGGGAGCTAATGCCTACTGAGCTCCTCCTCTGGGCCAGGCAGGACCTGTGCATTTTTGTGCAGTTATCTTGACTAACCTTCACAGCACCACTGTCTCAGAGACACCATTGCTCTCCCTCTTCTGAGTAAGCATTGGAGTCCAGAGAGGTTAAGCCACCAATCTGAGGTCACACAGCTAGTAAAAGCCTGCATCCAGATGTGAACCCAGGTCTGCCTGCTTCTCGCCACTAAAAAGTGGAAGCAAAAGAGGAGGCCAAGGAGGAGGAAGGAGATAACTGAGAACAAAAGAAGAGTGGTGGTAAAGGAGTGAGCTCTGCGAGCAATTTTTCAGCTTAAAAACAATTCCCATTTTCCAGCCCTGCCGAGGCTGCTGTGGCGGATCTGAGACGCGCCGGCCCTCTGACTCGCAGGAGCCTGCTGAGGGGCCCCATCGAGCTGCTTCAAAGCCGGCCTCTTCAGTACAGGCGCTTTTAAACTTCACACGGGAAACTTTCCAGGGCTGACTTTTTGCACTTTGTTTCCAAATCAAGAGATGGGGAAGTCCCTGTCAGTCCAGCAGGGAGGAGATCTCACCGAGAGACGGACTCTGGGTTTCTGGGCTTGGCATTAGGCTCTCCCACCTCCCAAGGGAACCTGGAGGGTGGGGCAAGGGGCAACCTGTCCCCTGCCCTCAGTGGGTTCCCAGGGTGTGGGCTTGGCAGCCGATCCCTCCTGGGGGATGAGGCTTCTTTCCCTGTGTTCTTCCGAGTCTAGTTTCTCACTGGGTTCCTGGTGGTGTTGGCTGACAAGGTGTGACCAGCTTACAAGGGTCATGTGTATGCCTTGCTCTTCTCTGCCCAGCAGCCTCCAAACCAAAACATGCCGTCTGTCATCTTCTGATCACTGTTGTGAGAAGCGGCGAGGGTCTTCCTAACCCTCAGCTCTCTCTGAATTTTGGAATTCAGACTTGGATTTTGGATGTACATCAAGAGGCTGGCTCCATGCATTTTAATTAAGCTGTCTTTTTTCATTTATTACTAATACACTCCTCTTAACTATGATTTATTTGTTAAACAAAGCACCATAAGCCGTCACTTATTCATCTTAATTTCAACAAAATTAAAGTAGTCGCTGTTAGATTGCACCTAATTGCACTTGCAATGAAGAAAACGGAGATGTTAATCAAAATAAATTGAAGATAAACAATAAAATCATTACATCTTTGTGGTGGTAAGTGTAACTAATCAGTTTTGACTCGAAGCGACCGAACAGGAATAATGAATGTGTCACTGAAGGCACACTCATTAAGGAGAGCCACAGCGGCCTGGGTCCTCAGGGCAGCAAACAGCCACCCTGTCCAGGTGGCCCTGAGGGTTTCTGCCCCCCTGGGCAGGGCAGAGAGGCCCTGCTGAGAAAGGGGAACCGAGAGGAGGCTCACAGAAGAGGAGTGAGTCCTGGCCGAGAAGCCCCAAGGCTGCCCTGCCTTCGAGGGGTTCTCTCAGTCTGATGAAAAAGCTAGAGGTTCCAGGCCCGTTTCTGGACTTTGCAAATAACTAAGTATCGGGGGAGAGGCCAGGAAAGAAATAGACATCCAGGAGACACGGTCAGACACCTGCCAGAGGACACAGGAGAAAGGAGTCCAGCAGAAAGAGATAAGGAGGAAGAAAGACAGGCAGACGGAAAAAGAACAAGATGAGAGACAAGGGCATAGAGGCACAGCCAGGCTAGGAATGGACAGCTGGATAGGATGACAGAGTAAAGAGCCTGGAGTTGTCAAGCAAATTGGAACTGAGGTGAGGCTGGAGACCAGAGATTGAGACCTTGACGTGTCTTGGCAGAACCAGTGAAGAGCATCCGAGTGGACATTTACTCTTTTTCACTGGTGTTTGCTTATTTGGGGGAGTTTTTGTTGTTTGTTTTGTTTTGACTGCTCAGCATTCATTTGCTATATTTGAGGTGGGACTTGTCTTTGGGGATTGCATCTTCCCCTTTATAGCTCTTCTTCCCTCTCAGTCAGTCCATGTGGTTCTAATAGAGGCAACTCCACCTTGAGGCCAGAGGAAGGAACATGTGACCTAGACCTAAGCCAATCAGCACATTCTATTCCTGTGGCCACAGTGATTGGTTGAAGGAAGACTAAGCAGGCCCAGTGAGAGCCAATCCAGTACTTTGGCCTGAGGACTTGACAGAGGTCTTTGAACCTTTCTGCTGGTCTCTAAGTTAACAGGATGCAGGGTTTGGGGCTGCTGCCACCATCTCACTGCCATGCAGAGCTTGAAACCAAAGCCAACCGAGCAGAAGGCAGCATGACAGAGCAAAATGAGTCCCAGTGACATTGTTTGAGCCCCAAATCCAGCCAGGATGAAGCTAGCCCTAGCTCCTGGCCTTTTTTGGTTTCATGAGCCAGTAAATTTCCTTTTTGTGTAAGCCAGTTTGGGTTGGGTTTTCTGTCACTTGGAACAGACAGTTCTAGCTGATAGGCTTCAAACAGGAATGCAATGCTGTGATGTATTTTAGTAACATCCCTCTGGCAGTCACAGTGCAGCAGAGGGACTGAAGGGAGTGAGCTTGGCGGCAAGGAGGCCAGAGGGGAGGCTGGAGTGGTCATGCCAAAAAGGGCTTATGTTGAAGAGCAGGCCATGCTAGGGAGTCCTGTCACCACCAGTGGGTTATGTTCTTACTGCTGCCATAACAAATCAATGCAAACTGGGTGACTTAAAACAACAGAAAATCCTTCTCTCACAGTTTTGGAGGTTAGAAGTCTTAAGTTAAGGTGTCAGCAGGGCCGAACTCCCTCTGAAGCCTGTAGGGGAGAGTTCTTGCCGGCCTCTTCCAGCTGCTGCTGGCTCAAGACATTCCACCTTCTCCTCCCCTGTGTCTTCTCGTCTTCTGCCTCTTTTAAGGACACTTGCCATTGGATTTAGGGTCCACCTGTGTTATTCAAGAGGACTTCAGCTCAAGATCTTTAACTTAATTACATCTGCAGACCCATTTCTTCCCCTCAAATAAGGCCATATTCATTGGTTTCTGGACACGAACGTGTCCTTTTGGAAGTCACCATTCAACCCATTATGTCACCCCATAATGACAACCCATTAAAACCGAAAGAGCTATTTCCAACTCCAGTCCTCTGTGGGGCCCATTTCACACCTCAGAGCCTCAGTGTCACCATCTGTAAAGTGGGTCAAGATGACCAACACAGCATGTAACAGAATCATGTGAACACTAATGTCCTGTTCAAATACAGTGATTTAAAGAGAGATGAGGAGGCAACTTCCATATTGCTGCCTCCTGTACATGCCCATTTTGATGATATTTTCTCATAAATGCCAATTTTATCACAAAAACTCTTCTATTCAATCAAAGAATGATAAAGTTGTAAGGATGACACTTTTTCCATGAGACACAACAGGACACAATATTGATATTCCATATATGCATGCTCCCTTCCCCAACTTCAACTCGTAATAAGGAAAGGGAATTTAAATTAAGATAGACCCATGGGGGCTTCCCTAGTGACTCTGTGGTAAAGAATCCACCTGCCAATGCAGAAGACACAGGTTGGCTCCCTGGTCCAGGAAGATCCCACATGCCACGGAACACCTAAGCCTGTGCGCCACAGCTATCGAGCCTGTGCTATAGAGTCCGGGAGCTGCAGTGGGTGAGCCCGCGTTCCCTGGAGCCTGTGCTCTATGACAAGAGGAACCGCCGCAGGGAGAAGCCCACATGCCACCTACGAAGTAGCCCCCAACTCACCATAACGAAAGAAAAGCCTGAGCAGCAGCGGAGACCCAGAACAGCCGAAAATAACACTAAAAAAAGAGAAAGAGAAGATAGACCCACGGGGAGGAAAGGAGTTTGGCTTCACCAACCTGGAGTCTCCTCCCAAGTGTCCTCAGCTGGGACCTTGAGGCCTGCTCAGAGGTGCTTTGCCCTCCCAGCCCTGCCCCCCCATCTGGAAGCTCTGCCTCCTTCAATCTCCTGCCTGACCAGGTGAAGATTACTCCCTAGCCATGGTGCCCCTGTTTAAGTTCAAGAAATGGAGGCCTTAAAACACCCTCTATAAAAATTAAACATAGAATTACCATATAATCTGGCAATTCCACTCCTAGGTACACATCCAAGAGAATTGAAAGCAGAGATTCAAACAGACATCTCTGTACACTCATGTTCACACCTCCGTTTACTGACCATTTGCTCTGTGCCAGGCAGAAGGCGCAGGGATTTCCACGCCTTAGCTCAATTTCCCTATTGCCCCCGTTTTATAGATGAGGAGACTGAGGCTCGTAAGGGAGAAGTGGCTTTCTCAAAGTCATAGAACCAGCAACTGCTAGAGTCAGGTCTCCAGCCCAGATCTGTCTGGTCCCAAAACTCATGTCTGCAACCAGGGCACTAACCTGCCGAGGCGCAGACCCTGAAAGCCAGTGGGGCTGTGGAGACAACGATGCCCTGGGGTGGGGGTCCCCTGGGCTGGCAGCAGGAAGAGGTAATCCGCCTAATGGTGCTGAGCCAAGGCGGCAGTGATTTAGCTTCATCTAGGGAGCTCTATCAAACAGGAGGGGGCCCCTAAATTCCTCTTTGAAGTGGGAGCCAGAGGCAAGAGCTGCCCTATAAGGGATGGCTGGTTGCCATGTGTCAATGGAGGGCCAGAAACACACCAGTTTCTATACCCACCACAGTACAAGTCAGCATAACTCAGAGGAGGCTTGAGTTGGGCACCAAAGCCAGATGGTGGGCAGAGGGAGGAGGGGTGGAGAAGGAGCCCCTCTCTAGCCATGGTGCCCCTGTTTAAGTTCAAGAAATGGAGGCCTTAAAACACACTCTATAAAAATTAAACATAGAATTACCATATAATCTGGCCAATTCCACTCCTAGATACTCATCCAAGAGAATTGAAAGCAGAGATTCAAACAGATATCTCTGTACACTCATGTTCATAGCAGGATTATTCACAGTGGACAAAACATAGAAGCAGCCCGTGTGCACTGACAGATGAATGGATAAGCAAAATATGGTATATACATAGAGTGGAATATTATTCAGTCTTTAAAAGGAAGAAAATTCTGACACATGCTGTAACATGGGTGAACCTTGAGGACATTATGCGGAATAAAATATGTAAGCCAGGGACAAATATTGTGTGATTCCACTTGCATGTGGTACCTAGAGCAAGTGCCTCAAATGCCACCTGGTAGCTAGGACGGAAACTAGAATAGTGGCTGCCAGGGGCTGGGGGGAGGGGGAATGGGAGTCATTAGTGAGTGCAGAGTTTCAGTTTGGGAAGATGAGAAAGGGGAGAAGGATGGCAGGGATGGTTGTAAACAGTGTGGATGTATTTAATGCCACTGAATTGTACAGGTAAAATAGTAAAAATGATCACTTTTCTATTATGTGTTCAGCGTAATATAAAAAACCAAAGCTGACATTTCCCGTACTTCTTTTTTATGTCATTTTATTTATTGATTTTTTAGCTGAGCCGGGTCTTCACTGCTGTATGTTGCTTTCTGTAGCTGTGGTGAGCAGGGGGCTACTCTCGGTCGTGGTGCACACGCTTCTCATTGCGGTGGCTTCTCTCATTGCGCAGCACGGGCTCTAGGGTGCTCGGGTTTCAGGAGTGTCGGGCGGCAGGCCCTGGAGTGCAGGCTCAGTAGCTATGAGGCACCGGCTTCGTTGCTCTGCGGCATGTGGGGTCTTCCTGGACCAGGGATTGAATCCCTGTCCCTTGCATTGGCAAACAGATTCCTAACCGCTGGACCACAGAGAAGTCCCTCCTTTACTTCTAATAAAAACTTTTCTAGACTAAAAGATAAAGGCAACCCCCCTCTACTATTGAGTGCTGTGTGCCAGGCTTTAGGCAAATGTATTCCATTCATCATCTATTTTGTCCTTGGCAAAAATCACACTGGTTATTATTTCTCCCGTTTTCCACATAAGGAGGCGGGGTCTCACAAGAAACTTACCCCAGGCCTTACAGCTAGGAAGGAACTTGAACCCACCCCCTTAACCACTATTCTCAGAGAGGGAAATCCACTTGCCCAGGAACACACAGCCAGAAAGTGGCAGCTCCAGGCTTGTCAGACTCTCCTTAGTCCAGGGGTAGAGTGAAAAGATGGGAAAAAAACAGAAGACTTTGGCTTATTTAACCTCTGGGCAGAGTGGAGAGGCAGCCCAGAGGCTGGCAGCAAAGGCCCATAAGAGGCCGGCAGGGAGCCCAGCCTTACGGTGGATGCCTTTCATCTTAGAAAGTCCCTGGGACAGCTTTTCCGCCCTGTGTTTTACTGCCTGCTGGGAGTTGCAAGGAATCAGAGCATGTCCAATAAATGTTTTATTCCATCCTGAGCTGGCCCTCTTGGGCAAAATAAGCTCCTTTCTCCAGGAGGAAATGAAGAGGCAAGCATTTCTAGGGCACCCACATAGGGAATGGTCCCTTTATTTCACACGGAATGACCAGCTCAGAGAGATAAAGCAGCTTGCCCAGGGCTACACAGCCAGTCAGCCCCCAAGGTCTGAACCCAGGGTTCCCAGCTTCTCGCCCAGGAGTCCACATTGCCCCACTCCACCCCAGAGCTGTCTGAGAGCTGGGCTGTCTCCTTCTCAGCCTCTGGGTCTCCTTTCTCTGTTCTAACAGAGGAACGCTCAGCAGGCTGTGGGCACTGAATTGCTAAGTCATCAAAAATCTCTGAAGGTGACTTTTCTTAGAAAGGCCCTCCGTGATGGGACTCCCTGCCTCCTTTTCCAGCCTCATCTCCCACCAGCCTCTGCCCCCCGTCCTTGCCCAGTTCCTCCGAGCCACTGTCTTCTTCCTTACTACAGGCCTTAACCTCTGCGGCTCCCTCTCCTAGTGGCTCCCCGAGCCCCCACCTTTGCCAGCTTAACAGTTGTTCACTCTTAGATCTCAGCTTGCATGTCACTTCTTCTGGGAAGCCTTCTCTAATCCTCACCCTGGTCAGCACCTGCACCCTCTACTATGCATGTGCATGTACACACTCCTACACACTTACACACACACACATAGACATTCATACACTCATACTCAAACACAAACACATCTTATCTAGTCCACAGTTGTGTCCCCAGTGCCTAAAACACCACCTGGTACAGAGCAGACCCTTAGTAAATTTTGACAGATTGAAAAAACACCCGGAAAGAATGGCATCAGATTCAGTTAACAATCCTGGATTTGTCGCTAAGTAGACGAAGAAGCCTTGGGCAAGATGTTTAAACTCTCTGGGACTCAGTTTTCTCATGGGTGAAATGGGTATAAAAAAAGAACCTTCCTCCCAAGGTACATGGAGTCAATGAGCGATTCTATGTAAAGTGCTTTGGGGTGTCCCTGGTGGCTCAGTAAAAAATGAATCTGCTTGCCAAAGCGGGAGACCTCCTGATCCAGGAGGACCCCAAAGCCACAGAGCAACTAAGCCTGTGTGCCACAAGTACTGAGCCTGTGCTCTGCATCAAGAGAAGCCACTGCAATGAGAAGCTCATGAACTGCAACTAGAGTAACCGCCACTAGGTGCAACTAGAGAAAAGCCTGTGCAACAACAAAGACCGAATACAGCTCCCCCCAAAAAAATAATTAATTAAAAATAAATAAATAAATAAACTGCTTGGCTGTGACCTAGGTCATAGCAGGGCTTTAGTGAACCTTTGGCACTGCTGTGCCTTGAGTCATAGCCCTCGAGTACCCTCTGTTGAGGAGGAAGATCACATGTGCAGAGATCAATATTCACCTCCAAAATCTGCGAGCTGCTGAATTGGAAGTCTGAGGCATACAAGCACCTTGGCCTTCAAGGACTTTGTGGTTCAGTGGTGGAATCACAGTGCCTTAGCCGACTGTGCGAAGGGAGTTCTCATAGGAGCCCCAAGGATGGTCTCGCAGATGATGTGAGGCTGGAGCTTTGCTGGGAAGGAAAAGTTAAGTTTTCCAGGCAGAGATTTGGGTGGAGGGAAGTCCTGTGGGCAGAGGGAAGAACATGGGCAAAGACCAGAAGTTCTTATTTGGAGCAGTGAATCGATCAGAAGGACTGGTGCCTGCTGGGGGCTGGAGAAGACTCAGGGGAAGGCGAGGGACAGCCGGCGAGGGCACAGGTGGTCTCCAGCCTAAGAAAGCTTTGACCAGCAGGCCAAGGTGGGCCATGGCAAGGCTCCAAGCACACTGAGGGTGAGTATTAGAGGGTGAGAGCCTCAGATTCACTATCTGGACAGAGTGTGAACAGGGCTTAGCCTGGCAGAAGAGATTCTTTAGAACATGTTCCCCCTAAGTTCATAGAAATTAAAGTCTTTGGTTTAGGGGATCAGGTAGAGCTTGCTTCTCTGGCTCTGCTCCTTAGAACTGGGTGGCAAGTGGCTTCTTGAGTCTGGAGACCCCATCTGTAAGTCAGAGACAAGAAGGGTGACTTGCAAGGGTGCTGAGAGGACTTGATGAGATTCTGGGTGTACAAGTGCCCCCGTGTAGCAGTCACACCGCAGAGGCTGGTTTCTTCCTCCTTGGGCCTAAGGAAAAATTTACCCCAATTATCCCAAGGACTTGGGTATGACCAAAGCTCCGGGTCTGTTTTGTACCCATTGTGTGTGTGTGCGTGTGTGTGTGCTAAATCATTCCAGTCGTGTCTGACTCTTCAGCGACCCCATGGACTGTAGCATGCCAGGCTCCTTTTTCCATGGGATTCTCCAAACAAGAATACTGGAGGGGGTTGCCATGCCCTTCTCCAGGGCATCTTCTCAGCCTGAATTTTTTGTTTGTTTGTTTTCTTTTTGGTTTCTGCAAGCTGAAAGCATAGTCACTGGTGCGCAAATGTAGTGTGAGGTTAGACTGTATTGTTACGAATTGGTATGTGGTTGTGATTAAATCGATAAGTCATGTTCAATTCTTGCAACCCCCATGGACTGCAGCCCACCAAGCTCCTCTGTCCATGGAATTTCCCAGGCAAGAATACTGGAATGGGTTGCCATTTCCTCCTCCAGGGGATCTTACCAACTCAGGGATCAAACCCGTGTCTCCTGCTTTGCAGGCAGATTCTTTACCAATTGAGCCACCAGGGAAGCCCTTTGTGCTTGTAACTTAATCAGGCTCATTCCAGAAGAAGCCTTTGGGATTTTCCAGTGCATACCACTTACTAAAGGCACCTTCCAAAGTGGGTGGGGCATCATCACGCATGCAGACCTGGCCATCTTAGGCAGAGGCAGGTGGACTTTGTAGCTGCACATCACAGCTGCCCATCCCTGGTCCCAGGGCTTAGAGACAGAGAAACACAGACCCCTGTGCTTAAGGAGACGTCCCTGGCACAAACCTTCCATCCACCGGGCTAGTCAACCCTCCAGGACACAGGTAGATCAGGGCCTTCAGGAGATTCAAGGCATATGGGGTGCAAGCTATGAGTCCAAAGAGCTTACAGAGTAGCTGGAAATATGTAACATTCCCTCCTTCCCAGTGCTGTACACACATTGAACAGCACTCTTGTCCCCTACAAGGTAGCACTTTGTTAATAATAATCACATTGATCATTTACTGGACCTTACTATGTGCCAGATGCCTTGCTCAGTTCTATCCTTGGGCTGTTTCTTGTTCAACATTGTCAAGTATATACAGTTGTCAGTCCCATTTCACCGATGAAGAAACTGAGATTCACTTGCCAAATCAACCAGCTGGAAATTGGTGGACTGGGACTTGAATCCAGGTTGTGGGCACGAGAGCCTTCACTCATAGCTGTTTGTTTAAAAAGTCCTTGTCTAGATAAGAAGGTGGAGGAAACGACACTATCGGCTGGGCAAAGGCTGGGCTCGGTTGGGATCTGGGAGGCAAGTAAGAGGTCTGCAGGAGGTTGCCAAGCAAGAGGATGGAGACACTGGAAATGCAGAGCAGGGACTAGTCCCACTGGGACTGCACTTTCAGAGAGCAAGGTGGGGAGGTGGGGACTGAGGGGCCCCTGCCTGATGCTTCTCACAGCCCAAACTCAACTCTCACCAGATCCCTCTTTTTTTTTGCCCAAAGACCTTTGCTGACTCTATTGATGTAAGGACAGAAGTCCACATTCCTTAGTGTGCCACTCAAAGCCCTTCACAAGCTCTCCACGCCTAAGCCTCTGGCTCCACCACTGCCATTCAGTCCATCTGAGAGCCTCGCTTGTCTTTCATAACCCCATGCCTTTGCACATGTTGACTGTTCTGCCTCAGTTCCTCTTCCTGCCTTTTCCATTTGATGATCTTTGGCCCATTCTTCCGTACCTTGCTCACACGTCAGGGAAGCCAGCTCAATCTCTCCTACTGGGGACATCTTTCTCTCTCTTCTTCTTTTTATGTATCTCTATCTTTATCTCTATCAGAGGCTAGGTCACAAGAAATGTTTGGGAAACAATCAATGAACCAATCGATGGACCAAGGCTACAGCTATGCTCATAGGAAGCTCAAACTGCTGTTCCTGGGAAAGAAGAGAACTCAAAGTCACTGGGAGAGGTCAGGGTGGCTGGCAGGATAGTCCAATTCCCTTTGACTGGCTAAATTAACAGACTTCACAATATTTGTCTCAAGAAATAGTTTTAATGGGCTTCAGATGATTCATTCCTTGACAGCCTCTCCACACCCATAACTTCCAAAGGGGCCACATACCCCTGCCTTAACTCAGAAATCTTCCCTCAGCTCTGCTCACTCACTCATTCATTCTGTGAATCAGGAGAGGTTCAGTTCTGCTGCAGTAACAACTCCACCCATCCCACCCCTGCCCCATATCTCAGTAGTTTATCCTGTCTGCACGCCTCAGGTTGACTGGAGACAGGACCTTTGCTCTATCTATATTATTCCCCTTGAGGAACTGAGCTGCGCAAAGCTCTTTCTCCAGGCTTCTGTGATTGCTGAGGCAGGGAAAAGTGAGCACCACAAATCACTCACCAGCTCTTAAAGCTTCTGTTCGGAGGTGATTCATGTCATTTCAGCTCATATTGTACTGGCCAAGACAAGTCACATAACCACATCTAATTCTACATATGGCAGAGAGGTACAATTCCAGCATGTGCCTTGAAGTCAAGTCAATATTCGGCAAGTTACATTAAATACCACCCCACCCATCACCTTTTACTGTGCATCTACTATGTGGCATGCATGGCAGGAGTTCCTAAACTGGAGGGGGCAAGTGTTCTGCTCACTTCTTACCTGGGACATCACCTATGACCCCTTTCCACACTGTCTCATGTCACCAAAACTCTGCACACATACTTCTTTCTGCTTCAGATGCTCTTTAGTTCTTTTTAGCACTTGGAAAATTCTCATCCTTCTTCCTTCTCGTCCTCCCTCCCTTCCTTCTTTCCCTTAATAAATGTATATTGAGCACTTCAATGGTTCATCACAGTGCTTGGTGTTTCAAGATCCAGCTCAAGTGTGTCATGTGTTCTTGGAGGTCTTCCCCGATTCTCCCACTTCAGAAACAAGTGCTTTGGGGTCACAGCACCTTGAATATCCCTCTGCATGTCCCTTTAGGTTGTAAGTATCTGCATCCACACTGTCTACTCACTGGGCTATGAGATTTGCAGGGTCAAAGGCTGTCTCTCATTCATCTGTCTCCCCAGTCTCTGTGCTTTGGCTCAGAGAAGGATTGTTATCGGACTGGCCAACTGGCTGACTGAATGAATGAGTGATGAATGAATGGATGTTCGACAGTAACTTGCATACAAAGGAGGAAATGATTTCCCACTGCATGCAAAACAAGATCCAAACCCTTTTCATGCCTGCCAGGTCCTGCTTGACTTGACCTTGGCCTCCCATGTTCCAGTTCTGATCATCTTTCAGACCATCAAACACCAAGTTCGTTCTTGGATCAGGACCCCTACACTTTTCATGTCTTCCTCCAGGAACACTCTGTTCCCAGGTCATTACTGGGCTGGCTCCCTCTCCCAGCCCAAATGCTACCTCCTTGGAGTGCTACCTTCCACCACCGCAGTCTAAGAGCAGTCCCCGCTGTTCTTTTGGGCACGTCGTCTGTGTCTTGTTTTTGGCTGCACTGGGTCTTCGCTGCCGTGCACGGGCTTTCTCTGACTGCAGCAAGTGGGGACTACGCTCTAGTTGTGGTGTGGGGGCTTCATTTTCCAGTGGCTACTCTTACTGCGGGGGGCTTCCCTGGTGACTCAGTGGTAAAGAATCTGCCTGCTAAGCAGGAGCTGGAGGAAATGTGGGTCCCTTTCCTGAGTTGGGAAGATCCTCTGGAGGAGGGCATGGCAACCCATTCAAGTGTTCTTGCCTGGAGAAGCCCGTGAACAGAGGAGCCTGGCGGGCTATGGTCCATAGGGTTGCAGACAGTCGGACATGACTGAAACAACTGAGCACAGACGCACTCTCATTTGCAGAGCAGGCTGTAGGCACACTGGCTTTAGAAGTTGTGGCTCATGGGGCTTCGTTGCCCTGTGTCCTGTGGGATCTTCATGGACCAGGGATGGAACCCACATCCCTTGCATTGGCAGGTGGATTCTTAACCACTGGACCACAAGGGAGGTCCCAGCGCCCATGCGTACATACAGCTGAAACCACACCCAGCCATCCCTTAGATGAGAAAAAGCTCTTGGCCTGAGTCAGAGAGGTCCTGCAGGCCGTCTCTTTACTTCTCTGACTCCTGGCCCCAGGCTCTGCTGCTGCCCCCACTGCCTGAGGTTCCAGCCCCACGCAGCTGTGGCGTAATCCCTGGTTTTAAAGTCAGGTGTTGGGTGTTGGTCCTGTTCTGACTTTGAGGAGAGGGCACGGGGTGGCCATACCAAAGCTGGCAGGGCAGACAGAGACTTCAAAGGCTGCACCTTTAACTGCCGGTTGCCAGGTAGCAGGGAGACCAAGGGGCTGGAGGCAGGGTGGGGGGCAGCTAGAAGCAGGCAGTGCCCACACGTGCTAGGGTTGGGGAGGGGGCTATCTCCCCTGCTGAGGCAAAGCAACTTCATATTTCCTTTCTTCTCTGGGTAGCAGGCGACAGGTGAGAGCTCCTTAACGGCAGTCTGCGGAAGTTTCATCACTGGGTTCCCTGCAGCCGACATGGGACATAATGGACTACAACTATACTCACATATTCTCCCAAAGCCTGTCTTCCTTGTAGTGTGGGGAAACCAGCCCTCTCCTAACCTCCTAATTTCATTAGTTCTTTTTTTTTTTTCCCCAGAAGCAACTTTGCAGCCTGTAAATATGCTTCAAAGAAGCACACCCTGGGCCTGACATTGCTCCTCTTAGTGATGTGCCCTGCAGACACAAACGCAAGTATGTACAGATCCACTCAGTGATGTTCCTTTAGTTGTTCACACAAAATAATCTGTTGACAGTCTACTATGTACCAGGCCCTGAACTAAGCAGCACCGAGAGAATCTCATGAACACACAGACAAGATCCCTTTAGGTTCGCTTAAAAAAATCTCAGAGCTTAGTAAGGGAGAGAAACATTAAATAAGTCATTCACAGAAATGCTCAGTTGAGATTATAAATACTTCAACTAAGGAGTGCAGGGCATGATAGGACAAAGTTCAAAAATCCTTCCGCAAAGTTTTTTTGTAAATGATGAAAGGCAACAGGCAAAATATGCATCGACAGGGGAGGGGTGAGAAAAATTATGGATCTGTACTTTGAATTATCATGCACCTATGTCTTTGTCAGTTTGGTTTGCTATAACAAAAACACCATAGACTGTGTGACTTTAAAACAACAGCAGAAATTTGATGTTTTAAAGTCACAACTTGTCACACAGTTTTGGAAGCTGAGAAGTCCAAGATCAAGATGCTGGCAGATTTGGTGTCTTCTGAAGGCCCATTTTCTGGTTCACAGATGGACATCTTCTCACTATAACCTCACATGGCAGAAGAAAGGCAGGGGAGGGAGATCTCTGGAGTCTCTTTTATAAGAGCACTAATCCCATGCATTAGGGCTCCACCCTCATGACCTAATCACCTCTCAAAGGCCCACCTCCAAATACCCTCACAATGGAGATTATGTTTCAACGTATTAATTTTAAGGGACACATTCAGTCTAAAGCCACCTGTTAGAAAGAACGAGGCAGATTTTATGAGCCGACAGCGAACCATGTTCTTAATATAGTGTTAAATTTTTGTAAAGGTGTGTGGTATGCTTTATTTCTGTAATGCTAACAATTATTATGATACTTGTGTTGTTATTAATATTTGCATGGGGAAAGACTGGAAGAATATGTTCCGTATTGTTAACAGCTGTTATTTAGGGGGAGGGGAATACCTGTGACTCACACATTGTAAATGTTCCGATGATGTTCAAATTGTTAAAAATAGGCATGAATTACCTTTATAACAAGAAAAAAGAAAGGTTTTGGGGAAAGAAACTGATGCTATTCAACCAACCATAATCAAGGAATTCAGAGTGGAATCTTCCTTCTTGAAGACAAACTTTCTTTACCGAGGACTTAATCTCAAAAAAGAATCACAGTAAATGGGGCCTTGCAGGTCAGCAGAGAATGGAATGTGAACTTCAAAGTTGGGAAGAACTGAGTTCTAATCCTGGCTGTTCCATTCTTTAGCTGGTAGATCTGTGTAGATCACTGGGTGTCTTGGCTTCCTCTCCTACAGGAAGGATATAATAACTTCTTCACAGGGTTGTTTGCAGATTAAATGAAATGCTACATTAGAATTTTCTTGGAAAGCTAAGACTCGGTGATTCTAAATAGAGGGAATGTCTTTGCCAGACCTGGAAACATCATATGGAATTGTTGGAAGAGAAGAAATAATTTTACTCTTGGCTCTTCTTGCAGGGAATTGGAGTTTGCTTACATCATCCACCTAGGAAATTTCAGTAACATGTCTGCTCGTTGATAAGAAGCAGTGATTTCAGTGTGCTTCCCTCGGCATCCCTCTCTGGCACAGAGAAAGTATCAGAGTTTATTGACAATAAATGAACGACCTACTCCAACCTAGAAGTGACTTACAGCTCACCCAGCGTGACACTCAGCTAAACAATTCACTGAACAAAACCCACACCTCACTCTCCAATTAGTCTTGGTAACATTGTCTGTGAAATGTCTTAGGCATCATTCCACCAGCCACATTTCCACAGTGAGTACTGTCTTGTATTATATGGAGTCTGGGGGATACTAGGATGTAAGCTGCATCTCAGGGCTCTATTCAAGGGGTTCTGGCTTCTGTGAGTGTGTGTTCAGTTGCTTCAGTCGTGTCCAACTCTTTGTGACCCTATGGACTGTAGCTCGCAAGGTTCCTCTGCGCATGAGATTTCCTAGGCAAGAATTGCTGGAACAGGTTGTCATTTCCTCCTCCAGGGGACTTTCCTGACCCAGAGATGGACCCTTTGTCTCCTGCATTGCAGGCAGATTCTTTACCCACTCTGGCATCAGTGGTGTCTTCAAATTATAAGAAAAAAAATAGACTTGTTATGAGAAACTCAGAGAAGATACTATTGTATGTTTACTACATACAAGGCATTGTTGTAGGCCCTTTTTCTGGATTAACTCACAGTTCCCTACAGTATATACTGCTATTATTCCCATTTTACAGGTGAGGAAACAGAGTCCTGCTGAGAGTAAATTTCCAAAGGTCACATAATTAGTAAGGACTCCAACTAGAGCCATCAGAGAATACAAAGGTGACGATCACTGTCCCATTCATTGAATGCCCACACGTGTCTGACTTTGGGTATAATGCTTCCAACCTATCTTGCAAATCTCCCAAGTCTCCAAGGGTAAAGACCAGAATCTCATTTTGCAAGTGAGGAAAGTTGTCCAGAGGTGCAGTGGCCTGCCCAGGCACACAAAGCCAAAACGTGACAACAGTGCAGGACAGGACCCCAGGTCCTTCTGGCAGTTTGAGCCTAGATTTTGAGGTTTCCCTACCATGTGGACTCTCAGCCAGCAGGTAGGTGAAACTGAAAACTGAAACTAGGGGCACTTGGGGCCTCAGAGCTTCGCTTAGACAGGTGAGTACCAGGTGGGTAATGGTCACACTGAGCCTGGACCCTACCTGCCTGAGGCATTGGGCTTCTTTGTCCCTCCCTTCCCCTGACGTCAGGGTAAGTCCAGAAGCCTGGCAGCCTGAGGCTATGGCTGGACCCAGGAAAGTCCAGCTTGGGGGTTGGCTGTCCTGGCCCAGCCCTGATGGCCTTTTTGGTGAAGTGAATGAAGTTACCCAGGGACAAGCCCAAAGTGAAGATAAAGGCTGATGGAAGGGGGGCCGTGGTCCCCACTGGAGGGGCAGAGGCACCACAGAGAGACAGGGACTCCTCTTTAGTCTCCCTGTCTCTTGCCACCCTCTTCCCATTCCTCTTCTACCCTGAAGCCACGGGACTCTTATGGAAGCACAAATGTAACTCTATCACTCTCTGTTAATGGCCTTTGGAATAAGGTCCTAGCTATTCAGCCAGGCTTTCAAGGTCCTCAGAACATGACCTGGACTTTGCCTTCCTCTCTAGCTTCAATTTCTACATATTGTCCACCCCCACTACACACACACATGACCATTCTGAACAGTTTCCTGGGTGTACCAGGCTCTCTTAAGTCTCTGTGTCTTTCCACCTGTTGTTTCTTTTGTGTAGAATGTTCAGTCCTCCTTTCTTGCCTGGCTAGCACCCACCTGACCTTGATGTTGACCTGCACAACTCAGCTCTGGCAACACCTCCTCTAGTGGGCCTCATTGACCCCAAAGCTGGGTTAGATGCCCTCCTTCATGCTCCAGCATCCCCTCCTCCTCTGTCACTGTGTGTATCAGGCTAAATATGAACAGTTTTGCCATGTCTCTCCCTCCTTAGCTTATGAAATTCTCTTAAGCTGGTCCATGCTTCCCTAGTATCTCAGCTGGTAAAGAAATCTGCCTGCAATGCAAGAGACCCAATTAAAATTGGGCTTCCCTGATAGCTCAGTTGGTAAAGCATCCACTTTCAATGCAGGAGACCCCAGTTCGATTCCTGGGTCAGGAAGATCCAGTGGAGAAGGGAAAGGCTACCCACTCCAGTATTCTTAGGCTTCCCTGATGGCTCAGCTGTTAAAGAATCCTCCTGCAATGTGAGAGACCTGGGTTTGATCCCTGGGTTGGGAAGATCCCCTGGAAGACAGAATGGAAACCCACTCCAGTATTCTGGCCTGGCGAATTCCATGGACAGAGGAGCCTGGCAGGCTACGTACAGTCCATGGGTTCGCAAAGAGTCAGACACAACTGAGTGACTTTCAGCTCCTTTCAGGCTGGACCAAGCCCGCTTGCTTTACCTCTACTTCCCCTGTCCCCAGCCAGGCCCCACAGAGGGCAGTTTAGGGTTTGACCAATGGTTACTGGGTGAATGAATAAACAAATGAGGGAAATCCAAAGCTCTCTCATACTCTTTGCTTTTCTGTCTCTTCCTTCAAGACAGCAACCAGCCACAAGAGGGTTAAAGCATGGAGATGCTTCAACATATTAGAAGGGTGAGGACTGTGAAAACAAATAGTTACCAGGCTGCCACGCCACATTCGCCAAGCTCCTGCTTGTTCCTGGCACCACATATGGTTTGCATGCCTGCCTGGGAAAAGGGTTGAGCCCAGAAAAGTCTGGGGGCTGCAGGGCTCAAATTGTGTATGTGTTTGGTAGGGGAAGATGAGGAGAGGTAGAGAGATAAATGAGGAGAGAAAGAAGGAAGAAAAGAGAGAGTGATGGAGAATTAAAGAAACAGAGAAGGCAGAGAAAGTTAGATGAAGATAAGGGGGGAGGAGTTGAGTATGTACCATTTACCCAAAGGAGAAATGAAAATAAGGCTGTGACTTCTTATGAGCTTGATAACCAGTAGACCAAGGATTCAGCCAGATAATGGGACTTCCAGGAAACATAGGACCCAAACAAGGAGAAGACAGGAAACTGGGCTGTGAAGATTTGACCAGGGAAGATCTCCCAGGACCCCCAGACCATGCTCTGGTATGACATATCCAGATTATTCTTAGACCTTCTTCCACATCAGCTTCTCAGTGGATCCCCCTTCTTCAAGTGCCTTGAAATTTTCTAAGCCCCCCTCTGGTGACTGGCACTGGCTGAGCTAGTTGTGCCATCTTAAGACTAACTTCTCCCCTTAATCAGATGCTTGAAGAGCTTCAAGCCTTGTGCCCATGTGTACCAGACAGACTCCAGTTCTAAGAAGATGGTCCAATGAGTGGATCTTTTATTCCTGGTGGTTCATGTGGAATTTTGCAGAAGCTTCATAAGCCATCAGAATGGTGCTGACTTGCAGATTTTAAGTGACTCAAATGGTTTGCATAAACAAAAGCCCAGCAAAATATATTTTTCCAGTGTCCTGCACACTCTAGGAAGAGCCCTGACTATGTTTTCAAATCAGCCAGGTTGGAGTGGAGAAGTGGTATCTCTGAGAAAGAACAGTCTTGGTCCCTCTGCTGAGAAGTTCCCAGCCGGAAATGGACTGTGGATGCAAACACAATGGTTGTCAGTCCAGCCAATATCTCCCCACTCCTCTCCCACTTTGCTGGCTCTTAGAGGAGGCTGAGTCTTCCACCTCATTTGCCAGAACACGGTGAGGAAGGGAGGAGATGGGGCACACTGGAGGGGAAGAGTAAGGAGCCAGATACGGGGTGTCATGAAATTCACAGGAGAAGTTAGCTTTTAGTCAGATCTAAGTGTGAAAGATAAAACAATGACGCTTTTAGACGCAAACAAAGGAGACTATCTCCATGACCGTCAGTAAGCAAAGATTTCAGTACACAAAAACTTTTTAAAATAATTTTCTAAACATTTACATTTTACATTGAATTGGACTGTAGTTAATTAACAATGTTGTGTTAGTTTCAGGTGTACAGCAAAATGATAGGACGCAAAAACCAAACAAACTTCAACCAGGATTTAAAGATACCGATACACTGAACTTCACCAAAACTAAGAACCGTTCATCAAAGAGATCATGAAGAGAGGGCAAAGTGAGGAAGCCACAAACTGAGTATATTTGCAGTGCACTTATCTATCAAAGAATACATACTCATACTCATATATGAGTATACATACTCATATCTGGGATGTATAAAGAACTCTACAAATCAATTTGAAAAAGACAGACAATCCAATAGAAAACTGAATTGAAACCTTGACTGGGTACTTGACGAAATCAGCAATCCAAATGGCCAATAAGCATATGACACAGTACTCAGTGTCACTAGAAATCACAGAGATAGGGATCATAGTCACAGTGAGAGACCGCCTAACCCCCGCTCTGAATGGCTGAGATTTAAAAATCTGACCATACCAGGTCGTGGTGAGGGTGTGGAGCAATGAAACTCTTGTATTCTGCTGGTAGGAGTGTGAATTTGTACACCTATGTTAGAAAATGGTTTGATATTATTTTCAAAAGCTGATCATATGCATACCTGGTACAGTCATTATTATTTACCTAACAGAAATATGGGAATATATGCACCAAAATACATATTCAAAAGTGTTCATAGCATCACAGACGAAAAATAGAAGAGTGGTTACTAAGGGGTGAGGGGTGAGAGTGGGCATTTCTTATTTAATGAGTACAGAGTTTCAGTTTGGGAAGATGAAAAACTCTGGAGGTGAATCGTGGTGATGGTAGCACAACAACGTGAATGCACTTAATGCCCGTGGACTGTGTGCTTAAAAATGGTCAAAACGGTAAATGTCATGTCGCATATCTCTTACTACAATAAAAGCAAGTGATGTTCTTAACAACTTTTGTTTTGTTTTGTTTTCTGCCTAATTTCTTGTAGTTTGCAGCCTTGGACCTGAATGCTTATTGTTGTTTAGTCACTAAGTCCAATTCTTTTGCAACTCCATGGACTGTAGCCCGCCAGGCTCCTCTGTCCATAGGATTTCCCAGACTAGAATATTGAAGTGGGTTGCATTTCCTTCTCCATTAAAACTTTTAAGGTATTTGCCCAAATAAGACAAATATCCACTAACACATGATAAAGTTATATAATGGACTACTATACAGCAACAAGAAAGAATAAATCATTGCCATAAGTGACAACATAAGTAAATCTTACAAACATAATGTTGAGTGAAAGAAGCCAGATAAAAATGGTATTTGATTCCATTTAGGTAGAGTTCAAAACCAAGCAAAATGAACCTACAGGTCTAGAGGTCAGAAAAGTACTTGTTTTGGGGGATGAGGCAGTGAGCACTGAGGGGGGTTTGGTGAGTGGTAATTTCTGATTGAAAAGCAGAGATATTACTTTGCCAACAAAGGTCCGTCTAGTCAAGGCTATGGTTTTTCCAGTGGGTCATGTATGGACTGTGAAGAAAGCTGAGTGCTGAAGAATTGATGCTTTTGAACTGTGGTGTTGGAGAAGACTCTTGAGAGTCCCTTGGACTGCAAGAAGATCCAACCAGTCCATCCTAAAGGAGATCAGTCCTGGGTGTTCATTGGAAGGAATGATGCTAAAGCTGAAACTCCAGTACTTTGGCCACCTCATGTAAAGAGTTGACTCATTGGAAAAGACTTTCATGCTGGGAGGGATTGAGGGCAGGAGAAGGGGACAACAGAGGATGAGATGGCTGGATGGCATCATCAACTCGATGGACACGAGTTTGGGTAAACTCTGGGAGTTGGTGGTGGACAGGGAGGCCTGGCTGCTGTGATTCATGGGGTCGCAAAGAGTTGGACACGACTGAGTGACTGAACTGAACTGAACTGAATGTTTGATTATCTTAATAAGGGTGATGGTTACACAGACATGTTCACTTTGAGAAAATTCATCAAGCTTATGATTCATGATTCATGCATTTTTCTGTACCTGTTATACTTCAGTGAAAAGTTCATTGAAAAAAGAAAAGAAAAGAAAAGGGACTTCCCTGGTGGTCCAATGGTTAAGATTCCATGCTTCCAGTGCAGGGGCACAGGTTCAACCCCTGATGGGGAACTAAGGTCCCACATGCCACACAGTGCAGCCAAAAAAAAGAAAAACCTAACCTCACTGCTTGGCGGAGAAGAGGGCATAACGACTCTTATGCCATTGAGAGTCTATTTTGTGCTTGACACGTTCTGTATTAGTCAGGGCTGTCCAGAGAAACAGAATCAATGGGAGATGCATTTTTATTGTAAGAAATGGGCTCACACAACAGTGGAGGCTGACAAGTTCCAAGATCTGTAGTTGGCAAGCTAGATACCCAGGAGAGCTGATGGCATTGGTCCAGTGTGAAGGTCAGCAGGCTCAAGACCCAGGAAGAGCCAATATGTCAGTTAGGGTCTGAAGGCAGGAAAAGACCAAAGTTTCAGCTGAAAAGTAGTCAGGTACAGGAATTTCCTTTTGCTCAGTTTTATTGTTCTTTTCAGGCCTTCAACTGATTTGATGTGGCTGACCCACATTGGGAGAGCAATCTGCTTTAGTCAGATTACTGATTCAAATTTAATATCATCCAGAAACACCCTCACAGACTTGCCCAGAATGTGTTCAACTGAATATCTGGGCCCCCCATGGCTCAGTCAAGTTTCTCTGCCTCAGTTTAGTTAGTCCTCCGAGCTGACCTGAGAAATAGGAATTTAGGCTTCAAGGTACCCTACATACTTCCTCAGTTCCTACTGCCCCTTCCCTCATTTCTGTCACGTGAATAAGCTTAGCCTGGGCTTTTGGAGGAGAAGAAATCACACATAGAGAACTGCTGAGTCGTTCAGCCAAGGTCATCTGAGACCAACCAGCCCCCAGTTCATCCACCAGCTGATCTCAGATACATGAGTGAGCCTAGCACAGGTGGGCTGAGGCAGGCTCAGATCAGTGGAACTGCCTAGCTTACCCACAGACGCATGAGCTAAAGAAACAATTGCTTTAAGCCATTAAGTTTTGAGATGGTTTTAAAATTTTTATTATTTTCGGCTGCACTGGGTCTTTGCTGCTGTGAGCAAGCATTCTCTACTTTGGTGCACGGGCCTCTCACTGCGGTGGCTTCTCGTGTTGCAAATCACGGGCTCTAGGCACTCGGGTTTCAGTAGTTGTAGCATGGGGGATCTTTGCAGATCAGGGATCAAACCCATGTTCTCTGTATTGGCAGGTGGATTCTTAACCACTGGACCACTGGGGAAGTTCCCGGGATGGTTTTTAATGCAAAAAAATAGCTAAGGGATATATCCACAAGGCCCTGTATGAACCTTAGGGGGATAGCCTCTCCTCCCTCAAGTTCCTAAGTGCTATGTAGACATCTGTCATATCCTGACTTCATGTTACAGTGGCAGGGAAACACTTTCTGTCTCTCCTCCTAGACTGTGAACCTCTTGAGGGTAGGGAAGCTGACTTGATGTTTTTGCCTGACTCTAGGGTCCTTAGCAGGCAGATAGGCAACCATGTTGGTGTGTGAATACATGGGTGGCACCAATCCATTCATTAACATGTGACATAGCCAATCATGACAGTCTCATCAGGCTCACAACTGTCACCGTCCCATGTATGTGAGTTTCATTCATTCATTAGTGGGCAGGGATGGGGCAGCTCCAAGTCCCTACAGCAGAGCTGCTCGGGGCTAGGTTAGAGAGATAAACTCATCGAGAATAAATTGCAGCAAAAGGAGATAAGTACCATGATGTGTAAAGAGCAGCAAGGATCTGCACTATGGGGTGGTGGCTGAGAGTGCGCTTTGGTGTTAGAAGAGCTGTAAATTCAAGTCCCAAGTCTGTCATTTACTTAGGCAAATTACTGAACTTCTTTGTACCTCATGGTGGCCAAAGAATGAGATCAGTTACGTCAATTGTTTTGCATAATTCTTGGTGAATATTAAGTGCTTGTATTGGTCCTAAGGATTGTTGTTATGATGGTAGAACAAAAAATGAAACAATAATAATATAGGTCCACAATTTCAAAATCCTAGATGCTCTGAAAAACAATACTAACATTTTTTTTTCAGAAGTTTAGTGACAAAATCTTGCCTGGCCTGACATGAAACTATTTACAATCTTCATTTAGTGTGTGAATATTCATGCATTTCCTGCAGAAACAGTATGGAGTTTTAACAGTGGTCTGCTCCATATTCTGCTCAAGCTTTTAAAATAAAATATGTTATGTGAAATTCAGCTATTTTATAAAATCTGAAAACTCCTAAATTTTGAGGCACATCTAGCCCTAAGGCTTATTGTCCTCTGCATTTCACACATAGTAAGTGATGCAGTTGATATGTCAAGTCTTCCTGACTGAGTGGAGCAGGAGAAAGGGAAGGGCCTGGGAAGTTCTGTGGGGAGGTAACATTTCAGCTGAGTCTCAAAACTGGGTACAGATCAACCTTGGCAACAAGGCAGGAAAGGGCTCGCAGGGATGGGGGAGGGGAAGAACCAGGATGGGAGTTTGGCAGAGATAAGATCACTCAAGTCCTCATGTGTATATCCAAGGAGTTCCCAGCGTATTGTTTTAACAGTGGAGGGGCCAGGTCAGATTTGCATTTTGGGAAGATCCAGGTGGGCAAAATATTCCTTCAAGTGCCTTACTGGAATTCGGAATCACTCTGAATCTACAGCCTCCCCCATCCACCAAGACCACGCATGGAAATGAAGCTGCTTTGGCATGGTTTGCCTGGCACCACTCAACTTTTAGAAAATGTATCTGTAAGAATCGATCATGCCATGGCAAGAAACCAACATGGAAGCAGGCAAGTGTGGCTCTGGGAGGCAATATTCTGCGGGCAGTCCCCACCCCTGATTCCCCTGCTGCCCCATGGCTTCTGTGGCGTGGCTGACCTGGCCCGCGGGACAGGCCTGGTCCCAGAAGGGCTCACAGCTCTGCTGCTCCTGGTCTCTGCTCCATGACGGCTGTCACACACGCTCGACAGCACCCATTTGCAGCCCAAACAGACACTGTTCACTTCTCAAGTTGGTTTCAAATTTTGCTCTTTTTGTTCCTGTTTTTCATTTAGACTTTTTGGCTGGTTCAAATTCGACAGGCAATTTCGACACTGAGATTGAGGGGAGAGAATATAGCCTGGAAAAGAGCAAATGATGTGTGTGTCTTGTGATGTTATTAGTTTTAGAGGGGCCCTGGAAGGGCCTTTACCTGAACTGAGTCTGTCAGCTGGGTCTCTTGATCTGTGGCGCCCCACTCTTTTCATCTAGCATGACCCTCACCCCTGATTTTCCAGTCTTGCATATGCATGCATGCCCAGTAGCTCAGTCATGTCTGACTTTGTGTGATCCCACGGACTGCAGCTTGCCAGGTTCCTCTATCCATGAGGTTTTTCAGGCAAGAATACTGGAGTGGGTTGGCGTTGCCTCCTCCAGGGAATTTTCCTGAACCAGGGATCCAACCCACATCTGCTGTGTCTCAGTCCTCTACCTTTAACTCATAACCCCCTTGAGACTTAAAGGTAGGGGGCTGAGACAAGGAGATACCCATGCTTGTGTATCTAATGTGGCCTTTCAATCCATCTTCTATACCTTTATTCACACATATTTATATATATCACATTGCTTTGAGTATGCTTTTAATTTTTGTGGAAGTGGTATTTTATACATCTGTTCCTTACATTTTTCTTTTGACTTTATCTGTAAGTAGCTGGAAATCATTCCCTTTGACTGCTGTAGTATTTCATTTCATGGATTTCCCACATTTTATTTATCCATTTCCTAAACAGTGTACATACAGGTTGTCTCCAATTCTTTGCCATTTTCAGCACCACTGCCACGAGCATCTTTGTACATGGCTGGAACACAAACTTCACAATCAGCCAAACCTGGATTGAGTTCTGCTTCCATCGCCCCTTCATTGTGCGACTCTAAGCCTCAGTTCCATCACCTGTTTAAAACGGGGAAGGGAGAATAATAATTCTCACACCAGGCCACCATGTCCAATAAGAGCAGGCCCTTACCTGCCTTCTTTACTGCTCCATCCCCAGGCCTCTCAGAGCCTGGCTTCAAGTAAGTGCTCAATAAATATGCCTCGAATAAAATTACAGTTGACCTACTGCATATGAAGGCACCTTAGAAATGCTAAATACATCAATACAAATGTGAGTTATTGCTATTACTAGTTCTGTAAATAGAATTAACAATCCATGTATAATTCCAATAAAATGAAACATATCTAAACAACACCACATTTAATGGGTTTACATTCTGCAGGTGTCCCAAGTTCTCATGCTTCCTCTTCCTACCCAGCTTCCTTCACATCAGGAAACATTTTCTGAGGATTAATTGAATGGACCTAGTTTGGGATTGGGAAACCCTAGACTGGCCTGCCAGACTATCCAAAGGCCTCCCTTGGGCCACCTTGGCCTATAAAACCCAGGTAATGCCATGCATTCACCTCACTAAGGTGTTCTGAAGATTAATTATGGCTTGTAAAGGGCTTTGAAGATGAAACGTGCTTGTTATGGAAATAAATGGCTTCAGATGCAAAGCCTTCTTCAAGTCTTCCTTCGTGCCTTCTTTCTTGCTGTTCTTGCCTTTAAAGAGCCCCATTGAGTTCAGAGGTGAGGGTGACCTCCCCATGGCTCCCATGGGAAGCCAACTTTGAGTATAGCCTTCTCTGAACAACATAGAGATGTGACCCCTCGCTGCTAGTTTCAAATTTTCAACTCCTGCTCCATTTCGTAAGTAGTCGAACTAAGCTGGTTCAAAATACATTAAACAGATTCAGCAATGGAGTGGTGAAAAAAGCGTTTCTGATACTGAGCTTTTTGCTGCCAAATTTAATTATTCAAATTGGTTTTAAAAATGAGTTTCTTCTCCCCATGTCTTCCCAGATTTAAAGAAATTTGAAGTGGAAGAAATGGGAGCCAAATGTCTTCCAGTCAGGAAGTGGAGAAAGCATTGCTGTTAGTGTCGGACGGACCTGAGTTCAGATCCCAGCTTGCTATGGGCAACATTTGTAACTGCTTAGTCTTTTTTGTGCGTATGGCTCTGCTGGGTCTTCATCACAGCACTTCTTTAGCTGTGGCATGTGGGCCTGGTTGCCCTGAAGTATGTGGGATCTTAGTTCCTCAGTCAGGGATTGAATTCGCATCCCCTGCATTGGAAGGCGAATTCTTAACCACTGAACCACCAGAGAAGTCCCAAGTTTCATAACCTCTCTAAACTTCAGTTTCTTAATCTACTAAATGGAGATAGTAATAACCCGTATTAGGATTATTGTCAGTGTTGAGTGGACACAGGAAGTGCACATAAAGTCCACTCAATAAATGTGAGTGAGAAAGGTGGTATAATCCCCACTTAATGGATACAGAATCCAAGTTCAGAGGGGGGCATGGGCCTCTCCATGATCTTGCAGAGGGAGAGTGGAGTGCTGGGATTCAAACCTGGGTCTGCCTGACCCCAAAGCCCTGGTCACCCACCTGTGGCCTCAGCCCTGGATGTAAATTTGTTTGCTGAAACCAGAGGTGACGGTGTCTGCCAAACCACTCAGAGAAAGAAAGGGACCCCAGTGGAGCCTCTGGAGCCTGGAGGGTGGCTGCTCCGTGCCACTGAGTTGTTTAGTCCCAGGTTTCTGCATTATAATGGCATTCCATATGTTCACTCCTCATTTCTCACTATCCTGTTAACACTTGCTTGCCCAAGTGGGAGTGCCAGCTAGAAGAATGTTTTCTCACATGCCACAGAGGCTATAATGTGCTCATAGCTTTGATGGCTCCTGATGCTGAGGGTCCCGGGATGCCAAGCCTGCCAGTCAGTCTAGTCCCAAGGGCCTCCACTTAGATCAGATCAAGGTCAACTTGGCCAGATCCCTCATGGAAGCTCACATTCATTCGTGTCCATGCATTACTACTCTTCCTTCTTTCTTTCAACAGACTTTTATAGAGTGCCTGTATGACTGTGCTTTGTCATTTAATTGTGTTCGACTCTTCGCAACCCCACGGACTGTAGCCCGCCAGGATCCTCTGTCCACGGAATTTCCCAGGCAAGAATACTGGACTGGTTGCCATTTCCTTCTCCAGGGGATCTTCCTGACTCCAGGATCGTCTTGAGTCTCCTGCGCTGGCAGGCAGATTCTTTACCACTGTGATGCTTGGGAGCTCCAATGACGTTCCCGAACACTGCTCGGTCACCCTATTCAGTGTTTCCCACCTGTTTCTTAGGTGCACTGTTTAGGCATCATCTCTTTTCAACCTTACAACTGTGCTTTGAAGTAAATGTTAATATCATCACCATTTTGCGGTTGAAGAAAAAAAACTTAAGGGCACAAGTGAGTGTCAGAATAAGGAATGGACTCCTGTCTGACTTCACTGTGTGTGCTCTTAACCATGACGACATACTGCCTCCTTGAGGGCAAGCCCAGCGTCTCATTCATTTCTTATCTCTAGGCTGTCAGTGCCGTATAGAGTAAAAGCTCAATAAATGCTTGCTGTTGAATATATAAGTGAAATGCTGGGTGACCACCAACTCTTGTATGGTGCTCTACAGAGTTTGCAAACTGCTTTTCCCAAGGAAGGAAGGTTTCATGAATCCACTTTATGGATGTAGTTTGCAGGATAAGTAAAACTCATTCAGGGTCATGGAACGGTAAAAGGCTGGAGCTTGGATAAGATTCTAAAATGAACTCACATAAAAAAATAAATAAAAATAAAATGAACTCACAGTAAAGGCACAGCATGCAGTGGAGTTGCAGAGCAGGGAAGTATCTGTCTGGTTGAAAAATACAGAAATTACAAAGCACTAGAGCTTAGGCTGAAATCATATGCCCAGCACATGTTTTCTGAAAACATTTGCATCACTGACACGGTTGGTGTAAGGTTTCAGATATTAAAACTATGAAAGAGCAAAGCAAGATGTGAGGGGCAGAGATGGAAAGAGAACAAAGTAAAGTTCAACCTTGTCACCACCTCTGAGAAACCTCCCAGGGATCTGAGTTTTGGACCCAAACTCATCTTGAATGGTACAGTTTGTGATTGGTAATCATGCCATAAATAGGCAGATTTGGAAATCTGAAGCCATGTTCAAGTCCGGACTCAGCTACTTTCTAACTATGTGATCTTGCATCCTGACTTCCATGTCCACATCTGTAAAATGAAGATAAACTATGGTTTGCTGGGATACTGAGTGTGCTTTGTAAATGAACATGGCATATATATGTGTATGTGTGTGTATAAATATATACTTTTTAATTATAACAGTTATTTAATATAACTACTATATAGGTTAAACTACATTTTGCTACAATAATAAGCAAACCTAAAACTTCAGCAGCTTAACACATAAATGAGTATTTCTCATTCTTGCTCTGTGTCCATCATGGGTCAAAATGAGGATGCCGTTCATCTGGTCACAAAGGGACCCACGCTGATGAGCAGCCATCTTCTTGTTTATAATCATTGTCTCTAAGGGTAAAAGGAGATTTGGAGGTTCTCCCATGGGCAATCAGGTGTCCTGGCCTGGAAACGATACATGTCACTTTTTTTACTCAAAATTCATTGCCAAGAACATGTCACCCCCAGTCACAGGGGCCAAGAGGTGCCACTCTATTGTGTGCCTATAAGGGGAGAGAATCAAATACTTGTTAAGTGGTATCTACCATTCACTGATCACTCATCCTTGTGCCAGGCATTGTGCTGAAGGTTTTTCGGATACATCTCTTAATTCCCTCAATGATCTTCCAAAGCAGGGACGTATATCGTCAGTTAATACTTGAGCAACCTGGCACTCAGAGACGTGAAGCAGCCTGTTCAAAGCTTCACAATGAGTAACTGGCAGCATCAGAGTTGACAGCCAGGTAAGAATCCCTGCTTGATCCCCTGAGTGAGAGGTGGTTGTCCAACCAGGAGGTCACACTTGTTGCTGGAGCAAGAACTAGTATTAATTGAGCTTCTGCTATGTATTAGTCCCTTTACTGTCATCTCAGATGCCTGAGAATTCATTTATTTCCATGTTAATGACAAAGGACCTGAGGCTCAGAGAGGTTAAACAACTTGCCCCGGGTTCACAGCAGGGGTAGCTCTTGAACCCAATACTTTCTGTGTCTAAAATCTGTGCTTGTTTTATACCCATCTGCCTCACTCCTTATTACTTATCATAAGTAGTGATAATTACTTATTTATTATAGTAATGATCACTCTATGGAACAGAGTGGGTAAGAGCGTGGATGGCAGAGCTAGACTGAACTTGGGTTCTACCACTTCCTAGCTGTGTGACTTTGGGTAAGACTGTCACGTCTCTTGGTCTCAGTTTCCAAGTCTGTAACATGGGGCTGATAATTGCACCTACTTCATAGAGTTGCAAGGAATCATTGAGATTGTCGTCATGATGATGATAACTAACTTTTTTCAAGAATCTCCTGGATCTGGATACTGTGCCCAGTGCTTTATAGTCATTCCTTTTTAACTTTTTATTTGGGAATGATTTTAGATTTACAGAAAAGTTGTAAAGATAATGTAAAGTGCTCCTGTATCATTTCCACCCAGCTTTCTTCTAATGTTAACATCTTACATGACCAACGTACACTTATCAGAGGTAAGAAACTAATATCCATATGACACTGTTGGGCTTTCCAGGTGGTGCTAGTGGTAAAAAACCTGCCTGCCCATGCAGGAGACATAAGAGGCATATGTTTGATCCCTGGGTTGGGAAGATCCCCTGGAGGAGGATATGGCAACCCACTCCAGTATTCTTGCCTGGAAAATCCCATGGACAGAGGAACCTAGAGGGCTACAGTCAATGGGGTCAAAAAGAGTTGGACACTACTGAAGCAATTTAGCATGACACTATTAACTAAACTAGACTTTATTCAGATTTCATCAGTTGTCCCTCTGTTGTCCTTTTTCTGTCTCATTATTCAATCTGGCACACAACATTGCATTGAGTCACGTCTCCTCCATCTCTGCTGATCTTTACACTCATTCTTTCATCCTCATTTTCTGTTGAGGAAACTGAGGCTCAGGTGATAAAGTCACTGGCCAAGGGCACGGAGCCCCTAGGTGGTGGGATTAGCATTCAACCCCAGGCCTGTCTGATTCAAAGCCCAAGTCTTTACCATTCATAAAGAAATTATCAGAAAGAAATCCAGTGTTCTGAATCAGATCAGCACACAGAGAATACAAAGCTCAGAGAGAGAGAAAAAAAAGTCTAAAGCAGAGAGAACTGGCTTTACAGCTTTAGAATACTAACTCAGCGTGATCTCCTCAAACCATGGCCAAAGTCCAGGCAATCTGTTCAGTGAGGAAGAGCCTCAGGCTGGTGAGTGTGCACCTTGGGAGTGATGCGAAGGAATCAAGCTAAGCTCTGGCTAAGCCACTAGCAGAGGGTGTTCCCCAAAGGGCCAGCCTGCCCACTCCCTGGCAGCAAAGCTCGCTGCAGAGCATCCTGAGAGAGGCAGGAAGTCGGCAGGATGGGGGTCAAAGAAGGACCACAGAATTCATTTAACAGGTGTTACCTGGCAACTCTCACTGTCCGGAGCACGGGAAACAGTGACTGCAACCAAACCAGTCACCACAAATTTGGTCTTATTAATATCTTCCATAAATCGTCTTTGCTTGCCTGGTATTTTATGTGTTTAAGTTGCAATGAGGAAGAAACGAGAAGGGAGTGTTGATCTTTTTTTTCTTTAGGGGAAAAGAAGGGATCCAGATGGAACAGTCAGTAAAACCAAGGGAGGGCCCCCTAATAGTCCCTGAACCCCCAAGTCCTGAGTGTCAGGCCCAGTGTTGGCTGTTCCAGAGCAGGGTTGGACAAAGAGGAGGTGCCAGTGACTACATGTTGAGCATACGAGCAAGTGAATTAGCTAATTTGCATGTACTCCAGTACCTGGTTAAAAAAAAAAAAAAAGATGGCTCCTAGTAAGGACTTGTGGAAAAAGAAAATGAAGCAATTGATTTAGGTCTGTGCCAATGTACAAGATTCTGATTGTCACTTGAAATCCTTTCAATGTTTGTTGATCCAAAGGATGGGCCATGATTAGGGTCTCCAGGGATAGTGTCGATTGCAATCCATTATCACAGAGATGCAGTGGGCCAGAGTGGCTGTGATTACAGAATCTGGGGCTAGGGTTCCTAGGTTTGAGTCCCATCTGCCACTTGCTGATTATCTGACCTTGGGCAGGTTACAACCTTATCTGTAATGGCTGATAAATATGTTGATAATATCATCTACCTCAAAGAGCTGGTATGAGGATTAAATGAATCAAAATACACATACACACACACACACACGTGTGTTTTAACCTTTTTATCTGAAACTTTGCTCAATTTTAACTGCGACTGATGCATGGTCAGCACTTCATAAGGTTAGCTATGATAAAAAACCTTCCCTGCCTCCTCTCTCCCCAGCCCATTTCTGATTTAAACGCCCGTCTAAACCTGAGTTAAATGCACCCTGTGTGTAATCTATTATAGTATCTATTTAAGTTAGTTAATATTAATGATTGTGCAATGAATGTTTTTAACGCTCAGTAAAACTGAGAATCTTAGAGCGCGTCACACAGAGGAGGGAGAAGCCCCATTTTGTGCTTCCATTGTTACACATATGCGTGTGTGTGTTCAGGGTGGTGATGTAAAATGAATTTCTTCCCTTAGGTCACAGTAACAAGTTTGAAAGCCATTGCCTCAGGAGGAAAATGCTAAACAGTCTTTCTCAGCAAAGAGGGCTGGCCGGCCCACAGATGAGCTCAGATGAGCTTCGCTTGTTCACTTCCTCCTTCTGGCCTCTGTGGTCAAACGACCTCCAGGAAGACTTCTCTCCTCTTCACCCCTTTGTGCTTTCCCAGGGCTGTGCATGCAGATCTACGGTTTAGGCAGTGTATGCAGGGCTATGGTTTATACAGAGAACCACTGAGCAAAGCTCAGGCCTGCCCTGCACTGGGTCTTTCACACACCTTTTAGCTCATGTAATCTGCCCCACTGGGCATGAAAGTGGCTTTCAAAGTGTGGTCCCTCTCTGGCAGTTTATTAGAAATGCAAATTCTCAGGCCCCTCCTCCCCAGACTGAATCAGAAACACTGAGGCTTAGCAACCCGTGTTGAACAAAGACCTCCAGGTGAGTCCAGTGTAATCTAAAGTAGGCAAGTCATTGCCCAGTGAGGGAACTGTTTCACCTTTAGGGAAACTGAGGCTCAGAAAGAGGCATTGATGCCCGCTGGATCATCCAGGGGCGAAACAACCAAATCAAACCAAGACTCCAACAGAGTCACCACAAGCTAGGACAACTGTTTTTGTGTCCATCCAGGGACCAACACGGACTCATTTCTATTTTCCAGCCTTTACTTGCAAATGATGCTGATCTCCCAATAAAATTACACACATCCATTAAAAATCAGCCTAGGTGGATTCTCTCATTGGGTTCAAATGGGCATAACCACCCCAGGCTGGAAGAGGAGATACATATGGGGCCGGGGAGGACCCACTTCTTGACCAGCAGATGTAGCCGGGAGCTGAGTCGTGCTCAACTTTGACTCCACTCTGGAAAGGTATCAGTTCCAAGAAGCTGTGTGTGTCAGGGGTGGAGTAGGGGTAGGAGCTAGGAAATGGTTAACATGTATGGTTAAAGTAAAAAAAAAAAATTCTCTACTGGTTGTGAGATTTTCCAATAATGAGAAGTCAACACAATTAGACAAGGCACTAAATTTGTGTGCAGAATGCCAGCTGTCACTCTTCTTGACTAGCTCAGATCAAAGAAACGTATTTTATCTCCTAAGTTATTAGACATGATAAGGCTATTAAGCGAGATATTGTCACAAGAAGTATAAGAACATAAGAAATATGTTGCTTGCTTTGAAAATAAACATCTCACCTTTGCCTCTTTTACTCTGTGAAAAGCTGAGAGAAATCAAACTATTAACTTGGGCCTTTCCAACACGCTCGCATCCTGTCATCTTTTCCCCCAATCAGATCCCAGATTTTAGCTGCAGTCCTTCTCTGTCTCATTCCAGAATGTCTGTCTATGTTGGAACTACAGGCCTAAGAAGCTGGGAAGAGATGCCTGTAGCTGTAGTCCATCCCTGCTTCCACCAGTCATAACAAAACTTGCCACTGTTCCAAAGCTCTGTTTGCTTTGAAAGGAGCTCACCCTCAGATGTCTTTCCAAGTGCTTATCCTTAGCCTTTCTTCATCTCCAACTTGGATCTGGAAGAGCTCACCCCTTATTGCTATAAGAAACAAGGCTGCTTGTCTGGACTGACAAGGGGGCTTGAGTTGATGATGTTCTTTGCTTACATTCACTGATTGTGTAGGAGCTGAGAGGCTCCCTTGGGCGGGGGGAAGGCTTTCCTGGCATTACTCTGGGTCTGGGATGGAGATGGGGGACATGTTCAAGAGGGGACACATAAAAGGAGTTCAATAAAGAGATCTGCATGGGTGGGCAGGGCTATGGGATGGTGAAGCATCCCGGATTAGCAAGAATAGAGGAGTCATTACTGACCTTGGTGTGCGAGGCCGGGCGAGGGGGAGCTTCCCGAATTTGATGTGTGTTGCAGCTGCAGACAGGTGTCGTCGGTGTGGAGTCTGGCCAAGGAGAGAAGAAGCAGCCTCTACAAACTGCAGTGTAGCGGGAAGTAGGGCCCCATGACCCTTCCCTCCTCCCTCCAGTCTTCTACTGGTGTTTCCCACTGGCCGAACCCAACCGGAAGCCAGAGGGAAGGTGAACATGGCTGATGCAGTCATGTCACTTGGAGTCTTGGGGCACAGAGCAGAGTGGTGGAATGCAGAGTGTGGATCTGGGGAGCACACGGGGAGTATCTGGCACACACCGAGCCCCGCCCCCCACAGAGGTTTAGATTTACCCAGACAAGACAGAGTTGGGGTGGTGGAGACCCTGGTACACTGGGGGCCCTGAGGGTACTTCCCATCAAGCTGTTGGGTATAACAAGAGAGACTTTAAAAGGAAGATGAGCACAGGCGCCAATGAAAGTCATCCTGTTGTGTGTCCCAGGAAGCAAAGGACCACGTCCTTGAATTGAAAGAATTGAAATATCTCTCTGAATTCTGTGACACTCAGGGCTCAAAGAGTCTTGCTGTGGGGACCCACCCTTACTAACTGAGCACACAGGGGGAGTGTTCTCACTTCACAGGGTGATGATGGTCCCTAGGTGGTGGCTTGAGCTGCAGGCCAGAGGCCTGGAAGTGCCCTCTGTACAAGGACAGGGCTCTGCCTGGTCCTGGTTTGTCCAAGTGAGACAGTGTGCGATGTCCAGGTCTGGGATGTGGACACTGGTTAAGATCCCCTGAGAACCTCAGACCTGCTTGGAACTGTGAAAGTCTGGTCTTCTAGAATCCAGAAAGAGAAGACTTTGTACTGATGCACTTGTTCTCACCGGCCTGTGAAGCTTGGGACCTTTTCCCATCCTTATGTCCGTAATTCAAGGTAGGGATTCTGGCCCACTTTTAGAAATGAGGACTTGGTTCAGGGAAGGCAGCCTGGGCAGGCCATGGGCTGCCCCCTTCCAGATTCTCCCTTGTTCCCTCTGCTTCCATCACACCAGCTTCCTTGCTGGACTATAACTCGCCAAGCTGAACTTCGCTCCAGCACCTTTACACCTCCCCTTCCTTCAGCTTGGAACATCCTTTCCCCACCCCCAACACCCTCCACCCAGATATCCACATCATTCACTTCTTCACTTCATTTGGCTCTTGTTAAATGTCATCTCTTCAGAGAGTCTTCCAGACCTAAAAACCCCCACTTCCCACACAGTTTTTGCTATCTCCATCCCCTACTTTAGATTTAACACATCCTGTGATCATTCTTTTTGTTTTGTTTACTCATTTGTTGACGACCTACCCCAGGTTCCATGGAAATAGGAACTTTGTCTCATTTCCAGAATAAGTGTCTAATTCCCTAAAAATCACATAAGGATTGTTTTTCAGGTGAAATTCACATAAGATAAAATTAACCATTCAAAAATGTACCATGCAGTGGCATTTGGTTCACAATGTTGTGTAATCATCACCTTCATCTAATTCCAAAACATTTTCATCATCCCCAAAGTGTTCCCTGTATCCATTAACCAGTTGCTCCTCATTTCTGCCGCTCTTCAGTCCCTGGGAATCAACAATCTACTTTTTATCTCTATGGATTTGCCTGTTCTGGACATTTCATATCAGTGGAATCACACAATACATGACCTTTTGTGTCTAGCTTCTTTCATTTCACATAATGCTTTCAAGGATCATCCATATTGCAATGTGTATCACTAATCCATTTCTTTTTGTGGCTGAATAATATTCCATTGTATGAATACACCACATTTTGTCCTTCCCTTTGTTGGTTGATGGACATTTGGGTTGTTTATACCTTTTGTCTATTATGAATAATGCTGATAAGAACATTCAAGTACAAGTATTTGCTTGAATACCTGTTTTCAGTTATTTTGGCTGTATACCTAGGATTAGAATTGCTAGGAAGGCAATGGCACCCCACTCCAGTACTCTTGCCTGGAAAATCCCATGGATGGAGGAGCCTGGTAGGCTGCAGTCCATGGGGTTGCTAACAGTTGGACGTGACTGAGCGACTTCACTTTCACTTTTCACTTTCATGCATTGGAGAAGGAAATGGCAACCCACTCCAGTGTTCTTGCCTGGAGAATCCCAGGGACGGGGGAGCCTGGTGGGCTGCAGTCCATGGGATTGCACGGAGTCAGACACGACTGAAATGACCTAGTAGTAGTAGTATGATAATTCTGTGTTCACATAGAAATGTTTTAAACAAATATTTGTAGGAAGAAGCAGCAAGTGAGTGAATCAAAGAAAGAATGAATAAAATATCCAGGTCTTTCCAACTCCCAGGCTCCCTCTATCCTGTCACATTACCTCCCTAGGGAATGAAGGGGACTTAATGGCCCTGGGTAATCTGAAATCTAATCTACCATCAGACAGTGCCACTTACTGCCTGGAACATAAGAGACACTCCATTTAAAAAGTAAACCATATGTAAGTAATGCTGTAGTGACCTTTTTATGCATTTATTCTGTCTCCATCATTGATTATTGATGTCAGATTTTGAGAAAGGAAATGATTATATCAAAGTATGGTGTTTTTTTTTCGGTCACACTATGTGGCTTGTGGTTTCTTAGATCCCCAGCCAGGTATTGAGCCTGAGCCCACCAGTAGTGGAAACAGAATCCTAATCACTGGATCACCTTGGAATTCCTCAAAAATCATGGACTTTTAAAAGTCTTTTGTCACATACACCAAATTGCTTTCTGAGAAGGCTGAGATTTTTTTCATTACCAGTCTGGAAAGTCTTTGACCTCATTTAGATTGTTCTAACTGGTAGCTGATTGCTTCCTGTTGGAGGAGACTTTCTTCTGGAACACTCTCTACCATCATCTCTAGCTTGGTAAATGCTATCTGGGATGATTATTAGGTTACTTTGTTTTTATCCCATCTCCGGGTGTCTGTTTCCCCACCTGCAGGATGCACGCCAGCCAGTGCATGCTGCTTGGTGCTGAAGGGCTTGCTCTTGAGCAATGGCCCCCACTTGAGCCCAGGATATACCCCGGCCAGTTGAACCTCTGTACTTAAAGGACTCAGGAATGCAGTCTGCTAGAAATGAAGCTAAATTAGTTCTTCCAAGGAAAATACCCATTTGGAAAATGACTTTCCATGTTTGTGCAGCCATGGGCTTGCCTTTCTAGAGGGACGTGTCAGAATGCGTTGTGCTTGGCGGTAAATGAAAGCTGAGTGGTTTATTACTGCTATTAGTGATTATTTGTATGAGGCCGTAGGTGTACATAGCACCTTACCATGCCCAGGGGAAACTGGAACAGAGGTCAACTCTTCCACCCTCAAGGAACATCCTGCCTTGGCTGATGGTGAGTATGGGCACCCATTGGGACTGGATGGACTCAGGCAAACCAAGACTGTTTGAATGACTGAGAAGAGAGAGTTGGGAGAAGGGAGCTAAGAGAATTTCTCAAGTGCATCTGTGTTCCCAGTAGTTAACAGACACAATATCATTTAATCTGCTAAATCATTCTAGGATTTAGGGATTTTTATCTCCATTTTCAAGTGAGAAGATTGAAGTGTAGGCTGGATGCTCTTCCGCTCAACTGTGTCTGGTGTGATGGTGCCACTGTGGATATATTTCCTGGGTGAGGAATGCAGGAGACAGGATAATGCCCTAGAATCCTGCTGGCTTGGAAGTTGAGTACATGCACTTTGGACTCAAACAAACTGGGGCTTAAGATTTTCTCCAACCCAGGAACCTGGGATGAATTACTTCTCTTTCCGAGCTTCAGTTTTCTTCTCTGTAAAATGAGGGTTAAAAACCAATTCTACCTGGTGGTTCATGTGAGGATTAAATGAAACCATGTACACATGGTGTGTGGTGCATAGAAGAGGTCAACAATTGTTGATCCACCACCAGAAAGAGTTGAAGAGGGATAAGGGATGGGGAAGTATGATGGGTGCTATTATCCACAAGTCATTAGCTTGATGCTTCAGTTTCCACGTCTGTTAAACGGGAATGATCAAGAGTCTTCCTCATAGGGTGAGTAGGAGAATTAAATGTGTTAATACAAGTAACCGCACTTAGTGCGTGGTACGGGGGCAATCTCTCAACACGTCTCTGCTATTATTATCTCACTCCTTTTGACTTTGGGTTGGATCAGGAAGCCCTACAGAATAAATAATTTTTTAGAAGAGGGTGGGGAAAGTAAAAGTCACAATATGGAATGTTTGATCCCCTAGCAAGCAGGGAAGGATGTTCTGGCTCTTTGGCCCCAGTGTTTTCTGTCCTACTTCCGGGCATGGGGGTCTCATTGGATAATTGATATCACTTATTCTTGAGGTAACAGCTGTGTTAAGAACAGGGTCTGTCAGGGTGAGGAGTGGGCATGAGCAAGTTGTGAGTTAACATCATGGAAGAGCAGAAGAACCCTGAATTGGGGATTTCCCTAACTGTGAGCTTGATGACTTAATCTCATTGAGATGCTATGAAGTTCGACTCTGATGATATATAGAGAGATACATATTAAATAGTATTGTTTATTGATTTATTATTAACATTCAAATGGGGGCACATATTAAGGCTTTGCATATGCTGTTTCCTGTATGAAATTCCTAACTGCACCCTTTGCTATGTTCTTTTTCCATTAACAAATATGTGTGTATATGTACTACCTGCCAGACCATGGTCTTGGCTGGGGCTTTGCCTTCTATAGCTCATCTCAAATAGTCAGGCAGGTACCATCTACTTCCCAGATTCCATACAAGCTTTCCCTCAGACAGAGGAGGAACCCAAAGACTTTCTTTGGTGTCTTGATGAAATCTGAAATCAAACACATAGGCCCATTGCCCCTTCCCACTCTTCAGTTAGATAAATTCTCTTAATTGGGGTTAGCTTCAATCTCACTTTTTCGAGAAGATGCCCTCGATGGCCCCTGCCAGACAGAGGTCAAGTTCTCCTGTTACATGTTTCCATGACATCTCAGACTTCTTTTATCCAACTCATCATGATTTGCAATTATCTGATATACAATTTAACATCACTCCCTGCACTAGACTACCAACTAGAAAAAGGCAGGGGCCATGTTTTTTCTCAGCTCCATACCCCTCAGCAACAATTGTATGGCAATCGGTAAATTATCAATGAAAACTTACTGAATGAGGAGATGGACAGAAAATAAAGTGTTCTGAGGGCCATCATTTAAAATAAATGAACACACATTAAAAACCTTGTCTTTCTTCCTGCTTGAGCAACAGAGATGAGAGAGGAGTGCTTTGGCAAACCAGGTTGAGCTCAGCCTTGTGGGGCGAAACCAAGAAGAGAGATAATTATTTTTTATTTTTCTCATCTGCTTCTTGTTGCCGGAGGTGCTGAAGACAGTTGAATGTAGGCTCTGCTGGGTCCATGAGGGAAGCCCTTCAGGGTCTCCCTGCTGGAGGCTGGGCCTCCCCGCCGCCAGGTCTGTACCTCTGTCTGGAGTTTCATCTACTCTTTCATATCTGGCTCCTTTCCCCACCCACCTCCTTCCTGCTTGAAAATCTTCTTCTGTCTACCTTTGCTTTCTGGAAAGCGCCTCATCTCTCCCAGGAGGGCCCAGGGCCCTGTTGCCACACAGGGTCTGGAGACTTTGGGTGGGACTAGACAGCAGGCCCTAGCCAGGTGCCCCGCCCCCCACCCCCCACCCCTGCATGGCCTGGATTTCTTTCCTCAGAAGCCGCGCTGGCTGGGCTGGGTGGAATCCGGCAACAGTTCCCACCAAACCCCCAAGCTGACTGCAGACATTTGTGCTGTCAACAGAATTGCAGAAAATGCAATTCATGTTGTTAATGAGCAGCTTGTTTGGGTAAACAAACCAGGTGAGGTGAAAAAAGTGATGCTCTCCAGTAGGAAACACAAGTGAACATTAGCCAGATGGAGAGCCGCGCGCTTCCACACACTTCCTTTTCGGCAAGTCTCTTGGTGGCTGGAGAGGACTCTACTTGCGCTGCACGGGATCCTGGACTCTGCCGGGACACCTCCTGCCTGGCCCAGGTTTCCCCCCTGGTGGGGAGAAGCAAGGCCCCCACGCACCCGGCACGACCCTGAGTCTGGCGCCGGGCCTCCTGTCCTGCTAGGTCTTTACCTGCCTTGTCATTAGTTCTCATACACTGTGCCAGGAGGCGTTAGGAAACTCACTGTACAGCTGGGGAAGCTGGGGTTTCGAGAAGAGGAAGAGGAGATGGTGATCTGAACTCAGGTCAGTCTGACCCTTCAAGTCTGTGGTCTCCTTGCCCCTGCACACGGTTCTCTTTGCCCTCATTCCTGCCTCGCTGACCCCTCTCAATCTGATGGAGGTGTCTGTGGCTGCCACTCCCTCCCTCCTCTCTCATACTGTGAGGCAGAGGAAAATGTTAACCTCCCACAGTAGGGATTTCCTACCTGACTGGTCAGGATGGCGTGGCTTTTTGAAAGTCATGCAGGTGGATCTTTGACCAGCTTCTCTGTAACAACAGTGTACATCTATGTGTGTGTGTGTGTGTGTGTGTGTGTGTGTGCACGTGCACACATGAGTGTGTACATTTGCCCATCGGAACTGGTTTGTCCCTGGAAAAAAGTTAATAATTTAGGAACATTCACATCCTCTCATCATAAAGCGTCCTGAATCCAGGTCATTCAAGGAAACACACACATGGATATGGTTATATTTTACAAACATGATTTGGTTAATTGCAATGGTGAAATCTGTCCCCTACACAGACAGGGCCAGGAAGAGGGAGACTCAGATTGTGGCTCAAGTCTACATATGTTTCTGACTCTCTCTCTCCAAAGCTCAAGAAGAAAAAAAAATCCACATTACATTCGTATGTTATAATGCCATGAGTTATTTTCCCCTTAGCATTCAAGGGTAAAGAGTCCATTAAGCTGTCATCAGCCACATTACCAGCAGGAGATTTCGGGGCAGACAGTTTGGCTTTAGCTGCCCGGAGCACACACGCTCTGCCCCAGGATGAACACACTGTGGTGTCCGTGTGTGCGCTGCCCTGGAAGCAGAAATCAATTACTCCCACTGCTATTAGAGAGATGATCTGGTTGGGGAGGCTTGCTGTGAATGCAGCCACTGTTCATTACTGAGCTCTTTATATATATTATATCTCTTTTACTATAGGAAGACTGAGGCTTGGGGGAGAGAGAGAAACTGTAACAGAACCAGAGCCTGGGACATGCTGGGGGTTTGAACCATCACGCCCTTGGCTCCAGACCCTGGGCATTTCATCACTAGGCGATCCTGTTTCTCCTGGAGGTGTTGGATGTTGATTCTGCACAGGGTGCCTGTGTCATAGAAGCTCCCAAATTTTGAGGGACTGAATACTGAATGTTAGTCCCCACAGGGTAGCTCATTTGATCTTCATCACAACTCTTTAACTCAAGTGCTTCTAGAAGCCCCATTTAACAGCTGAGGATACTGATCTGCCCCATTTAACAGCTAAGGATACTGACTCTTGGGAAGTGGAAGGGACTTACCCAAAGTCACTCAGCTCCAGTGTGGCAGGAGTGTGTGAATGGCAGGTTTGTTTTCCACTCTGCCTCCTTGCCATCCACCTAGGGACACTAGCTTGGAAGCACAGGGGCTTCCACAGGGAGCTGACTTTTCTGGATTCAGATGAGTTTTCGCAGAGCAGCTCAGCTCCTTCCTTCATGTAGGTGGAAGCCTTCCCTTTGAATGAACCAATTATGTTCAGAAGGCAAAAAATAATGTATGCATATTAGCTAATGAGGATGCTGCTCAGGATATTTTTAGCTGAGCTGAGAGAGACAGAGAAGAGAATGAGAATTGGTAGAAGTTGTTTTGGAAGAAGAGGCAGCTTGGGGACAGTGCTCAGCTCTTAAACTGCTTTTGGCTGGGTGACTGTGGCAAATCACCTGTCCTCTCTGAAAGCGTGTCTGAGTACCCGCCTTTCAGGGGTGATGCAAAGATTGAAGATAATGGGAGTAAAGCATGTGGTCAGTGGTTACTAACTGTACCTATGATAATTCTTCATTTATCAAACACTTAACTATTGCTGAGTCCTCAGCGTCTATAGATATAATAATTTTATTCTCATTGTCTCCCCATGAAGCAAGTGCTAATAATATCTCCATTTTCCAGATGAGAAAACCAAGTTAAGTTTAAGTAATTTGCTCGAGGAGGGCCAGGATTCAACCCTAAGCAGCCTGTGCCCTAAACACCACACAATATTGCTTCTATTGTTCCTAAAGAGATTTGACTTTCACCACTGGAAGCAGAGGTCACAGAAGGTTCGGTCATTATTTTCAGGAGGTAGAGCCCCCTTTGAGGATCTCAGTAAGTTACCCATAGATTAAAAATACTCTGTTGCTGAATTGGATTAGAGGATCTTCTCCCCACTGTCATGGCTACTCTGACTGACCAGCAAAAACCCTGCCCAGGCCAAGAGGTCAGAGAACTGCGGTATTAATCTCCACTCAGATGCTAAGGCAAGTATGTCACTGTCACTCATTTTGTGAGCCTTAATTTGTGAAGCGGGAGATATACTAGGATTGAAACTTAAGAATTTTATCAATTATACTTTCTGCTCACAAGCAAAATACTAGTTATGTGGGGCTTAGGAAAAGCGGTAGTTAAAATAAGTAGGGAAAATATTGCTAATTTACAATATACATATTAATAATGCATAAAATGCATATGGGGAAAATTATAAAGTAAAGGAAAACTGGCAAGAGCGTCCAAGAGTACAATGGGGCAAAGTCCGACAAACTTTTCAGCTCACTTCCGAAAGGGTGGAGGTACATGGTGACCATCTTCAATGTGGAAGAGGAGAAGAGGGCCTCTGGAATTTAGGTCTGAGTCTTGCTCAAAATATTCATGTTGGGTGGAAGTGTGAGCAGCTCTAGGGCAGGGGGTCCTAGAAGCCCCAACAAGCAGAATGAACACAAAAGGTGGTTTGGAGCAGAGCCAAGGTCAGGGCTGGGCAGACAGAGCGTGTATAAAATTTAAAATATAGGTAAAAATAGAGGTGTAGAGAGGAGGAATGTGGAAGAACAAATTGCAAAGTAATGAGCTGGAAAGCCCAGAGATCTGGGCAGCAGGGGCAAGACAAGAGAGTCAGAAGCAAGTTCGGAAACACAGAGATCCTTTGACAGGGTGTCCACTCAGTATTGTATTCAATCCACAGACCCTCTAATCTATAGCAGTATCCCCGACAACAAGCATTAGCCACCAAGCACAGTAAGACCATGTTACACTGAGGGGCTGTGGAGAGGAATGGGCCTCAGCAGAGAGTAAAAAAGTTCTAAGCACAGGACCTGGCACATAGGAGGGATTCAGTACATGAGTGAATGGATCGCTGATGACATCTGCCTTGGGCCTCCAAGTACTAACAATGTTCAGCCAGATGCACTGACTGCTTTAGAAGACAGCGTGGGGACCCAGAGCAGGACCCAGAGCTGGAAGCTAATGATACTTGGGAGAGGAGCAGGTGGCCTGCTGAGGCTCTGAAGGTACTAATGGGAATTCAGTTCATGCTGGCATCTAGGTAAAGCTTAAATCAGTGGTTCCCTACCTGATTGTGGATCTGTATCCCCTGAAAACCTTCTTTAGAAACAAGTCTCTGATCACGCTTCTGAATTAGAATATCCAGAATCAGAACTCTGGATTCCATAGCATGAACAAGCATCACAGGCACTGCTGATCGATACACATGGCTAATTATGGGACCCAAGGTCTTAAATCATCAATTCTCACTGGCCTTTCTTAGAATTTGGCTTTTATTGGTTGTTTATTGTTAAGAAGACAACGATATAATAGTTCACATTGAGCCATTACCAAATGCAAGGTCAATCTTTGTGCTTCATATGTATTAACACATTAAATTCTCATAATGGCCCTGTGGGAAAGGTACTATTATCCTCATTTTACAAATGCAGACACTGAATCTGAGAGAGGTTACTAACTTGCCCCGGTTACACACACAAAGGGCATGCCTTTAGCTTCTGTAAGGAAAGACAAGTACATAACTTTCCATCCATGTGTGGCCAGGAGAGGACTACAAAGGAATTATATGTGCTATTTATTCTTGTTTTTTAATTTTTTAACAATATGAAGCTACTCTATCACAAAGACAAATATTTGATGAATTAATGAATAAATCAGTGAAGGAAAACTGTACTAAAGTAAACCATTATATCTCAGGAAACTAGCTAACAAACCCACAATAGGAGTTAGGCCATCTGGGCTGAGTCCTGGCTCCATTACTTTCTGGCTGTTTCATCTCAGGTAAGTCACTTACACCTGCTGTGTATCAGCACCTTCACTTTTAAAGCAAGGATAATAGCACTCTCTGGTTATTGAGCAGCTGGGAAAATACAAACCATTAAGCATTTGCAAGGTAATATTATTAACAATAATGGAATAATGAAGCATATAATCAGAGGGCAGGTGAGCACCCTGGCTGGATTATTAATCACACAAGAGGAAGGGATCAAGCCCCTTTAGCCTCTAAAAACAAAAACAAAAACCCAAAGACCTTTCCCTTACACCCAATAGAAAAATTAACTCAAGTTAGATCAAAGTCCTAGATGTTAGGGCTAAAATTATAAAAATTCTTAGAAGAAAACATAAGGGAAAATTTTATGCTCAGTTGTGTCTGACTCTTTGCGACTCTATGGACTGTAGCCTACCAGGCTCCTCTGTCCATGGTATTTTCCAGGCAAGAATGCTGACGTGGGTTGCAATTCCCTTCTCTAAGAGATCTCCCCAACCCAGGGATGGAACCTGGCTCTTATGCATTGCAGGTAGATTCTTTACCTTCTAAGCCACCAGGGAAGCCCCTTATGACGTTAGATTTAGCAATGATTTCTTGGATATGAAATCAAACGCACAGATTACAAAAGAAAAAAGTAGATAAACTGGACTACATCAAAATTTTAAACTTTATGTAAAAGAACGCTTCAACAGAATGGAAAGGGAACCCATAGAATGGAGGAATGCATTTGCAAATTATTTAACTGATGAGGTTAATATCTAGAATACATAAAAAACTCCTACAAATCAACAACAACAAAACAACCTGATTAAAAAATGAGCAAAGGACTTGGAAAGTGAAATAAAGAAAGTGAAGTTGGCTCACTCATGTCTGACTCTTTGCAGCCCCATGAAGTATAGCCCACCAGACTCCTCCATCCATGTAATTTTCCAGGCAAGAGTACTGGAGTGGGTTGCCATTTCCTTCTCCAAGGGATCTTCCTGACCCAGGGACAGAACCCGGGTCTCCTGCAATGCAGGCATACGCTTTACCATCTGAGCCACCAGGGAAGCCCACAAAGGACTTAGACATTTCTCCAAATAAGGTATCCAAATGGCCAGTAAGCACATTAAAGTGTGCTTCAGTTCAGTTCAGTTGCTCAGTCGTGTCTGACTCTTTGCAACCCCATGAATTGCAGAACTCCAGGCCTCCCTGTCCATCACCAACTCCCGGAGTTCACCCAAACTCATGTCCATCAAGTCAGTGATGCCATCCAGGCATCTCATCCTCTGTTTCCTCCCAGCATCAGAGTCTTTTCCAATGAGTCAACTCTTCGCATGAGGTGGCCAAAGTATTGGAGTTTCGGCTTTAGCGTCAGTCCTTCCAATGAACACCCAGGACTGATCTCCTTGAGAATGCACTGGTTGGATCTCCTTGCAGTCCAAAGGACTCTCAAGAGTCTTCTCCAACACCACAGTTCAAAAGCATCAATTCTTCAGCTCTCAGCTTTCTTTACAGTCCAACTCTCACATCCATACATGACCACATCACTAATTAGGGAAATACAAATCAAAACCACCTCACATCTATTAGGATGGTTACTATGGAAAAGATACACACACACAATAACAGGTGTTGGTGAGGATATGGAGAAGTTGGAACCTTTGTGCCTGCTGGTGGGAATGTAAGACAGTATGGTGGCTTCCTTCCCCACCCCAACCACCAAACTAGAATTACCACATGATTCAGCAATTTCACTTCTGTTATATACTCAAAAGAACTGAAAGCATGGACACAGTTATCTGTATACCCATGTTCATAACAGCATTGTTTACAATAGCCAAAAGGTGGAAGCCACCCAGTGTCATTTGAAAAGATAAACAATAGAAATTTATTGATGAATTAATAAATTAATGACAGAGGAGATTTCTGTCATATATTTCAACATAAATTAACCTTGAAGACATTATGCTAAGTGAGATAAACAATCACAAAAGGACAAATACTGTATGATTCCACTTACATGGGGCTTCCCAGGTGGCTCAGTGTTAGAGAATCCACCTGCCAATGCAGGAGACATAGGAGATGCAGGTTTGATCCCTGGGTTGGGAAGATCCCTTGAAGAGGGAAATGGCAACCTGTTTCAGTATTCTTGCCTAGAAAATTCCATGGACAGAAAAGCCTGGAAGAGTCGGACACTACTGAGGGACTAAATAACAACAGGTATTGACAACATTCCCCTCTTGCTGCTGCTGCTGCTGCTAAGTCGTGTCTGACTCTGTGTGACCCCATAGACGGCAGCCCATCAGGCTCCCCCATCCCTGGGATTCTCCAGGCAAGAACACTGGAGTGGGTTGCCATTTCCCTCTCCAATGCATGAAAGTGAAAAGGGAAAGGGAAGTCACTCAGTCGTGTCCAACTCTTAGGTGATCCATAATGCATGTGGCTAACCTGAAAGTTCACAAGAAATTCAGTAAAGAAACCCATTTAACTTGATATGATTCTGGATATCTCAAATTTACCTTATTACTAACCTTCCCCTTTTGAGTGAGCACTCCTATTAATTAAGTTGTGGATCTTCCTGCAGATTATAACTACAAAACCCAAGAGAATTAGAAACATATGCTCACACAAAAAATTATATACTAATGGTCACAGCAGTGTTATGCATAATAGCTAGAAAAGTGGAAACAACCCTGGTCTCCATCAATAACAATTGTGGAGAAACAAAATATGGCCTCTCCATACAGTCGAATATTATCACACAATAGAAGATAATGAAGTACTGATAGATGGTACATGGACGAACTTTGAAAATATTAGGTGAAGTACAAGAAGTCAGACAGAAAGGTCAGTTGTATTATTAAATAATTGCACTTGTATGAATACACAGATCTATAGAGACAGAAAGTAGATTCCTGGTTGCCAGGGGCTTGGAGCAGGGCAGCAAAGGTGAGTGACTACTAATGGGTGTGGGGTTTCTTTCTGGAATGAAATGTTCTAGAATTAGACTGGTGATAGTTGTACAACTTTGTGACTATGCTAACAAACATTGAATTGTACACATTAAAACGGTGAATTTTATGGCATATAAATTATATCTCTTGAGAGTCCCTTGGACAGCAAGAAGATCAAACCAGTCAATCCTAAAGGAAATAAACCCTGAATATTCATTGGAAAGACTGATGCTGAAGCTGAGGCTACAGTACTTTGGCCATTTGATGTGAAGAACTGACTCAATGGTAAAGACCCTGATTCTGGGAAAGATTGAAGGCAGGAGGAGAGGGGACGACAGAGGATGAGATAGTTGGGTGGCATCTCCGACTCGATGGACAAGAGTTTGAGCAAACTCCAGGAGATGGTGAAGGAAGGGAAGCCTGATGTGCTGCAGTTCATGGGGTTGCAAAGAGTTGAACACAACTGAGCAACTGAACAACAAAAACAAGTATATATATAAGCACAACAAAGTGTACTGGGAACAACAGATGACTGGCCTACCAGTTCTGCCATTTCATACTGTATTATTAGTGGGGTATTAGTGCTCCTTGGGGTTGCTATTCTTCCCTCAGTAGACATAGTCCTTTAAATTCTAAGCAGAAAAACCAACCAGGTACAGAGGAGTGAAGGCCAACTTAGAAACTCAGGAGCATCAGCGTCTGCATGGGTGGTATCACACACACCGTTGGACTTCTTATCTGCTAGATATGTTCAGTTAGCCTATTTTGACAACAGTCAAAAAGGTAAAGTTTCTAAGCCACTTCTCATCACCGGAAGGCTTTAATTCCAACAGTTGATTATGCTATGCAGCTGGCAGAGAGGTCTCCTTTTATTTGAATGACATCAGATTTACCTCAGTTTAAATTATAAAACAATAAGCTACTGATTAGAGAACTTTAGAACTCAAAAGGACTTTGGAGAGAGGTCAGTAGCCTGAATTTCTTACTCTGGTTAGGGAAACTGAGGGCCAGACAAAGTCAGGAGCTTGATCAGGGTCACCCAGCCAAGCATGACTTGGCTGAAATTGCAATGTCTGACCTCTCCTTCTTCCCTGGAAATGTGCCCCTACCCTGGCTTCAGCTGTGCACACGATTTCTTTCTTTCATTTCTTATATAAAGGTTATATTTCCTAGAGATGTTGTTGTATAACTACGTTCTGACCAGTGGAATGTAAATGGAGCAGTAGGAGCAACTCCAGGAAAATGCACTTAAAGATTAGGACTTGGGGTGGGGAATGACCTTCTTTTCTGTTGTCCTGGTTGCAAATTAGATGTCTGGATTGTTCAAGCAGTCATCTTGGACCATGTGGTAGAAGCTGTGCCTAGAGGATAGGGAAGCAATAAAGTAGAATTGTGGGTCACCAGCCTCAAAGAGGCCACAGTCTGAGGCACAAAGAAGTTTACAATCTAATGCAGAATAACCACCACCCCAAGACTAAATCAACTGTCCTGTCCTATCGCTATGCCTTCAAATGAGTATGCTTTATGGGATTTTCATACCAGCTTTGGAATGCTTATCTCCAGACTTCAGGTGAAAGAGAAATACACTTCTATTTTTTTCAACCACTGCTATTTCAGTCTTCTATCATTTACAGTTGAACTGACTTCTAATTGCCAACATCTGTTGGATCATAGAAAAAGCAAGAGAGTTCTATTTCTGTTTTATTGATTATGCCAAAGCCTTTGATTGTGTGGATCACAACAAACCGGGGAAAATTCTTCAACAGATTGGACCACCTCACCTGCCTCCTGAGAAAACTATATGCAAGTCAAGAAGCAACAGCTAGAACCCGACATGGAACAATGGACCGGTTCCAAATTGGGAAAAGAGTACATCAAGGTTGTATATTGTCACCCTGCTTATTTAACTTATATGCAGAGTACATCATGCAAAATGTAATGCTGAATGAAGCACAAGCTGGAATCAAGATTGCCGGGAGAAATATCAATAACCTCAGATATGCAGATGACACCACTCTTATGGCAGAAAGCGAAGAAGAACTAAAGAGCCTCTTGATGAAAGTAAATGGGGAGAGTGAAAAAGCTGGTTTAAAACTCAACATTCACAAAAGGAAGATCACGGCATCCAATCCCATCACTTCATGGCAAATAGATGGGGAAACAATGGAAACAGCGACAGACTTTTTTTTCTTGGGCTCCAAAATCACTGCAGATGGTGACTGCAGCCATGAGATTAAAAGACGTTTGCNCACAAAAGGAAGATCACGGCATCCAATCCCATCACTTCATGGCAAATAGATGGGGAAACAATGGAAACAGCGACAGACTTTTTTTTCTTGGGCTCCAAAATCACTGCAGATGGTGACTGCAGCCATGAGATTAAAAGACGTTTGCTGCTTGGAAGAAAAGCTATGACCAATCTAGACAGCATATTAAAAAGCAGAGACATTACTTTGCCAACAAAGCTCCGTCTAGTCAAAGCTATGGTTTTTCCAGTAGTCATGTATGGATGTGAGAGTTTCTTTCAATATAAAGAAAGCTGAGTGCTGAAGAATTGATGCTTTTGAATTGTGGTGTTGGAGAAGACTCTTGAGAGTCCCTTGGACTGCAAGGAGATCAAACCAGTCAGTTGTAAGGGAAATCAATTCTGAATAGTTATTGGAAGGACTGATGCTGAAGCTGAAGCTCCAATACTTTGGCCAATTGATGTGAAGAACTGACTCATTGGAAAAGACCCTGATTCTGGGAAAGAATGAAGGCAGGAGGGGAAGGGGACGACAGAGGATGAGATGGTTGGGTGGCATCACTGACTTGATGGACATGAGTTTGAGTAAGTTCTGGGAGTTGGTGATGGACAGGGAAGCCTGGCGTGCTGCAGTCAATGGGGTTGCAAAGAGTCAAACATGACTGAGCAACTGACCTGAACTTATGTCTAATTGATTCAGAATGCAAACAATTACATCCTGGGCTGGGAACTCAGGTGTCCTGAATCCAAGTACAGGACTATTTATTATGAAGATTAATACTATTAATAATAACTTTTGAGTGCTTATTATATGCTGGTCACTGTTACGTACTTTATGAGCATCATTAATTTAATTCCCATGCCACCTCAGTAAGATAGATCTATTACCATAATTTCCATTTTACAGAAAACCTGAAGCACAGAGACAGGGAATAATGTACCCAAAGGCACAAATTTAGCAAGAGACAGAGCTAAGATTTGAACCTAGGCAGTCTGGCTCCAGAGCCTGCTCTCTTAATACCTCCATTGCATGCTCTCTTACGATGTGAGTTTCTCCTTGAGCTCTCTACCCACTCTACTGAGGAGGAAACTGAAGCAGACAATTGTCGAATCACTTGCTTAAAATCTCTGCTTGTCACAGCAATGCAGCTAGCATTAGAAGCCAGACTTCTAATTCCCAGTTCAATGCTCTCTCCCTGGACCACCCTGCAGTCTCAGAGGCCACCTGGACAGATATGTAGCCCTTCCCTTCCAGTCTCCCTCCCTCCAACATACACACATCACTATCACCATCACCAACACCACCACCACCACCCAACAGGCACTCAGACATTTTTGTGGCCAGGATGGCTACAACCTCCTTTGAAAAGCATCCAGCTTTGCCCTCCACCAAATAACTCTGTTTTATTTACAGTCTCCTGCTCAGAGCCTTTGAACTGGTTGCTCATTCCAGGGGAGATCTTGATAACAACTATTCCTTGGAGAAGGTTCATAGGAAACAAGGTGAATAAACATCACAGAGGCCCTCCCTGTCTAGCAGAGCTTTGGTCCTGAGGATATTTATAAGTCAGTGTTGGTGTCTGGATGGAAAAGACTTTGAATTCAAAAGGGCAGTTGGGATATTTTCAATTTTTGTGTTAATACAAAAAAGTTCATTCTATGCCTCCCCTCAACCTTAGGGCACAGGCAAAAGAGAAAGATTATCTTTATCCAGAATTTTAATCCAAATGGAGCTCTTCTTGTTTTCTTTCCTCCCTCCCTGGCTGGGGCTAGTTATTGTAGTGACTGAGGGGTGGGGAGACACTCAATGAATTTATGAACTAAAATGGCAGAAGAGATGAATGGCATTTCAGAACAGAAAAGTGTAAAAAAAGAGAAGAAAAGCCTAATTTCAGCAGTGAACCATGAACCTATAGTGTCTTCTGACTTGTGGCCAAAGGTGCGTGACTGTGTCACATGTCTGGAATGTTCAGTCTAGATACTAATCTCCACTCCACCAGCTACTAGTTATGTAACGTTGAGCACATGCTGCAGTTTCCTCTGCGAAAAGAGGGGATAAACGCACAAGGTTACTGCCAGGGTTGGTGCTAACCATGTAGGAGAAATATGGTGCCTGGTTCAGACAGGGTACTTATTCACCTATGCATGAAACAGTAGCTAAAGGCAGTGATCATTATAGCTGTCTTTGGAATTCTTCCGGCTTCCCTTGTGGCTCAGCTGGTAAAGAATTTGCCCCCCCACCCTCACCCCTGTCCCCCCCATT
>SJYV01005691.1:18922-29427 GCA_006410875.1 Neotragus pygmaeus | reverse complement strand
GGGAGTTGGTGATGGACAGGGAGGCCTCGCGTGCTGTGATTCATGGGGTCGCAAAGAGTTGGGCATGACTGAGCCACTGAACTGAACTGAACTGACACATACATAGTGATGATTTACTTGCTAAGTCATGTCCAACTCTTGTGATCCCATGGACTGTCACCCAGCAGGCCCCTCTGTCCATGAGATTTCTCAGGCAAAAATGCTGGAGTGGGTTACCATTTCCTTCTCTAGGGGATCTTCCCAACCCAGCAGTGGAATCCAGGTTATCTACATTGCAGGAGGATATTTACAGACTGAGCCACCATGGAATCCCCTATATATCAATATCTATTTCTATCTACATATAGATATAGATATCCAAACCTCTCAAAGTTTTCTTTTGTGTCCTCTTACTTTGTGAAGTAAGAGTGCTTAAAATGATATCTAGCCTGTTAAATTTTGAAACACACAATATCATATTGTTAACTGTAGGCATTACTGTTGTACAGTCACTTAGAACTTGCTCAGCTAGCAAAGATGTAACTTTGTTTCCACTAAAAACTCTCAATTTTTCCCTTACTCCCAGTCCCAAGCAACAACTGTTGTGCTCTGTGCTTCTATAAATTTTGAAAATCAACCCTTTATCAGATATTTGGCTTGCAAATACTTTCTCCCTTTTAGTTCTGTTGATTTTTCCTTTTTNGATGTAACTTTGTTTCCACTAAAAACTCTCAATTTTTCCCTTACTCCCAGTCCCAAGCAACAACTGTTGTGCTCTGTGCTTCTATAAATTTTGAAAATCAACCCTTTATCAGATATTTGGCTTGCAAATACTTTCTCCCTTTTAGTTCTGTTGATTTTTCCTTTTTTCTGTGCAAAAGATTTAAGTTTGATACAATTCCACTTTTCTAATTTTGCTTTATTTCCTTGTGCTTTTGGTGTCATATCCAAGGAATCATTGACAAGACCAATGTTGAGAAGCTTTTCCTCTGATGTTGTTTTAAAGAATTCTACAGTTACAGATCTCATGTTTAAGTTTTTAATCCATTGAGCTTATTTTTGTATATGGTAAAGTGGGGCTCCAATTTCATTCTTTTATGAGTAGATATGCAATTTTCCCATCTATTTGTTGAAAAAGCTATCTTTTCCCCACTGTGCATTCTTGGCAAACTTATAAAAGATCACTTTATTGTATATGCTATATATGTTGGTTTAATTCTGGGCTCTCTTAACTGTTGTATTGGTCTACAGATTGTTCTTTATTCCAGTACCATATTATTTTGGGCTTCCCTGATAGCTCAGATGGCAAAGGATAGCTCAGTTGGTCACCTGCAATGCAGGAGACCCATGTTTGATTCCTGGGCCAGGAAGATCCACTGGTGAAGGGATAGGCTATCTACTTCAGTATTCTTGGCTTCCCTTGTGGTTCAGTTGCTAATGAATCTGCCTGCAATGTGGGAGACCTGGGTTTGATTCCTGGATTGGGAAGATCCTCTGGAGAAAGGAAAGGCTACCCACTCCAGTATTCTGGCCTGGAGAAATCCATGAACTGTATAGTCCATGGGGTTACAAAGAGTTGGATATGACTGAACGACTTTCACTTCATGCATTGTTTAAATGCTGCATCTTTGTTATATATATTGAAATTGGAACCTATAATGCCTCCAGCTTTACTCTTCTTTCTCAGCATTGCTTTGGCTACTCTGAGTCTTTTGTGTTTCCATATAAACTTTAGAATTGTTTTTTCTATTTCCTTTAAAGATGACCCTTTAATGGGTGACATTGAGTCTTTAGATCTCTTTGTTTAATATGGGCATTTTAAAAAGAATTAAGCTTTCCAGTACATGAACGCAGGATTTCTTTCAATTTATTTCTGCATTCTTTCATTTCTTTTTTTAGTGTTTTATAGTTTTTGGCATATAAGACTTCCACATGCTTGGTTACATTTGTCCCTAAGTATTTTTGTCTTTATTTTGTTATTGTTAGTGGAGTTGTTTTCTTAAATGCCATTCAGGTTTAATCCTCATACATGAGAAATGAAATCAATGCATCACTAAACAAGAGATTAAAAATAAAAATTCAATCTAACTCAACAACATTGTAAAGTAAAAGTATAAACCTGGGTAAGTAATGAAAGTAAATCAGTGGACACATGATGGGCTGGACTAGGGCAATAGACATAATTACCGTTTATTGAGTACTTGCTCTACGGCAGACACTACATCTAAGTTGTTTTTATAAACATGATCTCATGATAAAACTTTAATTTAAATCAAATCTTTTTTTTGTTTGTTTATGCAGCAGATAATATTTAAACTTGACAAATCAAAAATAATAGTAACAGCTCATTCTTTAAAATTAGCAGCTCATTCTTTAAAATTACGTAGTTAATTATAAGAGAAATTGGAACCCCAAAAGGTTAAACATAGTTGCTTTGAGAAGAGGAATCAGAACAGAAAGTATGGCTAGAAGGGCTTTGTGTCTTTATTAAACTTTCTGTATAGTTTCATTTAAAAACTCATTTGTATATTTAATTTTATTTCTTAATTAAATCATTTTACATAAATGTTAAACTTATTACAATGAGCAAACTTTATTATGGTGTTACAACAACAAAAAACTGTAAATTAGATATTCCTTTTCCATAATTGTAGGTTTTGAATGTGATACTCAAAGATGTTGAATAAATTGTCAAAATTCATATATGTTAAAATTCAGGATTTAAACTCCTATCTGACCTATGCCAAATTCCTTAGTCTTACATTATGGTAGGACTACTGAGTCAAATTCATTTTGATTCCATCCATTTTCTAATCTATGTGCATAAGTGTTCTAAAAAGAGGTAGTATATTTCAGAGGCTTTTTAAGCAGGCCTCACAATCATCAGACTGCCTGGTTTGCATAACTCTACCATTTAATATCTGTTGTGACCTAATACACACATACACACATCTCTCTCTCTCTCTCACACACACACACACACACATACATACATACACATACATACACAGGAAAACATTGCATGATTCAAATGCACAAAGTTTTAACTAGATCAGAATGAAAAGATCACCTGAACTTCTGATTTACATACTTCAAATCAAGAAAAAAATTGAAGTTCTGAAGTTGAAGATATGAGTAGCTCACCTGTGATTATTATTGTTTTTTAGTCACAAAGTCTGACTCTTGGTGACCGTAGGACTGTAGCCCGCTGGGCTCCTCTGTTCATGGTGTTCTCCTGGCAAAACTGTTGAAGCAGTTAGCCATTTCCTTCTTCAGGAAATCTTCCCAACCCAGGGATCAAACCCACATCTCCTGCATTGGCAGGCACATTCTTTACTACTGAGCCGGCAGGGAAGTCCACCTATGATTATACAGAACTACTATTAGACATCACATCCAACAGAATTTCTACTTCATGAGATTTAATTTCCCATATTATTTTTATAAATCTATTTCTAAGAGATTAAGTTTCATCTCAACGAATATTTAACAGAAAAGTTATTATGAATTATTCAAAAGAAAGATAGCACTATTCAAGTTATGTCATTTACAGATATTTCTGATTCAAAATCCAACAATAAGAAGAGAAGAAGACTGAAGATTTTGAGCTTCAAAGGACCTGAGATTGAGTTCAGCCTTTGCCAATAATTTATGGTACAAATTGAAAAAAATTATATCTAGACTTCTTCAATTCAATAATTATGTCTCTACAAACCAATATTACTTTTAGTAATGTGGTGAAACCATTATTACTGTCTATTTCCAAAAAGCTCTCATCTCCCAAACAGAAAATTTGTGTCTACTAAGCATTGTTACTGTTTCATATCCCTAATTTGTGGTAATCTCAAGTATATTTTCCATCTCTATAAATTTGCCCATTCAAGATCATTTTTAAATGCAGTTATATAATATTTTCCCTTTTACATCTTGCCTACCTCACTCAGCAAAGTATTTTCAAGATCCATTCACATTGTTGCATGTATCAGAATGCCATTCCTTTTTTATGCGTGTGGGTGTGTGATCTGTCAGTCGATAGTGTCTGACTCTTTGCAGCCCCATGGACGGTAGCCCACCAGGCTCCTCTGTTCATGGGATTCTCCAGGCAAGAATACTGAAGTGGGTTGCCATTCCCTTCNATGCCATTCCTTTTTTATGCGTGTGGGTGTGTGATCTGTCAGTCGATAGTGTCTGACTCTTTGCAGCCCCATGGACGGTAGCCCACCAGGCTCCTCTGTTCATGGGATTCTCCAGGCAAGAATACTGAAGTGGGTTGCCATTCCCTTCTCCAAGGGATCTCTTCAACTCAGAAATAAAACCTGCATCTGCTGCTTTGGCAGGTGCATTCTTTACCACTGAGCCACCTGGAAAACCCCTTTCTTTGTTATAGTTGAATATTCTTTGTACAAATACACACAGCCACAATTAATCACCATATTAATGTATATAGGATTATATAAAGAGGCAACGATGGCTCTTACCCTGCAAGATTATAAAAATTAAATATGGTTATGTAATTAAAATATTTTGTAAAGCATTGTATGAGGTTTAAATATGATTGTCTCTGAAACTTTTGTTTCTCAGCTAAGCCTCATTTCTTTCATCATAATATATCCAAAACACATCTGCCACCACTGAGAGCCTTGATTTTGGTTTCTTCTATGAAACTGGTCTTTAGTGCCAAAAAGTTGGGGACCACTCTTTTAGCAATCATAATCAAGCTTTAAGAAATAGAAAGTTAATTATCTTGGGAATGGGGTCTATGGTATAGGAGGACTTTCTGAAGAACATTCCAGTCATTATCAGGAATGTCTGAAGAAAAAAAGTGATTTTGGATTATTCCCAACTAGCAACTGATGAGACTATCTCCAGCTAATGGTGATTACTTTAATCAAAGAACTTCATGTCCACTAATTAATTAATCTTCAGACCCATTCTTTAGAGTAAACCATTAATGAGGAAATCAAGTTATCAACAGCTATTAACTAAAAGACGATATGACTTGCTCAAGGCTATGGAATAAGTCAGAGTCCAAGTGTGACTGTGGAAGCAGAGTCCCTAGCAGGCCTGATTATTAAGGACCTGTATAAAATATGATTTAATGAATATCCCTAATAGGGGCTTCAGCCAGCTCATTGAGGGTCTTGAGGCCTGTATCCCTCAGTTCTGAGTATTTTATTTCTTGATATTATACCTCCTGCATAATCAATCTATCCTATCTTTCTTCTGTCATACCGAACCATTGATTACCACTGGTTATGTGATTAGATGATGAATAAGTCACAGATAGGGTCCTGTCCTTGGGAAGCCTCCAGTCCAAAGGGAGAAGGAAATATGTGAAAATACAATTACAAATATAGTATTATAACTGCTTAATGGAGGTAGACATGAAGAGACTTACAAACTAGGAAAGAAAATCTGCCTTTCAAAATATGCCCCAATCAATGATGACTGTGCCAGTCACCTGTGGCAAATTCAGATTTAAACAACTGCATATCTGTACCAAATGAATATTATTTCTAGACTAAGTATGCTAACCTGTCTTGCCTGATTTGCTTAATATGACTACCCAAATTTTAGCTGATCAGGGAACCTCCTAGAAATTTCCACAAAGGTGATGAATATATTGGGACAGGAGTCAAAAAAGGCCTTTCAAATTGGATATGGTTGTTTGAGGAGGCAGAATGCCAAGATCTATATGTTATAGTCATCATCATTATCATCATGCTTAATTCTTTACTAGGGCTTCCCTGTCAACCTAGCTGGTAAAGAATCCACCTGTAATGCAGGAGACCCTGGTTTGATTCCTGGGTAGGGAAGATCTGCTGGAGAAGGGATAGGCTATCCACTCCAGTATTCTTGGGCTTCCCTTGTGGCTAAGCTGATGAAGAATTTGCCTGCAATGTAGGAGACCTGGATTCTATCCCTGGGTTAAGAAGATGCCCTGGAGAAGGGAAAGGCTACTCACTCTCTTTACAAAAGGCCCATAACGTTCTTGGCACTATATGTGCTGTGCATGTTCATTTATGATAATTATTTCAGATGCTTCAAAAGAAACTATATAAAAAACAAGGTAAAAGGACTTTCCATTGAGCTTTAGTTTGGACTTTTTTTTTTGCCTTGCTTCCTATGCACTGACTACTGTGCAGACATTTTCCCCGGTTCTTGTGAATCTGTAAATTAACTCTGTTTAGCATCTTAGCCAGAATATCAAAGAATTTAGATTACAAGGAACATCCCAGCTCAAGGATGACATTTTCTATTACATTTACTTTTGATGACACCATCCTGCTTTGGCTTGGTAGGGTGGGTGACATTCTGATATTTGAGAAAGTCCATTTATTGCCAGATGCACCTTTCTAAGTGATTGTAATAGATGTTATAAATGCTAAAAAGAGGACTTGGAGCTTGAGTTAAAGTCTATAGGAATATTGACTTGAGTCTCCAGAAAAAGGATATATCATGGTAGGTTTAAAACAGACATAAATGTAGAAAAACAAAACAAAAACAAAAAGAGAGTGTGTTTACACCTAAAGAAACAATCTCAGGCAAAACAATCAGTTGAGGTCAGTTCAGTCGCTCAGTTGTGTCTGACTCTTTGTGNAAAGGATATATCATGGTAGGTTTAAAACAGACATAAATGTAGAAAAACAAAACAAAAACAAAAAGAGAGTGTGTTTACACCTAAAGAAACAATCTCAGGCAAAACAATCAGTTGAGGTCAGTTCAGTCGCTCAGTTGTGTCTGACTCTTTGTGACTCCATGGACTGCAGCACGCCAGGCTTCCCTGTCCATCACCAACTCCCAGAGCTTGCTCAAACTCATGTCCATCGAGTCAGTGATGCCATCCAACCATCTCATCCTCTGTCGTCCCCTTCTCCTCCTGCCTTCAATCTTTCGCCGCATCAGGATCTTTTCCAATAAGTCAGTTCCTTGCATCAGGTAGTCAAAGTATTAGAGCTTTAGCTTTGGATAAAACAATAGAGGAACAAGAAACAGCAGGAGCCCAGTGAACAGAGATGAGTCCTTCAGTGATGTGACTATGTGATCATAGTTTGGTGAGCTTTAAAATGCAAATTTGGCCAAGTGACTCTAGTGTGAAAGAAAGTTTTTAGAGGCTCATTGGGCTCTTTGGAGAAATGAGAAATGGTGAGGAGGAAAATCTGGGTCTCTGAAGACTGAAAGTGGGCATGAATTGTGTGCCTGAGGAGAATCTGGGAAAATCAGAGTTGACAGGAACTGGTCTATGGGGTTCTGCCTCTACAACAGTCCAGGGGACTGAACAGAGAGCCCAGCAATTCAACAAATGCTGTCTCAGGTAAGCCTCTCAACACCATAAGGAGCACCAAATGATGGGCATATGGATTCCTTTTCACCAAGAAAAGGAAAAAACAAACAAACAAACAAAAAAAGGTTCATAAGAGTTGAAAGGACTGCATCCAAGTCAACCAGTTATGCCATTGCAGACTCCAGATTAAAATTTGGTCATCTTACTCTCCACCCAGGGCACTTTACACCCTAATAATAAGTCTTCTCTCAGGCTTTTTTTTTTTTTTCCCCCTACCCTTCAGTTGAAATTATACCATTCTTATAGTATCAGTTATAACTAATGTAATTCATCCTGTGTGCCTGTGTGCTAAGTCACTTCAGCCATGCCTGACTCTTTGTGATCCCTTGGACTGTAGCACACCAGGCTCTTCTGTCCAGGGGAAGTCTCCAGGCAAGAATACTGGAGTGGGTTGCCACGTGCTTCTCCAGGGGGTCTCCCTGATCCAGGGATCAAACCAGAGTCTCTTATGTCTCCTGCACTGACTGGCAGGTTCTTTACCACTAGCACCACCTGGATCCTGGGTAGTACTCATTTTCAGTTCTCATGCTATACATATACTAGAATCTCTAATAAGAACAAAAACAACAATAAATTGGTAATGCTGACAATAGCTAAAATCTGTTATGTACAAGGCACCAGGCATTAAGCATTTTACATGCACAGGTATTATCTAATTTAATCATAGTAAGTTAGGAGATAGATACTGTAATTATCTCTATTTGGAGAGCTGGGACTCATGGGGCATAACGTAATTTCATAACATAATTTAAGTGGTAGACATGAAATATTGAACCAGTATCTTCTGACTCCAGACATATCCTTCTTTATTCCTCAGAATAATGTGACTTCCCACTGAAAGCAGTGGCCCAGCTCTGTTTGCTTTTATTTTTACTGCATTTTGTGTCACATTTTGTAACTATCTACTACCTGCATTTGTTCAACATGGTATTTGTCCAAAAAAAAAAAAAAAAAGCTTGTTGAAGTGAATCATAACCTGATACTTCAGGAGCAGTGCATCAGTTATAAAGGAGACCATGAGTGTCATTTGAGAATAGAGGTTTCATACGAAATAGAAGTAGATCATCTGTCTGCACCAGGATGTGGCCAGTGTGAAGCAGTGGTGAAAATGAGAAAGAACACGTATTGAGTCCCTTCTATGACTCAGGGAAAGTCTTCTGAAGGCACGTTTGGGAAGAGTAAGGTGGACCAAGAGAAGTTGCAGCTTTGAAGTTCAGACTTAGGTTTGAATCTTGACTTGCTACTTGGCTTGAAGGCGTGTTAGCTCCTCAGTCATGTCTGACTCCTTGTGACCCCATGGACAGTAGCTCCCCAGGCTCCTCTATCCATGGAATTTCCCAAGCAAGAATACTGGAATGGGCTGCCATTTCCTTTGGCTTAGTCTGTGTTACTAGACAAAATAAAATAACTTCTCAGAGTCTTTTTTTTTTTTTAATTTTCTACAATGAATATAGCAATCAGAGTCTTGAAATCAGGAGGAAATCAAATCAGATAATTGTAGGCATCAGCCTTCTGAAGGTTCCTATATTTTTCTGTCTTGACTCATGTCACCACCAGATTTACATGTGGCTTGTTTATCTGCTTTTTATTAACTAACTCGTAAAATCTTGAAAGGCAGTTATGATTGTCTCTATTTTAGTGATGTAAAAGATGAGTCATGGTGGTTAAGTATGTATAGCGAAGTTGAGAAAAGGGCCCAGATGTGGTTGATTGAATTTCTGAGAGTTCCCCCATAATATATGTTAAATATTCCCTCATCAGAGATCTCCAAGACTATTTTAAAGGCTATTTAAATAGCGCCGAATCTACGGTCATCTCATTTGTAGTTTTGATTCATTTTGCTACATGTCAACCATGCGGTGAAAGTCATTCAATGGGTCAATTCAAAATTCCATAATTTTAAAAGACACTTTGTTGACAATTTTATTCTTGTTTATCCTCCTCAGCCTTGTACTTTTCTGCATTTTCATATTGATTTCATAAAATCCTCATTACTTATTTTTTTTCAAACGTACTAGCTATGATTATGCCTCTATAGTTTGGAACAGAATGTTCACTCTGCTTGAAATACACTCACCTTCATGGGTTTGGTGGACTCCTACACATTCTGAAAACTCCAATTCTCATTGTTCCTCCTTTTTGCCCTTCCCTTCATCCAGGATATCCCTCGTCATTCCCACAACACCTGGAGCTAACCTAACCTAAAATTCAATATTTGCAAAACTTGCCAATCTTAAAACACACACACACAGAACAACCTTGTGGAAGACAGATTCTTAGACCAGACTCAAGTCAGGACAATCAAAACTTCCAGTGGAGGCACCTATAAACCTTAATGTTTATAAACACCACAGTCAATTTTATGATCAGAGAAGTGTATGCTACCTAAATGGATCAGCTATTAATTTACATTATATTTGCCTGTTTGCATGTTTCCTGCCTCTAGCTTGCAGTGTTCCTTCGATATGAACCTTATTCAAGATGGATTTTTTAGTTTATTGTCTAGAAATGCAATTTTCAGGAATTGTTTGCTGAATGAATGAGTTAATGGAAGAATACTCAGAATGAAATAATAAACAGACCTCTCATATAATCCATGGAAATCTTTCCAAGTCACCATGAGTACAAACTCCAGATGTCTTATTGCTGATTTCTGGCTGGTATTATGTGTTATGTTTTCATTTTGCTTTTAAACTTTGTCTAAGACCAGCAGAGACCCCTCTTCTTAGAGAACTGACATCAGTTCTGCAGCATGTGATCAGAGTCAAATTAGATTGGAGAAATTATGAGTGTAGACAAATATATCCCCAAATAGCATTCAAAATAAATATAGACTTGAATTTATTGAAGTTCATACTAGGTGAAATATACTGAAAAAAGTGTAAGGATCTTTCTTGTAAAAGTTCTAAATTATAATGGAGAAGAGAAATAGTAATAAATAGGATGACAAAGAAAAGTTAAAGAGATTAAAATATATCCATGAGTACTGGGACTTCTGTCATCACAATCAATTTCAGCTTACAAGATGTATCTCTTTTCCTTGCATAATAAAGTCCAGTCCTCTTCATGATGTGTAAGGCCCTCCAAATCTGGTCCAATCAACTCTGACAATTTTGTTTTATTTTGTTTTATCCCTCATCCATAGGCCCACTCATAAGACACACTTCTCTCTCTTCTCTTT
>SJYV01005691.1:0-18131 GCA_006410875.1 Neotragus pygmaeus | reverse complement strand
GCCATGAGGCCTGCTGACATTTTATGGCCCTTTCTGATAATGGTCAGTCAACCAGAAAACTTATTTTTTCCAGGGGTGATTTTTTTTTTTTTTTTTAAACCTGGCGCCACCCTCCAAAGGTAACATATAAAGTTGCATTCCTATAGGGTGAAGGTGCAGGGGGTTATAATCAAGAAAGGAATTTACTTAGCTTAAGGTTTAACATGATTAATCTTAAAGATTAATACTTATTTTTCCTATATGCTAGTTATGTTCATTATAAGGGTAGGGAATATGGAGATTGAGCAGCAAATATTGGCTCAACAAATGAACCTTCACCGATATAATTTCTAATCATCCCACTATACTATACTAATAATTTTCTAACTTCTCAAAAGAGTCTGTATTTAGAGAGTTTAAAGCATCTCATGCCTCTCGCGGTTGGGAGGCTGTAAACAATCACATGTGGCTGGATGAACCTGCCCAAGCAGGCTAGAGAACCTTCAGAGGAGTTTGTAAGTTGAAACACTCTTGTCATGCCCAGGAATTTTTATTGACTGGAGCTGCAAGTTAACTCCTTCTCCGAGACAAATTGTGGTGGATGGCCCCCCCGTAAAGTCAGAGGTATAGGTGAGAGCATAAAACAGTAAAGTAGGCAGACTCTGGTTTTGGGGGTAGATGCTTGGGGACAGGGAGTTTCCTGAGGCTCGATCCCACCTTTGCGTATGCCGAAGCCTCCTTCATCATGACCTTTGCCATTGGCGGAATTCCTCACACTGGCTCCTGGCAGGTAGTGGTGTTAATTGCTATTATTAAACATTTTCTATGTGCAGCAATTTTTCTTTGCATCACTTTATATAATTCAAACAACAACAATTTTGAGAGAAGCATCTTATCATCATTTTGCAAGTGAGAAAACTGATGTTCAGAAACATACATTGTGTTGTCCCAGGGCACATAGTTAGAATGCTGGTGTTGAAATTCTCTGATGTCAAAGTCCATGGTCTTTCTATGGAGTCATGATGCCATTCATTGCCCCATAAAGGCCCATGATCTCTGTTCTGGCAAGAACAGAAGTCAATATTCCCTTTTCACATAAAATAAAATGACCTGGGGTGAAGGGAAGCAGCTTTTCAACATTGCATAACTGAAAAGTAAAGACACAGGAACCCATACCTATGCATTTTTTTAACTCCAGAATTTTTAGGGGTTACACAAACCATTTCTTTGCAATAATTTCAAACATGTTAAAGAACATCCAAACTGTATGTAACTTTTTATCATTTTTATGCTTATGACTTTGCACTAATGGAAAATGTAAATTCTTTGCAATTTACAGTGGATTTTCCATTAGTGGTCGTGTTCCCGTGGTTTCTTTATCTCTGTTTGTCTTAAACATTTATTACTAATTTGATACCAGTGATGTTCTAATTAAAGTTCATTCTCCAACATGAAATACAGTGCTATATTATAAAGTAGCAAGAACATTTCCTTTCCATTTAGATTGGTTGATATTTCTTGAGTGGTTTACAATAAATGTTGGAAGTAATTTTGTTTATTTGTTTAGGAAGTCATCATTCCCATCATTCTTACTCCATACTATCACTCTACATTTTTCCAACTAATTCTTGTGTTTCATCAAAAGCTCTTTTATGCAATGGGTTTTTGTTTAGGCACTATTGTTAAAGTATCTAAATTGCTAAATTGCCTGACAAAAGAGGTTAGATTTTTCCAAGCATGACCTATACTTTTTAGAAGAAAGATTATAAAAACTTTCATATTTAAGGAAAAAAAAAAAAAAGCAGTGCATTGAAGATAAAATAAAGTCACTCTAAGCCCTTTTACCATACTGCTACTGCTGCTAAGTCACTTCAGTCATGTCCGACTTTGTGCGACCCCACAGACGGCAACCCACTGGGCTCCGCTATCCCTGGCATTCTCCAGGCAAGAACACTGGAGTGGGTTGCCATTTCCTTCTCCAATGCATGAAAGTGAAAAGTGAAAGTGAAGTCGCTCAGTCGTGTCTGGCTCAGCGACCACATGGACTGCAGCCTACCAGGCTCCTCCATCCATGGGAGTTTCCAGGCAAGAGTACTGGATTGGGATGCCATTGCTTTCTCCCTTTTAGCATAAGTAGAATCTAAATAAGCTTTATTCACCAAGCATATATGTTACCAGTGTCTTTTTTCCACCCTTGAACTCTCCTTTCTCCACTCTAGGCTATTGATTGATTGTAAAAAACAAAAAACACTTGCATTTTTACCACCCACCATCCCTGGAACTTTTTATATTTTTGTTGCCATATTTTACATCATTTTATTTTGTGTATCCCTTCACAGCTAATTCCTAAGTGGTACAGGTGAAGAACTGTCTGCAAATTCTGGTTAGATATAAGACAGATTTGATCCCTGGGTTGGAAAGGTACCCTGGAGGTGGGCATGACAATGCACTCCACTTGTTTTTGCCTGGGAAATCCAGGCTACAGTCCACAGGTCACAGCGTCAGACACAACAGTTCCTGAGTAACTAAGCATGCATTGCTTAACAACCTATTGTAGTTATTGTTGATTTTGATCTTTTAAGCTTCATATTAGCTTTCTTTTAAAAAATTAATTTATTTTTAATTGAATTTTTTTTTAACAGAATTTTGTTGTTTTCTGTCAAAGTACCATGAAATAGCATACTGGCTTTTTAAGTGAATGATCCAGGGCCTTTATCTGCCTTTTACCAATGAGATTCTCCCTTCCTATATTTTTTTTATTTCTAATTATGGCATTTACTTTTCCACTTAAGATGCTTTCACATTTCTAATAAGGATAATTTAATGGTGATAAAGTCTCTTTGTTTTTGCTTGTCTGGGAAACTCTCTATCTCTCCTTCAATTCTGAATGACAACCAAGTCAAATAAAATATTCTAGGCTATAAATTTTTGTTTGTTTGTTTTCCTTTCAGGACTTTAAATATATGCTGCTAGTCCTCTCTGGCCTGTAAAATTTGTGCTGAAAAATCAGTCGGGAATCTAATCAAGTTTCCTTTGTGTGTGGCTGGTTTTTTTCTTGTTGATTTTTTTTCTCTTTATTTTTAACCCTTCCATTTTAATTATAATATTTCTTGATATAGAACTCCTTAGACTCATCTTATTTGAGATTCTCCATTATTCCTCTTCCTTGATGTATGTTTCTTTCCCCAAGTTAGGAGAGTTTTCAGCCATATTTCTTCAAATAAGCTTTCTGTCCCTGTCTTCTCCTTCTGGCACCCCAATAATGAGAATAATAGTATGCTTGATATTGTCTCTGAGTCCTTTAAACTCTCCTCACTAAAAAAATAAAAATGAAATAAATGATTCTTTTCATTGTTCTGATTAGGTTATTTTCTCTCATCTATCTTCTAGATCATTTATCTATTTTCTGTATCATCTAATCTGCCATTCACTCCTTCCAGTGTACTTATTTCCAGTAATTTTATTTCTTAGCTCTGTTTTTTTTTTTTTTTTTCTTATATTTTTTAAGAGTCTGTTGAAGTTCTCACTGAGTTCCTCTGTTCTTCTCCTAAGTTCAGTGAATACTTGCTTGGAACATTTTCTTTGAACTCTTTGTCAGCAAAATCACTCATTTTTGTTTCATTAGGTTGCCTCCCCACTCCAGAGTTTTATTTTATTTCTTCTGGAACATATTCCCCTATCTCCTCATTTTGTCTTTCAATTTTCGTTCCTAAGAATTAGGCAAAACAGCTGCCTCTCCTGGTCCTGAAGGAGTGGCCTGGTAGAATGCTTGCAGCTGGTGGTATTGGGAGTGCTACACCCAAGCTGAGTTTGCAAGGTGGCTGAGGCTGGAGTGGGTGTGTGCCAGGGGACTCAAAACAATGGTGCTCACTGACGCCTCCAAAACTGCAGAGGGCTCCAGCAGCTTCCTGTCCATTTGGCAGAAGCTCTTGGGTTAGTAAACAGATTTCCTTAGCATATAGTCTATGCACCCTTTCAGTTGCTATTTATTCACTGTACTCCAAAGTGGGTAAGTCTGCACTGGACCCCCCAACAATATCATTCATTACTGCATTGGGGCGTGGAATTCCCATGAATACCATGTCTCTGCCTTTCCTACTGATTTCTGTGTGGTCCTTCTTTGTGTAACAGTCACTCAATTAGCCCACAGGTGGTTTTCAAGAACTACTCTACTGACTTCACTGGTGGCCCAGTGGCTAAGACTCTGCACTCCCAATGTGGGGGCCCTGGGTTCAGTCTCTAGTCAGGAAACTAGATCCCACATGCTGCAACTAAAGATCTCACATGCTGCAACGAATGTCTAAGATCCCGAGTGCCACAACAAAGACCCAGCACAGCCAAGTAAATAAATAAATATGAAAACAAAACAAACAAAAAACACTGCTGTGTATATTTTCATGTTGTCTCAATGTGTCCATGAGAGGAGGTGATGTAAGGATTTTTCTACATCACCACCTTCTCTTCTCCTTTGCTCTTAATAGAAAAGGAAAAATGACTGAATTAAGGAGGAATTTCTTTTCTAGAAGGCAAAATAAGAACACCTCTTTAATTCTTTTATGAAAAATCTGCAGAGCACTTAAAATATTTTATATTAAATATTTCAGTTACATTGGAGAGGCTCATAACTCCCAGTGAAAAGTCCTGCAATTAAAATATTTAATTGAAGAAAAAAGGTATCATTTTTCCCCTACTGAAATTTAAAGTTAGTTAATTTTTGATTATATAATTTTACCTTGAACTCCCACAAAGACTTATCCTACATTTAAAATATTGTTTTGTACTAAAAATTCTTTTATTCCTAGCTCTCAAATTATAAATAATATATAAGCATTGTTGAAAGTGGTAAAATAAAAAAATGAGTCATTCTTTTTTAATAGTCTGCATGAATAATTATTGGACCATTGGTTCACAGTATACAACCTGCAATTAAATATATTCATTAATTCAATAAAATGGTTATATTTTATATTTGAAAGCCAAATATTAAAGTAATATTATATCTCCTAATAGAAAATATTCTTCAGTTTTATATATATATTTTTTCAAATTTTCCAAAATAATTGATTCCTTAGTCCAATAAAAGTACCCTGAATTATTAAATAAATAAAAACATTTAACTCTTTTATGAACTATAATCAGTTAACAAAATCATAATCCTCACATAGTCAAATGTTTAAGTCCAAGCAAATACATTTCAGATTTTATCTCAGAAATATACCTTATCAAAATGTTGATTAGAATCCAAAGCTAGATAGTTTCAAAGCAAAAGGCTTTGAAATCAGTTTCATAACTGGTTTACAGTAATTGATATCAATTACTTTTCAAACTTCTTAGGGTATGCTGTTGGCCTTAGAATTCACCATATGCTTGTTCTCACAGACCCAGGCATGGGATGAATGTGCACTCAAAATAACTCTTTCTTAAGTGAAGAGTTAACAATATTGTGCTGGTGAGCCTGTCTACTCAAAGTGTGGCCTCTAAGACAGCAGCATGAGGCCCATCTGAGACACAGGCACAAAGGCAGAGTTCAGACGTGCTCCAGTCCTACTGAACCAGAATCTGCACTTTGAATGGAGTCCCATTGATTGGAATGTGCAACATTTGAGAAGCGTGCTGAAGCATAGGGCCTTACTTACTGGGAATCTGGATTCATTCTGCCTATTCCAAATCATGGGCTTCCTTTGTGGCTCAGCTAATAAAGAATCTGCCTACAATGCAGGAGACCTAGGTTCAACCCCCTGGTTGGGAAGATCCCCTGGAGAAGGAAATGGCAACCCACTCCAGGACTCTTGCCTAGAAAATTCCATGGAGTCGGATACGACTGTGTGACTAACTTTCATTTTCACTTTGCATATGAAATCATGGTCCACCACTTTGAAATGCCTTGTAAAGTGCAAGTGATGTATAAATAGGAATTACTACTATTACCCAGGGTGAAGAGAAGTCATTTTACTGCTATGTCACAAGGCTGCCTTTGGTCTAGCAGAGAGGACTCTTGACTTTGAATCAGAAGACGTGAACTTAATTATTAGCTTTGTAACGTCCCACCTGTTTTATCTCAGGTGTGCTATTGAATTTCCCTGACTTTCAGGTTCCCAGTCTGTAAAACTGGAATAATGACATTGCAGGGCTAATGTGGGAACCTACTGAGGCAATAATATGGGATTACTCTGTAAGCTTTACAGTTCTGGACATGTATGCAGTCATTTTGGTTTCGGACACAAGGGACATGGGTTCATTCTACTAAAGGAGGTGGTGACTCTGCACAGGTGTGTTGATGTTTCAGCAGGATCTCCAAGGGAGTTGAGTGTTGTCAAGGGGAGAACCAGAAGGAAACACGTGTTGCTATACAGTGCTAAGAACATCAAATATGAAATTTAAAAAATAGGAAAAAAATTTGAATTTGGGTATTGTTTTTCAGTTGCCAAGTCATGTCCGACTCTTTGCAACCAATTGACTGCAGCACACCAGGCCTCTCTGTCCCTCACCATCTCCCAGAGTTTGCTCAAGATCGCATTCAATGAATCAGAATCAGTGATGCCATCCAACCATCTCATCCTCTGTTACCCGCTTCTCCTCCTGCCTTCAATCTTTCGCAGCATCAGGGTCTTTTTTAATGAGTCAACTGTTCGTATCAGGTGGCCAAAGTATTGGAGCTTCAGCTTCAGCATCAGTTCTTCCAAGGAGTATTCAGGGTTGATTTCATTTAAGATTGACTGATTTGCTCTCCCTGCAGTCCAGGGGATTCTCCGGAGTCTTCTCCAGCATCACAGTCTGAAAGTATCAATTCTTTGGTGCTTTGCTTTCTCTGCTGTCCAGTTCTCATATCTGTTGAATTTGGATAGAGAATAGATATTCCTCCAGCGACAACGCTGGATGTGTTTTATATTTGATAACACATGTTTCTATGAAAAAATATGTGTGTGTATCTGTTCGTGTCTGTGTGTATCAGTGTGTGTGTGTTATAGCATAGTGAATGCAAACTCCGACTATGGAGATAAATTGTTTAAATTCAAATTCTAGCTCTACTATTTATTAGCATGTAACTGTGGGCTGTTAACTTATCTTTTCTGTGTCTTAGTTTTCTTACCTTAAACCTTATATAATAAATAATATTTACTTATAGAGTTGTGGAAAGCATATGTTTATATACACAAACTGCTTTTAATACTGTCTGACAGGGACCCTGGTGGGTCAGTGGTTAAGACTCCATACTTCCAATGCAGGAGGCAAAGGTTTCAATCCCTGGTCAGGGAACTAAGTTCCCACATCCCATATGGTATGATTAAAAAAAAAAAAAAAAAAAGACAGCACTATTGAGAAAACAGTATCTGACTACAACCAGCCTAGGGACTTCCCTAGTGGCTCAGTGGTGAAGAATCTGCCTGCAATGTAGGCGACATGGGTTTGATTCCTGGTTTGGGGAAGATCCCCTGAAGAAGGAAATGGCAACCCACTCCAGGATTCATGCCTCAGAAATCTCATGAACAGAAGAGTCTGTCAGGCTACAGTACATATGTTCACAGGGTCAGACCTGAATTTAGTGACTAAACAACAAGAGCAACATGAACAGGGTAAACCCAAAGTGAATCCGGCTATTATTGCAATAACTATGGTATTATTCCTGCAATCGTTGCTATTATTATTGCGAATTTACTTCTCTGTAGAAACTCCTTTGCTCAGTGTGAGGCCTTCGGATTCAGAACCATTAAAGTAGCAGCTTCAGTCCAGCCAAATCGATGTAGCATTTTCTTCCTCCATAACTTGACACCTCCGGGGCCAGATATTAGCCAAGTTACTCTAGCCCACTGCAGCCTCCTGGCCCAGGCCAGCTGAGGTGGGCACCCCTCATGATACATGTGACTAAACTCCATGAGAATTACTGCTGCTCACTTTTTTCTCCAGCTCTGCCAAGTCCTTATAAAGTGTATTTGTCAAGTTTTCTTTGATGTACTTTCGTCAGTTTAGTATATACACTTCCATGCAATGTTACATGGGAAAGGAAGCCGATGTGGGGTGGGCAGGTTATTCTGCCCCTTCACTTTATAGTTGGTGAATCAGAAGACCAGAGAGAGAGAGAAAGAGCCTTGCCCGAGGTCACAGAGTTAATTAATGGGAGGGATAAATCCACTATACAAATTTGCTCAGTCCCAGACCAATGCTCTTTTCTACCCCCCTGTCTTGCTTCTGAATTATCATGTGGACAATAACAAGTAAACGTGCCATGACACTAAAGAAGTGTCAGATTTACATCGTTGTGTTTGTTTTTTTTTTTTTAAATCTCTGCCTTGGCAAACACAGTTCTGTTACAAATGTTGGTTTTAAAACCTAGTTTTAACAGTCAGAGTGTGTGGATAGAAGGGATAATGGTACACACATTAATAATGATAATGGTAGAACTGACTATTACATGGCACATTAGAGTTCACACAGTATTGTCTCTGTGTATTGTATTGAGTATGTGTATTGGGTACATGTATTGATTCTATTGTTTTCTCTTCAGCATAAATAAAAACAAATTTTGGCAGGGAAGCGGGATTCTGGCATACTTCTGTTATCAATGTTGTACAGACCTTTCCTGTTCTTCGTGACTCAAGTCAATGCATTTCTCCTACATGAAGCTTGTGCTTCTGTCATTGACTTAGCCAAACAGTTTTTACCTTCAGTTTCATAGCCTCCTTTTAACTAGACTGCTATATATAATCCTCACCAGTGGGGGATGGTGTGTGTGTTTCTGTGTGTGTGTGTTTGTGTTGATTTTTCCAACCACTAGGAGCTCCTTCGGAACAAATATCTTGTCTCAGAAATTAGCAGAGTAACATAATGCTAAGCAAATAAAGCACTTGTATGCAAATAAATGAGTTTCCCAGGTGTCTCAGTGTTAAAAAAATCTGCCTACCAGTGTAGGAGATTTAAGTTTGGTCCCTTGGTCAGGAAAATCCTCTGGAGAAGCCAATGACAACCCACTCCCATATTCTTGCCTGGACAATTCCACGGTCAGAGGAGCCTTGTGGGCTACAGTCTAGAGGCTGCAAAGAGTTGGACATGACTTAGCGACTGAACAACTGCAACAATGCAAATAAATTCCTATAAATTCACGGTTTGGATAAGGCTCATGTAGAATACCTAAGGAAGAAGTTACTATAATGTTGAGAGTCACCCTTGCACTTACAGTTTGGGGTGGTTATCAGAGAGAAATCAGGGATTAACAGAAAGTCATGGATATAATACATCAAATTCACTCTATTGTGAAGGAAAAAAACAAGGAAATTCAGATAAAAGGTTGATTAATGATTTATATGTATGCGGTGCATTAAGAAACAGGGAACATCTCTGCTTAATGGGTTGTTTTGGGGTTGTAGAATATGCATGTTGATGTCAAATGAGGCATCTAATTATTAATGTGTTCAAAATATAACTTTTGATTTCCTTTATCACCCTTTTTTCCAAAACTGTCCTTCCTTTAGTCTCAGTAAAGGAATGACAAATATCCTTAAGACTCGATTGATCCAGCCAAAACCTAGAAGTTACTGCTGCATGATTTATTTTTCCCTTAATCATGACATGATTTCAAAGACCATCATTTACATTTAGAAAATTCACCTGAAATCTGTTCCCTGCTCTCTATCTCGACTAACCTAGCTCAAACTGTTATTTCTTGCTTTGACTACAACAATTCTTTTCAAATTAGTGCCATCATTTCATCTTCATTCCTTAAATCTGATCTTTAACTCTTTATATGTGTTTATATCAGTAAAATACACGTTTACAGGTTTATGAATTTCAGAAAATGCATACAAAATAGTTTCATTGTCCTCCAAAACTCCCTGTAATTTCTTTCTAGTAAATCCTAACCCCTGTTCACAGTTTCACTGATGTGCTTTCTGTTCCTCCAAGTTCACTATTTCTGTGCTGTGCTTAGTCACTCAGTCATGTCCAACTCTGCAACCCCATGCACTATTCAGTGCATGTAAATCTCCAGGCCAGAATACTGGAGTGGGTACCCTTTCCCTTCTCCAGGGATCTTCCCAACATGGGAATCAAACCCAGGTCTCCCACATTGCAGGTGGATTCTTTACCATCTGAGCTACCAAGGAACCCGTAACAGTTTCTAGGACACCTTATTTTGCTGTTGTTGTTCTGTGACCCCATGGACTTCAGCACTCCAGGCTCCTCTGTCCTCCACTATCTCCTAGAGTTTGTTCAAATTCATGTCCATTGAGTCAGTGATGCTATCTAACCATCTCATCCTCTGCTGCTTTCTTCTCCTTTTTCTTTCTATCTTTCCCGGAACACCTTATGCCTGGCTGCCAGGCTAAGTCACTTCAGTTGTGTCTGGTTCATTGTGACCCTATGGACTATAGCCTGCCAGGCTCCCCTGTCCATGGGGATTCTCCAGGCAAGAAGATTGGAGTGGGTTGCCTTGCCCTCCTCCTGGGGATCTTCCCAACCCAGGGATCAAACCTGCGTCTCTTACATCTCCTGCACTGGCAGAGGGTTCTTCACCACTAGTGCCACCTGGGAAACCCTGGACACCCTATAAGGAGTATCATATTCTCTCACTTAGGAAAAAGCATTTGAGATTCACCCATATTGTTGAGTGAGGTTTTCTCTTTTTGTTGCTGAGTTGTATTCTATCATAGAGATATATTGCAGTTCGTTGACTCATTCACAAGGTGCAAGACATTTGGGTTGCTTCTAGTTTTGGATGATTATGAATAAAGTTACTATATATGTTCACATACAGGTTTTTGTGCGAACATAGGTTTCAGCTTGTCTTTGTTGATTTTCTAGACATCAGATTGCTTGATCATATGGCATGTATACACGTGACTTTATGAAAAACTGACAAAATGCTTTCCAGAGTGAATTTAACATTTTTCATGTTTATGAGTAACTGAACAACAACAACACAGAGGAATGTAAGAGAAAGCTCCAGTTACTATGTAACTTAACTAGCAAATGAATATTTGGAGATTATATGTATGATAATAGTCATTGTTATTAAGCCACTAAGTTGTATCCAACACTTTGTAACCCCATGGACTTCAGCACATTGGGCTTCCCATCCTTCACCATCTCCTGGAGTTTGTTCAAATCTATGCCCAATGAGTCGGTGATGCCATCCAACTATCTCATCCTCTGTTGTCACCTGCTCCTCCTGCCTTCAGTTTTTCCCAGCATCAGAATCTTCTCCAATGAGCTGGCTCTTCGTGTCAAGTGCACAAAGTACTGGAGCTTCAGCCTCAGCATCAGTCCTTCCAATGAACATTCTGGGTTGATTTACTTTAGGACTGACTGGTTTGATCTCCTTGTAGTCGTAGGGACTCTCAAGAGTTTTCTACAGCACCACAGTTTGAAAGCATCAGTTCTTTGGTGTTCGGCTCTCTTCATGGTTCACCTCTCACATCCATACATAACCACTGGAAAAGCCATAGATTCAACCAAACAGACCCAGTATGAATTGATATTATGTTATATATGAGCATATTTTATAATAGTATATATATTATATACTGTTGAACATCTTTTCATGTACTTATTAATATTTGCCACTTGTATATGATTTTGGTGAAAATCTGTTATATATTCTTTGTTGGATATGAGTTTTGCAAATATTATATCCCAGTGTATGTCTAGTCTATTATTCTCTTAGCCTGATCTTTCAAAGAGAAAACATTCTACAATTTAAGTTAAATATATCTCTTTCTTTCCCTAGATCTGATTCCCATGTTATATCAAAGCTATCTTCACTTAGAGCAAGATCAGAAAGTTTCGTAGTTTTAGGTTTTATATTCAAATCCATAACCAATTTTGAGTTACATTTTTGTAAAACATAAAAGATATGAGTCAAAGTATTTTTTGCTGTTGTTATTTTTTCTTTGCAGATGGATACATATATATATTTTTGTAATACTTCAGGCACTGCATGTTAAAAAGCATGACTTTTTTTTTTTTTTTCTGTTGAACTAGCTCTTCATTTTTGACCAAAAAGATCATATATGTGGAGCCTATTTCTGGACTCTACTTCATTGGTCTATTTATTTATCCTTTCCTAGATAGATGTCATACTGTCTTGATTATTGTGTCTTAATAATAAGTATTGCAGTCAGGGAGTATTTAGTCCTCTAACTTTCTTAATTTTCAAAATCATTTTGATTATATCAAGCCTTGGACTTCCAATAACTTTATAATAGCTCATTGATAACTTCCAAAAAATCCAGTTGGCATTTAAATTGAACTTTTCATTAAACCTATGGGTCACCTTGTGGAAAGATGATATCTTACTGTTGCATCTAATTCATGAACACAATATATCTAAGTCTACATTAATCCCTTTTGCCAATGTATTGTAATTTTCAATGCACATACTTTGGACACATGTTGTTAATTTTACCTAAATACTTCATGGTTTTTGATGCTATTTTTAAAATTCCAATTTCAAATATATTATTCATTTATAAATATAAAATTGATTTCTATATCGACATTATATACTACAAATTTGTTAAATATATTCAGCTTGAGAATCTTTTTAATGGAGTCCGTGCTTTTTTTTTTTCAAGAAATAATAAGTAGAGACAATTTATTTCTTTTTTCCAATTCATATCTTATCTATTTGTATATTTATCTATCAGCTATCTGTTCATCTGATTATCTAATTATTTAGTTATTAGCTTTTATGCAGTCTCAGACCTCCAGTTTGATAATGAATGGGAATGTTAGGAAAAAATACCTTTTCTTGATCTCTATCTTATAAAAGGATTAATTTCTTTCACCATTACCTATAAAGTTACTAATGTTCCCTTTTGCTTTTTTTTTTGCTAAGGATTTTCAATATAGATGTGGAATTTTGTCAAATACTTTCTTTGTACTTATTGATTTGATCTTTTTTATCTGTTAATTTGGTAAATTATATTGCTTGATTTTCAAATAGTGAATCTATTCTTTCTTTTTAATATTAACATTAACTGATCATGATGCTTTAATTTTTATGATTTTTATCATTTCTGTTATTGATTTGCTAATACTCTGCTCACTGTTTTTACATCTACATTTATAAGAAGTATTGATATGTACTTTTCACATTTGATTCTAGATCTTTCTGGATTCACAAGATAGATTCAAAATGCACACATGTTTTATTTTCTGAAAGAGTTTGTATAGAATAGGTGCTATTTCTTTCTTAAATGTTTGGAAAGAACTACTGTTACAGTTGTCTAGGACTCAAGCCTTTTTCCTGAAAATTATTAAAATATGAATTAAAATCTGTTACTAGATATGAGATTATTCTTGTTTTCTCTTTTCAGTGAATTGTATTTATGTCTTTGTAGAAATGAACTATTTAAAACAATAAATTTATAGCTATGAAGATATATGAAATTATTTATAAATGTTTATCAATTTATTGAAATTTTCAAAGCAACAGCTTTGCTTCCCTTGTAATTGTTTCAATCTTTCTGAATTCAACATAACTGAACTTTTATTATCTTTATCATTTATCTTATTTCGTCTGGTTTTGATTTTAATTGGCCCTTATGTCTTTATAATATATATACAATATTTATGTTTTATTTTAGGGGAAATACAAGTACTAATATAGACTTTTATTTTTATTCTAATAGAAGTATATAATGCTATTAATATAAATTTCTCTGTAAGCACTTTAACAACATCCCACCTTATTTTTATTCAATAAAAATATTTTACAAATTCAGTATTAGCTCCTCTTTTTTAATATTTTAAAACTTTTTATTTATATTGGAGTAGAGTCAATTAATAATGTTGTGATAGTTTCAGGTGAACAAATAAGCTTCTTGAGTTATGGGATTTTCAGAAGTATATTTAGTTTTAAAATATTTGTAGGTCTTTAAGTTATCTCTCTGCTAAACTGATTCAAATTTTAATTATTTTAAGATCGTAACATGGAGAAACAGTGGAAACAGTGTCAGACTTTATTTTTTGGGGGAAATGGCAACCCACTCCAGTATTCTTGCCCAGAGAATCCCATGGATGGAGGAGCCTGGTGGGCTGCAGACCATGGGGTGGCAAAAAGTAGGACACGACTGAGTGACTTAACTAACTAACTACAAAATCACTGCAGGTGGTGATCACAGCCATCAAATTAAAAGATGCTTACTCCTTGGAAGAAAAGTTATGACCAACCTAGATAGCATATTCAAAAGCAGAGACATTACTTTGCCGACTAAGGTCCATCTAGTCAAGGCTATGGTTTTTCCAGTAGTCATGTATGGATGTGAGAGTTGGACTGTGAAGAAGGCTGAGCACCAAAGAATTGATGCTTTTGAACTGTGATGTTGGAGAAGANTTGGAAGAAAAGTTATGACCAACCTAGATAGCATATTCAAAAGCAGAGACATTACTTTGCTGACTAAGGTCCATCTAGTCAAGGCTATGGTTTTTCCAGTAGTCATGTATGGACGTGAGAGTTGGACTGTGAAGAAGGCTGAGCACCAAGAATTGATACTTTTGAAGTGTGGTGTTGGAGAAGACTCTTGAGAGTCCCTTGGACTGCAAGGAGATCCAACCAGTCCATTCTGAAGGAGATCAACCCTGGAATTTCTTTGGAAGGAATGATGCTAAAGCTGAAGTTCTAATACTTTGGCCATCTCATGCGAAGAGCTGACTCATTGGAAAAGACTTTGATGCTGGGAGGGATTGGGGGCAGGAGGAGAAGGGGACGACTGAGGATGAGATGGCTGGATGGCATCACTGCCTAGATGGATGCGAGTCTGGGTGAACTCCGGGAGTTGGTGATGGACAGGGAGGCCTGGCATGCTGCGATTCATGGGGTTGCAAAGAGTCGGACACGACTGAGTGACTGAACTGAACTGAACTGATCCCTATCCACTAAGAAGGCCCAAACCGATAATGGGCACTTCTGATGCCCAAATTGGGCCTTCTATATACATTTCCCACAAAAACAACAGAGTTCCTTGGAGAAGAGGCAGGTTTCAGACCTAGAATAGGAAATGTAACTCCATATACCTTGTCATACTGAAAATACAAAGAATCTTTCAAAGATGAGTGGGATTGTATCAAAAGGATCCAGGAGGCAATCTGAAGAGACTGACATTTTGGAAAACAGTTGGATTACCATCTGAAACTCAACATCCATATCCAATATGGCCCAGAATTTCTACTTATAGGTATGTGCTAGGCTGTGTTTAGTCGCTCAGTCAGGTCCATGTACTGTACCCTGCCAGACTCCTCTGTCCACGGGGATTCTCCAGGCAAGAATACTGGAGGGGGTTGACATGCCCTCCTCCAGGGGATCTTCCCGACCTAGGGACTGCACCCAGGTCTCCCACATTGCAGGCGGATTCTTTACCATCTGAGCCACCAGGGAAGCCCAAGAATACTGGAGTGGGTAGCCTATTCCTTCTCCAGGGGATCTTTCCGACCCAGAAATCAAACAGGGATCTCCTGTATTGTGGGCAGATTCTTTACCAGCTGAGCGACCAGGTATACATTCCCCAAAACATGTACACGAGAAGACATGTGTAAGAATGTGTACTTGCTTGTACTCACTTGATTGGTTCAGGACACCAGAAACCTGAAAGCAAAAACCCAAATGCCTGTCAGCAGTAGAGGACAAATCATGCAATACTCAAAAGAGAATACTAAACAGCAGCTGAAACCAGTAAAGCCCAGTGGCACACAACAGTATGAATGAACCTTACCAACATAACGTTAGGATGTGGGTAGCTGCCAAAGTTACTGGGGTTTTTGCCCAACATTGAATTTAGAGATGTTCATTACTTTTCAAGAATAATCAATAGTAGAAAGAGGAAAAAAGATGATTCTCATGCTAAAAGTTTTAGATGTTGTAAAAATCTGGTCAAAAACATTAACTATTATAATGAAAATGAATATTGTTCACACCAATCTTAGGTAACATTAAAGAAATTAAGGCCCAAAGTATTTTAAAAGCAAAATGCTGGTATAATGTTTTCGTCCCCTAAAACCAAATACACACATGTGAATTATCTGTTCAAATATACGGCACCCATTTGAAAAAGTAACAAATATTTTTTACAATCTTCTAGATTTCTAGTTTACCTTTTTAAACTAATGTCCAGTATATTTTCTTTCTTTCTTAATTCTTGTCATCCTAGTATACATCTAAAAATGAGCATTTTATTTTCTTTAAAACATTTTATATTTTCTACTCTTAAAAAGACAAGTACTATACTATATTATCTAAAGAGAATTATAAAAATTTCTTCCACTGATATCATATTTAATCTGTGAGTATTTGGGCATTCTCAAAGTGAAGAAGGCAGTGGCGGTGGGCAGAGGCTGAGAGGAGACACTCCATGTCCAAGGTCAGTAGCAGCGGTCGTGAGGAGATACCCCATGTCCAAGGTAAGCAGCAGCAGCTGCGCTTTGCTGAAGCAGCCGTGAAGAGATATTCCACGTGTAAGGTAAGAGAAACCCCAATAAGACTGCAGGCGCTGAGAGAGGGCATCAGAGGGCAGACTGAATACACAAAGACAGAAAACTAATCAATCTAATCACAAGGACCACAGCCTTGTCTAACTCAGTGAAACCATAAGCCACACTGTGTAGGGCCACCAAGACAGACGATCATGGTGGAGAGTTCTGACAAAATGTGGTCCACTGGAGCACAGCAAACCACTTCAGGATTGGTGCCTTGAGAACCCCATGAACAATATGAAAATGCAAAAAGATAGAACACTGAAAGATAAACTCCCCAGGTCAGTAGGTGCCCAATAGGCTACTGGAGATCAGTAGAGAAATAACTCCAGAAAGAATGAATAGATGGAGCCAGGGCAAAAACAACATCCAATTGTTGGATGTGACTGGTGATAGAAGCAAGGTCCGATGCTATAATGAGCAATATTGCATAGGAACCTGGAATGTTAGGTCCATGAATCAAGGCAAATTGGAAATGGTCAAAGAGGTGATGGCAAGAGTGAATGCTGACATTCTAGAAATCAGTGAACTAAAACGGACTAGAATGGGTAGATTTAACTCAGATGACCATTATATCTACTACTGTGGGCAAGAATGCTTTAGAAGAAATGGAGTAGCCATCATAGTCAACAAAAGAGTCCGAAATGCAGTACTTGGATGCAATCTCAAAAACAACAGAATGATCTCTGTTCGTTTCCAAGGCAAAGCATTCAATATCACGGTAATCCAAGTCTATGCCCCGACCATTAATGCTGAAGAAGCTGAAGCTGAATGGTTCTATGAAGACCTACAAGACTTTTTAGAACTAACACCCCAAAGAGATGTCCTTTTCATTATAGGAGACTGGATGCAAAAGGAGGAAGTCAAGAAATACCTAAATAACAGGCAAATTTGGCCTTGGAGTACAGAATGAAGCAGGACAAAGGCTAATAGAGTTTTGCCAAGAGAACGCACTGTCATAGCAAACACCCTCTTCCAACAACACAAGAGAAGACTCTACACATGGACATCACCAGATGGCCAACACTGAAATCAGATTGATTATATTCTTTGCAGCCAAAGATGGAGAAGCTCTATACAGTCAGGAAAAACAAGACCAGGAGCTGACGGTGGTCAGATCATGAACACCTTATTGCCAAATTCAGATGGAAATTGAAGAAAGCAGAGAAAACCACTAGACCATTCAGGTATGACCTAAATAAAATCCCTTACAGCGGAAGTGAGAAATAGATTGAAGGGATTAGATCTGATAGACAGAGTGTCTGATGAACTAAGAACAAAGGTTCGTGACATTGTACAGGAGACAGGGAGCAAGACAATCCCCAGAAAAAGAAATGCAAAAAAGCAAAATGGCTCTCTGAGGACGCCTTACAAATAGCTGTGAAAAGTTGAGACATGAAAAGCAAAGGAGAAAAGGAAAGATACACCCATTTGAATGCAAAGTTCCAAAGAATAGCAAGGAGAGATAAGAAAGCCTTCCCCAAAGATCAGTGCAAAGAAATAGAGGAAAACAGTAGAATGGGAAAGACTAGAGAACTCTTCAAGAAAAGTGGATACCAAGTGAACATTTCATGCAAAGACGGGCTCAATAAAGGACAAAAATGGTATGGACCTAACAGAATAGAAGATATTAAGAAGAGGTGGCAAGAATACACAGAACTATACAAAAAAGATCTTCACGACCCAGATAA
>SJYV01005687.1:0-27781 GCA_006410875.1 Neotragus pygmaeus | reverse complement strand
TATACAATGGATAAAAGACAGTCTCTTCAACAAGTGGTGCTGGGAAACCTAGTCAACCACTTGTAAAAAATGAAATTAGAACACTTTTTAACGCCATACACAAAGATAAACTGAAAATGCATTAAAGATCTGAATGTAAGACCAGATCTAAACTACAAAATTCCTAGAGGTAAACATAGGAAAATCACCCTCTTACATAAATCATAGCAGGATCCTCTATGAGCCACCTCCCAGAGTAATGGAAATAAAAGCAAAAAGAAATAAATGGGACCTAACTAAACTTAATTTTTTTTGCACAATGAAGGAAACGATAAACAAGGTGAAAAGACAGCCTTCAGAATGGATGAAAATATTAGCAAATGAAGCAACTGACAAAGAATTAATCTCAAAACTATACAAGCAGCTCAATTCCAGAAAAATATGGACCCAATCAAAAAATTTGACCCAAAAGAACTACACAGTAGACCCAAAGAACTACACAGACATTTCTCCAAAGAAGACATAAAGATGGCTAATGAACACATGAAAAGATGCTCAATATCGCTCATTATCAGATAAATGCAAATCAAAACCACAATAAGGCACCATCTCACCCCAGTCAGAATGGCTGATATCAAAAATCTACCAACAATAAATGCTGTAGAGGGTGCAGAGAAAAAGAATGCTCTTACACTGTTGATGGAAATGCAAACTAGTACAGACACTACAGAGAACATTTTGGAGATTCCTTAAAAATGTGGAAATAGAAGTGCCACCGTACCCAGCAATCCTACTGCTGGGCATACACACGGAGGAAACAAGAATTAAAAGAGACAGGTTGTAAAGTAATTAACCTCCAATTAAAATAAATTAAAAAAAAAAAAGAAAGAGACATGTGTACCCCCAATGTCCATCGCAGCACTGTTTACAATGGCCAGGACATGTAAGCAACCTAGATGTTCATTGTTAGATGAATGGATAAGAAAGCTGTGGTACATATACACAATGGAATATTACTCAGCTATTAAAAATAATGTTTTTGAATCAGTTCTAATGAGGTGGATGAGACTGGAGCCTATTATATAGAGAGAAGTAAGTCAGAAAGAAAAATGGCAAAACAGCATACTAATGCATATATATGGAATTTAGAAAGATGGTATTGATGACCCTATATGCAAGACAGCAAAAGAGACACAGATATAAAGAACAGACTTTTGGACTCTGTGGGAGAATGTGAGGNTATATAGAGAGAAGTAAGTCAGAAAGAAAAATGGCAAAACAGCATACTAATGCATATATATGGAATTTAGAAAGATGGTATTGATGACCCTATATGCAAGACAGCAAAAGAGACACAGATATAAAGAACAGACTTTTGGACTCTGTGGGAGAATGTGAGGGTGGGATGATTTGAGAAAATAGCATTGAAACATGTATATATATGTGAAATAGATCACCAGTCCAGGTTCAATGCATGAGACAGGGTGCTCAGGGCTGTTGCACTGGGATGACCCTGAAGGAAGAGATGGGGGACACATGTACACCCATGGCCGATTCATGTGAATGTATGGCAAAACCCGCCACAATATAACAAAGTAAGTAATTAGCCTCAATTAAAATAAATAAAAATTATATAAATAAAAATTTAAAAACAAAACAAAACCACAATGAGGTACCATCTCATGCTGGTGAGAATGACAATCATCACAAAGTCTACAAACAATAGATGCTGAAGAGTAAGGAGAAAACGGAACCCTCTTACAAAGCTGGTGGGAATGCAAACTAGTACAGCCACTATGGAGAACTGTGTGGAGACTCCTTTAAAAAAACTGGAAATAGAACTGACATATGACCCATCAATCCCACTGCTGGGCATATATACCGAGGAAACCAGAATTGGAAGAGACACATGTGCCCCAATGTTCATTGTAGCACTGTTTACAATAGCTAAGACATGGAAGCAATCTACATGTCTATTGGCAGATGAAAGGATAAGAAAGCTGTGGTATACATACACAGTGGAATATTCANTCACTCAGTGGTGTCTAACTCTTTGTAATAGCCCGCCAGGCTCCTCTGTCCAAGGGATTTTTCCAGGCAAGAAGACTGGACTGAGTTATCATTTCCTCCTCCAGTGGATCTTCCTGACCCATGGATTGAACCCATGAGTGTCCTGTGTTGGCAGGTGGATTCTTTACCACTGAGCTATCTGAGAAACCCATCCTAACTTTAGGTGCTTAAATGTTAAGCTTTTCCAGTCTTTGGAGGATTTACAGCCTAATGTTTTCTCAACCTTCTTGCAGATGCTCTAATGCTATTTGATTTCTCTGTTATGATACTAAACCTTACTGAACTTCAAGACCTGGAAATACATTCATTCAGCATAGCTCACTTGATTTTAAAACTTAGCTCTCAATTCAGTACCATACCCTGAAATCCTAATCTCTGCCTCAGCCAATCAAATGCGAGCATCTTATCAATGTAAACAGAACCCACTGCTACTAATTCTCTGCTATGTCAACCAACTTTTAGTGAGCTCTGAATATCCTCAGATATACCATTTTTTTTAATATGCAGAAAATAACATTTTCCATAGTCTTTAGAAGTTAAGTAGAAGCCTTTAGTTAAGTACATTATGGTTAGCACAAACTGTGTCAGCTTAAAGCAGATAATGTTTTAAGAATCATAAGAAGCACAACATGAAAAGTAAAGGAAGAGAGCCAAATTGTAGCTGAGCGAACAGCTGTGGCCTAGATCTAGAAGAGCTCTAACAGTGGTGCTTTCAGTTTAAAATGAACCTTGTGAAAGTTCTGAATGGCAGATCTCAGAGAGACTATATTTAAATTTTCTTTTTTTAAGTATAAATTTATTTATTTTAATTGGAGGCTAATTACTTTACAATATTAGAACTTTCTTTTCTATACACAACAGTAGGTGATAGAAAATTGAAGCTTGGTCTTCTAAACAAATTCCCATAAACTCTTCTATAACACATTTATTTGCAATTCTCTGTTTATCTCCCTATAAATTAATTATGGACATTTATGTATTAGCATTTGAGAATTGGCCTACTTAATAATCTTCCTGGGTTAGGAAGATTCCCTGGAGAAGGAAATGGCAACCCACTCCAGTATTCTTGCCTGGAGAATCCCNAATTAATTATGGACATTTATGTATTAGCATTTGAGAATTGGCCTACTTAATAATCTTCCTGGGTTAGGAAGATTCCCTGGAGAAGGAAATGGCAACCCACTCCAGTATTCTTGCCTGGAGAATCCCATGGGCAGAGGAGCCTGGCTAGCTACAGTCCATGGTGTAACAAGAGTTGGACACGACTTAGTGACTAAACCACCACCAACAACTTAATAAAATGCTAAAAAGTCTGAAAGCTATTGAAGCCATTTTTTAATAAGCCTAAAGAAAAAGATGCTATTTTGTTTTGGGGAATTGTTATAAACAGTTATCAGGAATCAAATATACAATATCCTTACTAAAGATGCTTTACAATATACATGTATATTAAAATTAAGACAAATAGAGTTTAATTTATTAAATTCAATCTATTTATTGAATAAATGCTTTTATGAAATGTGTATCCTAATTTATTAATTAAATTCAATTTGTCCTTATTTTAATATATTTGATTAGTTTGTTGCTGATGTTGCTTTAACTGAAGGAGAAAATTATTTAAATGCTAAGGCAATCATTTGTTTTGCTGAGGTCTTCTATGTTAGAAGAAAAGGTAGGAGATTATCACTGTAAATTTGGAATGAAGAAAATCATACTACAAAGGTAATAAACCCAAAATATATAAAGAGAAAANTGGACCGTTGGCATTCTGGACTCTCAGCTGAATTTTCCTGTGTCTTTGGATTACACTCCCAAGCAGCTCCGTACCTTGAGGACTCCATCTGGGAACTGGCTCCAGGGCTCGGGGGCCCTTCTCCAGCAGGGCACTGCCAGAAACATCTGCTCAGGGCAGAGAGCAAGACCTCTTGTTGCCACCTGTCACTCTTCTCTCTCTTTCTGTTCTTTAAGACAACAATTGTTGTTTCTGTTTTTCAAGAAAGATGCTACAGTCCATGGTGCTTTGGAAACCTTTTGGCAGGCCTGAGTCTTTAGGATAGGACTCAGATGCCCCCAAGCCCTAGGAGGCCCTGGCATGCCAGTCACAGGTGATGACAGCCTCAGGGCCTGCAGGAACCTATATGTGTGTGAGCGCCTATATATGTGTACACATGAGGCATTTCTGAGCCTTTATTATTACTGAGAGGGACGTTGCCTTTAACACCATGTATTTTTAGGGCCCTTGTCACATAGGGTCAATCAAGTTCAAGGCCTGATGTGNGCAGGAGATATAGGTTTGATCCCTGGGTCGAGAAGATCCCCTGGACAAGGAAATGGCAACCCACTCCAGTATTCTTGCCTAGGAAATCCTATGGACAGAGGAGCCTGGCAGCCTACAGTCTACGGGGTCACGAGTCGGACACAACTTAGTGTCTAAACAACAGCTAAGAGTCATCAATCCAACAACCATTAAATACCTATACACTGAGAAGAAAAGGCAAACAACATAAAGAAAAATCAACAAATGATTTGAGTAAGAGTTTCAAGGAAGTCCAAATATTAAATGAATGTATGAATTCCCCAATTTATTCATAGCCTAGGGAGTGCAAATAAAAGAATAAGGTACTTTTTTTAAATTACCAGCTTGGCAGAAATTTAAGATATACCATCTCATGCTAGCAAGAACATCAGTAAATGCGGTACTAGTCAAAGTGTCAATTGCTGCAAACATTTTGAAATTAGTCTGGGAACCCACCAAATACACTTTAGTGACTGAAAACATCATTAACTTGTTGGAGGTGGTCCTTAACCCAAAATGTAGTCTCTGTCCATACAATTTATAAACAATGCTTTAATCTAAGCTTGTTTTTTTAATCTTATTCTTTAACTTGACTCATGCTAATAATTTTTCATTATATATGAGGGAAAAGAACATGAAACTGAAGTCAATATAATTTTTTTGTTTTTTGGAAAATTTCTAAATAGAATATAGTACACTTCTCAATTTATAGCTTATTGAATTTACTGTTATATATAATAAGCATTTTAAAATATCTTTGTCTGTATTTGAGATGCCAAGATAAGTGTCTGTAACATAAAAGTATTTCAAATCTANTTTTTTGGAAAATTTCTAAATAGAATATAGTACACTTCTCAATTTATAGCTTATTGAATTTACTGTTATATATAATAAGCATTTTAAAATATCTTTGTCTGTATTTGAGATGCCAAGATAAGTGTCTGTAACATAAAAGTATTTCAAATCTAAAAGCAAAGAAGGCATTTGTATTATAAACAGCATAGTACTATATATCCCAAACCAATAAATTAGTCTGAATTTTCTCTCTCTCTCTCTTTTTTTTTTTTTTTTTGCGCTGTGTAGCAAAATTTACTTAACACTTATTCAATCATTTATTCAAGAGCAGTTTCAAACACCTAAATATGTATTGGGAAATGTACTAGATTCTGAGGATATAAAAATGAATTATCAGTGGAGTACACGGAAAGTAAATAAGCAGTTACAAGACAAGATATAATATTTACTATTTATTTAATAGTAAATTATTTAATCAATGATATTTACTATTGATACTTTAGTCATAAGCCTAGAGTACATGACAGGCTCCTTGTTGTTCAAGCTTTTGGCAAGACAGGGAACATGATGTTTCAAGGAAGTCTTCGAGAAGTAATGTTTAAATTGAGAGTTAAAGAGGAATAGAAGCTGTGTGCAGAAGAGGGAAAGGAAAAAAGATTTCTAGGTAGCTTCCTCAGTGTGAGTGTGGTAGGTTCAAGTATCTGTAAGTGCTAGACCAAAGAAAATACATACTTGACTCTGCTGTTTTGTTACTTTGTTTTAAACTCAATATTTAAAATTTAAACCCAATACTTAGCATTTATTAAAATGTTTAATATGCAGAGCTACAGAAAAGTAAAAAGTCAAGATTTCAAAAGGGGAGTCAGAAAGGGCAAACAAAGTAGTCTTTTTGGCACAAGAAACACGACCTAATTCAAATAATATCAATAATATTAAGTACACTTGTGTTCTATGTAGCAAGCTACAGGAAATGCTAAAGAAAACCCAATAAACTTACACTGCACCCAAAATACTTGCAAATGCTAAAAAAATAATTGGTCTTCAGTATCCAGTACTGGAACACCTGTTGACAGAAGAGATATAACTAGTTAAACATTCTTAGCATACCAAAGGTTTTAACTTCTGTTATATGAACTGTGAAACATCTTTGGTTTATAATTTCCTCTATTTGGTCTTCTTTTTAATTAATTTATTTTTTAATTGAAGGATAATTGCTTCAAAATTTTGTTGCTTTCTGTCAAATCTCAATATGAATCAGTCATAGGTATACATTTGGTCTTTTTTAATTCTTAAAGCATTAAAAGATACCAAAGAAATTTTATATTTTCCCAAGTTTTTAAGAATTCATCTAAAAACAAGTGGATATAACCTCTATTGGATAACTGAGTAAGTTAGGTTTCAGTGAGGAACTTTCTTCCCAATGAGACAAGCTGAAATAGAACTGATATACTTGTACCTTGAGCATGTACTAAAATGTTTAATATGCAGAGCTTGCAGAAAAGTAAAAAGTCAAGATTTCAAAAGGGGAGTCAGAAAGGGCAAACAAACTAGTCTTTTTGGCACAAGAAACTCTACCTAATTCAAATAATATCAATAACATTAAGTACATTTGTGTTCTCTGTAGCAAGCCCTTATGTTCTCAACATAAATAATCTATTCCCATAATGATGTGTCCTCTGTGTCTGCCCTGCAAAGACCCAGGTTCATGCTGCCTCTTTTCCTTTATTTATATGGGTTCAGCAGTTAAAGGATTGACCCACTTCCTTCAAGGGCTGACTCAAGCTCTTCTTCTTCATGAAGTTTTCTGTTAGCATTCAAACCCATATCAATCTTCCTATTCTCCGAAACACCAATATTATCAATACCATACATCTTGGCATCATTCTTCAAACAGTGATTGAGTAGTTGCCTACACTGTGCTTGATGCAAGGGAAGCAAAAATAAATTAAGCTTGATGCCTTCTTTCAACACTGCTCAGAGTCCAATCAGGAAGACAGACATAGAAACAAATACAATGGAAATTACATATTCAAGAAATGTCATTAAGAGAACAGAGACTAGAGTAGTTTGTTTAGTCATATTCTATCTTTATTTAGTTGTTTCATGTATAATTTAATATATCTGTTCTTTGCCTCCTAGCTCACAGAAGACAGTTTAACACTGAATATCTAGTGGTCTATTGAGTAGATGTTTGGATATATTTTTGTGATAAAATAACAGTGTCTTTGTAATTTTTCTGTAGATATAGAACAGTTCCAAAAATTTAAAACTTATTTTAAAAAATAACTCTAAAGACTATGCCCATCAAGAGAGAACTAATATTTGTGAATTACTCAAGTTCCCATTCATTTCATATGTATTCCCTCCCTTCTTAGTAATTTTGTTTTTAGAGCCGATTACCTCTTTCCCACATCCAATTTTCTTATCTAGAATTCCCCTACATTCCTCTATATTAGTTAAAACGTGCAAGATGATACAAATTGATTAACGTTACAGTACTCTGAACAGAAACACAAATTCCAATTTTGAGAAAGATGTGTATAGGCAGTTTTAGCATCATAACTTGGAAATATCAGTTAGCCTCGTGTGCAGATGGAGCCTAAATGCCGAATGTCTGGCTGCTAGACCAGTTTTGACACATAAGGAAAAAAAAAAGAGAGAGAGAGATTTGCAGTTGTTTGTGGAGGTGACCTGACATAACAGGATACTCCCCTTTTTTATTATAACATTTTTCTTGCATCTTCTAGAATGCGATCATATCAGTTTCCTATTGCTGCTATAACAAACCACCTCTAACTTAGTGGCTTGAAAGAAAACAAACTTACTGTCTTTTCATTTGAGAAGTCAGAGCCAAAAATAGGTCACAAGTCAGTAGATCTGAGTTTCTTCTAGTAGTTCTGAGGAGATTTGTTTTCTTACCTTTCTCAGCTTCTAGAGACCACTCACATTCTTTGGCATGTGGCCCCCTGTTCCTCTATCTTCAAAGTCAAGAACATTGAACTGACCCCTCCTCACACTGCCAACTCTCTGGTTCCCTCTCTTCTTTCCCTCCTCTACTCTTCCCTTGTGATTACACTGAGCCCACCTGGATGATCCAGGCTAATCTCTTCATCCTGGAGTCAGTCTGTTAACAAGCAATTCCATTTGCTACATTAATCCCTTTGCCATGTAACCTTTAAAACCTGGAGATTATGACATGGATATCTTTGGAAAACGCTTATTGTCTCTAGCATGATTCTGACAAAATATCTGCCCTCCTCCAATCAGACATGCCAGAACCAGCTTGGATACCCTCTCTGTCCTTAGAAAACAAGACTGGGTACCCTCTCTGTCCTTAGAAAACACAGCCCTATAAATTGCGACTCATGGTACATACTGAAAATCTTTACTTTCCCTTGAGTTAGGGATTCTGCCATTTTCAGGAGGTATGTCTTCTGACTCTGTCTTGTGTGTACTAAGTGTGTTAGTCACTCATTTGTGTCCGACTCTTTCTGACCCTACACACAGTAGTCCAATCAGGCTGGCTCCTCTGTCTGTGGAATTATCCAGGCAAGAATACGAGAGTGGGTTGCCATTCTCTTCTCCAGGGGATCTTCCCAACCCAGGGATGGAAGTTGGGTCTCTTGCATTGTAAGCAGATTCTTTACCATCTGAGCCACCAGGGAAGCCCTGGTGTGTGATAAAGCTCACTGGATTAAAAGCAAAATAACTTGTTTTCAGTTTTCTCTTTGAAAGTCAATTTTAACAATTTTAATGATAGAGTATTGGTCAAGATTCTACTGTTTGGTCATCAAATTAAAACTGACCCTGACTAGACATTGCTATTGAGAGAATTCAAGTGCCATATCTGTACAGAGGACTGGATAGCAGTATTGCTTTAGCACATTTTATGCTGATTATGAATTTAAGCCTCATTAACAATAGACTGCGGAGAAGGCAATGGCAACCCACTCCAGTACTCTTGCCTGGAAAATCCCATGGACGAAGGAGCCTGGTAGGCTGCAGTCCATGGGGTCGATAACAGTTGGGCATGACTGAGCGACTTCATTTTCACTTTTCACTTTTATGCATTGGAAAAGGAAATGGCAACCCACTCCAGTGTTCTTGCCTGGAGAATCCCAGGGACGGCAGAGCCTGGTGGGCTGCTGTCTATGGGGTCGCACAGAATCGGACACACTGAACTGACTTAGCAGCAGCAGCAGCAGCAACAATAGACTGAGGGATTCATCTAGCCATTCAGCATAAATTTGTTGAACATTACTTTTTTCAAGGCCACAGGCTAACAAGTGGGAAATCAGGAGAAATAAATACCGATGTAGTGCTAACTATATAAACTTAACATTTTACCATAAGACAGAGGTGTAAAACTACTAAATATATAATGAATTATTTAATTACAATTGTGGCCTGTGTATCAAAGAGCAAAGCTTTTATATATATCCAGTAATTCTCCAGCTATCAATTAGGTTAGAAGGAAAGGGCTTACAAAAAGGGAATGAAAGCACTAATGAAGTGACAGTTTTACCTGTTTAGTTCACCACTGTGTATGTGTCACTTTGCATAGTGCAGGGTACTAGAAACTTATTAAATATTTATTACACGAAAGAAGATCCTAGAATGGAAAAACCAGAGTGTTATTATTAAGAACTGTGTTATTAAAAATGTATAATATTTGGACAGCAGAGTAGCCTTACATAAACCACGTTTCCCATAGGCTTATACAGAGGAAAGATGATGATCTGTATTGAACAAGACCCTTCCTATTCTGTACCAGGTCTTTGATTGAGCTTCCTCACAATTTTCTGAGCCCACACTGCAGTAGTAGAGCCAAAATCAGTTTGGCATGGCTCAGATCCTGGAGTAAATGGGGCTTATGTACTCAAGAATAAGGTTTAGAGTGAAATCTAGGATGTAGACACATGGAAATTGTGCTCTCAGCAGCAAGTCTGAGAAGGGATCAACAGACTCAGAGGACCAAAGAGACAACAGATCTGGCAAGTGCTGATGAGAAGGCAAACATGGAAATTAGGAATAAGCTTAACATTTGTCTAATTGCATTTGTCCAGACTACCGTCTTATGTCTCAGAGTGTCTCATGAAAGTAGTAGAACCCACATCTCATGCTGAGCTTCAGGATTTTCACGATACTCATAATCTGATAACTGCCAACATTTACCTTCTAAATGAGGTGTGGAATTAATAACAGTCTTCTCTTCTATATCAACATGAACTAAAACTAAAAGTAAGCCTGTAAGAGTGAGATAAGAAAAAAAGTTTTATTCCTCTTATTTTCAGAATATGTGTAATTTGCTAATACAGTTAAGAAATTAATCTTATAATCTTCTCACATTACATATTAAAGAGGAAATCAATTGTAGCTTATTCTTACCTTATTTTTTCTTCCTCTTCCTTTTTTTTTTTTTAAAAATCTGGTCTAGAAACAGTAAAAAAGGCAAAGTAGTCTCACAGTTCTTTCAGTCAAAGAGAAAATAACCTTGAAGTCAAACAAAGAATGTCCATCATCTTAAGTAGAGATGAAGAAGATCTGATTAAAATCAAAATTCCCATCACTACATCGCTACTCACCACACCAAAATCAGTGGCTAGTGATTCTTTTAATTAAAAAAGACCTGTTATAGAAATACTACATTGAGACCAATCCCATATGGGCATGTCTGCTTGGATTGCTATTTTTTTGGTTCATACCTCAGAGATAGACATGCATAAATTTGCAATTAAACATTACAGGACCATGATGCATGCTCATCCACTGAAAAATCCCAGGGGGAAAGAGTATAAAACCAAGGGAAGAGAAATGTGAGTAGACTCTCATAAGAAAAGGAGAAAAGATAACAAGAGCCCAAGACACAGAATAATGGATCAAAGAGTCAAAATAGAAAATGAAAAAAATTAATGAAAGCAAATCACTAAAATCAAGGTGAATTATGCATTAATCACTCAAATCTCCATAAGTGTATAACAAAAATACTATTAAGTGAAGTTTAAACTGGGTGTTATATACAACATTAAAATTTTATTTATACATTATCTCTAAAAATGTGAATCGACATTTATTCTCATTCTGTGTCTCTATAATACTGTCATTATGTGAAGTTATTGGTGATGGACAGGGAAGCCTGGTGTGCGCAATTCATGGGGTCGCAAAGAGTTGGACACAACTGAGCGACTGAACTGAACTGAACTGAATGTAGACTTCAGCTAAGAAACAGGAGACAAGGTAAAGCTTATACATATATAAATATATGGTGGCTTAGTCACTAAATCATGTCCATTTCTTGTGACCACATAGACTGTAGCCCGCCAGGCTCCTCTGTGCATGGGATTTCCCAGGCAAGAATACTGGAGTGGGTTGCCATTTCCTTCTCCAGGGGATCTTCCCAACCCAGGGATCAAATCCAGGTCTTCTACATTGCAGGTGGATTCTTTACTGACTGGAACCACCAGGGAAGCCTCTCTCTCTCTCTCTCTCTCTCNATTAAGATTAATGTGAACAAAACTTTTGGACGTGATAGTTGCAAAATACAATCATTCACAAACTGTAGAGAAAATTGTAACTAGTCAATGTAATAGTATTAGACAACCTTGTAAACTAATTACTATGATTTTAAAAGTAAAAACATCTACTCAGTATGATTATATTATCTTTATATATAAATTAGTGTACAGTGTCATTAATTGGGGGATAATTTTACATGGAAATAAAAAAAGCAAAGTGCTTTCCTTTTAAGAAATCCTCAAAAAAACATAAATCAGGAACATTGACTTTGTATTGTTTTGCTTCTAAACATGAACTTGATGACATTTTTAAATGTTAAGAAATGTCAGANTCATTAATTGGGGGATAATTTTACATGGAAATAAAAAAAGCAAAGTGCTTTCCTTTTAAGAAATCCTCAAAAAAACATAAATCAGGAACATTGACTTTGTATTGTTTTGCTTCTAAACATGAACTTGATGACATTTTTAAATGTTAAGAAATGTCAGATTTTTAAATTATTAATTGAAAAAGATGAATTCTTAATTCAAATGAAGTTTACTTTTCCTGTTAATACTTTAGATCAAACTGTGAATAAAGTTGCAAATGAAAAAAATTAAAATTATTCCATGTCACAGTAGGTTATTTTCTCATCAGACTGAAGAGGAAGTTTCTAACTCTTGCTGTGTCTCATGTAAGTAAATCCCCTTAATCTTTATTTATTTATTTATTTATTTGTCTAGATTTAACATTCAAATCCATAAAAATTTTAGTTTGACCTTAAGACTTTGAAAGGTAAAGTGAACACTGTACATATTCCTAAACCCAATAAACATTAATCACAACTTAACACAATAGAATAAAACTATCTACTTTCCAAATGATATGATATAAGACATTAGAAAATTATCTTGTCCAGACAATAACTCAGTAAGATCAAGTCAAGTGATTCATACATGTATTGTTTTCAGTATAACATTCTGCTAAGTGGTAATATATTTTGCACTCATAACTGAACTTTTCTCAGGAAATTCATAAAAGCATAGAAAATATTCTAAATTGATATATAAATACTATATTTTTATTGTTTTAGCTTTAAAAGTCTAAAAATTACCTCAATTTCTTCAGCTCAGAAATTACTCCTAGGTAGATATATGCACAAATATAATGGAGGTGATAGAATCCCAGGTGAGCTATTTCAAATCTTAAAAGATGATGCTGTTAAAGTGCTGCACTCAATATGACAGCAAATTTGGAAAACTCAGCAGTGGCCACAAGACTGGAAAATGTAAGTTTTCATTTCAATCCCAAAGAAGAGCAATGCCAAAGAATATTCAAACTACCTCAAAATTGCACTTATTTCACACGCTAGGAAAGTAGTGCTCAAAAGTCTCCAAGTCAGGATTCAAAGATACATGAACCATGAACTTCCAGATGCTCAAGCTCGTTTTAGAAAAGGCAGATGAACCAGAGATCAAATTGCCAATATCTGGTGGATCATCAAAAAGGCAAGAGAGTTCCAGAAAAATATCTATTTCTGCTTTATTGACTATGCCAAAGCCTTTGACTAAGTGGACCACAACAAACTGTGGAAAATTCTGAAAGAGATGGGAATAGCAGACCACTTCACTGCCTCTTGAGAAATCTGTATTCAGATCAAGAAGCAAAAGTTAGAGCTGGACATGGAAAAACAGACTGGTTCCAAATAAGAAAAGGAGTATGTCAAGGATGTATATTGTCACCCTGCCTATTTAACTTCTATGCAGAGTATATCATGAGAAACACTGCGATGAATGAAGCACAAGCTGGAATCAAGATTGCCAGGAGAAATATCAATAACCTCAGATATACAGATGACACCACCCTTATGGCAGAAAGTGAAGAAGAGCTAAAGAGCTTCTTGATGAAAGTAAAGGAGGAGAGTGAAAAACTTAGCTTAAGCTCAACATTCAGAAAACTAAGATCATGGCATCCTGTCCCATCACTTCTTGTTAAGTAGATGGGGAAACAATGGAAATAGTGAGAGACTTTATTTTTGCAGGCTCCAAAATCACTGCAGCCATGAAATGAAATGACAGTTACTTTTTGGAAGGAAAGTTATGGCCAACTGAGACAGCATATTAAAAAGCAGAGACATTACTTTGCCAACAAAGATCCATCTAGTCACGGCTATGATTTCTCCAGTAGTCATGTATGGATGTAAGAATTGGGCTATAAAGAAAGCTGAGCATCAAAGAATTGATGCTTTTGAACTGTGGTGTTGGAGAAGACTCTTGACAGTCCCTTAGACTGCAAAGAGATCCAACCAATCCATTCTGAAGGAGATCAGTCCTGAGTGTTCACTGGAAGGACTGATGTTGAAGCTGAAACTGCAATAACTTGGCCACCTGATGCAAAGAACTCACTCATTTGAAAATACCCTAATACTGGGCAAGATTGAAGGCGGGAGGAGAAGATGACAGAGGATGAGGTGGTTGGATGGCACCACCTACTCAATGGACATGAGTTTGGGTAAACTCTGGGTGTTGCCGATAGACAGGAGGCCTGGCAAGCTGCAGTCCATGGGGTTACAAAGAGTTGGACACGACTGAGTGACTGAACTGAACTTATATATGCAACATAAGATATTTTTGAAGCAATTATTTATTTCTCCAAACCTTCATGGAAACAATACAATCACTCATTTTTGTTCAGCAAATCTTTAGTAATACTTATCACATATCAGGTATTCTGTTTGTTCCTAGAGATTTACAAGTAAACTAAGTAGATATTGTTACAGTCTTCATGAACTTTTTTAAAAGCAAGAGTGTCTATTCACATTAGGGTAGAAGAATGCATTCTAACTTTCAGCCCAAATAAATAGATGCATGTGTTTCCTCTATATGTTTCCTCAGATAATTATATTCTACAAGCTGTAGAAGGGCATCTGTGCACTAAATGAGTTAACGTTATTTTTTCTAGGACATTCTAGCTACTGAACTACAAAGAGAGTATTGAATATATCAAAGAGTAATGATGTAATATAGGTTTCATCAAAATAAAAATACATATTATGATCACAAATAATTAGAAATATAAATCATAATTAATGTGAAACATATATAAAAGCTAAGTGAAAGAAAATTTCAATGTCTCTTTTTCTATAATAATAATAAAACTGAGTTAATAATAAAAGTTTCTTAAAGGAGATAGACTAATGTCATTTAGTCTACTGATCTAGTAGGAAGACACTAAAATGTGGCTTGGACTAGATGACTATTCAAAGGAATCTTTTAAGATATAGGAACACAGGAATAAATATGTGAAATAGTTTGCAACAATAATACAAAGAAGAACTTTGCCAATATGTGCAACACTAACAGATTACCAATCTTCAAAAATTGTTATTGATTTTCCTAGTATTCTATAAATGTGTATATTACATATGATAGAGATCCTTCTGCTGCTGCTGCTGGTGCTGCTAAGTTGCTTCAGTTGTGTCCAACTCTGTGTGACCCCATAGACGGTGACCCACTAGGTTCTTCTGTCCCTGGGATTATCCAGGCAAGAATACTGGAGTGGATTGCCATTTCCTTCTCCAGTGCATCAAAGTGAAAAGTGGAAGGGAAGTCGCTTAGTCGTGCCGGACTCTTAGCGACCCCATGTACTGGAGCCTACCAGGCTCCTCCGTCCATGGGATAGTCCAGGCAAGAGTACTAGAGTGGGGTGCCACTGCCTTCTCTGATATATCCTTCTAGTAAGAGGTAAATAATATTAAGAAACCAGATCTTAAATTTGAAAATGTTTTTAGAGGTTAAAGCATCTGCTTCCAATTCGGGAGACCCGGGTTCGATCCCTGGGTTGGGAAGATCCCCTGGAGAAGGAAATGGCAATCCACTCCAATATTCTTGCCTAGAGAATCCAATGAACTGAGAAGCCTCGTAGGTTACAGTCCACGGGATCGCAAAGAGTCAGACATGACTGAGTGACTTTACCTTACCTTTACCTTACCTTATAAGCTATATTACTCATAAAATAGTTGCACTCTAACAGTTCAAAACTACCTTAAAGAAAAATGTTAAGAAATTAATTAGAAATATATATTTTTAATATAAATTTATTTATTTTAAATGGAGGCTAATTACTTTACAATATTTTATTTGTTTTGCCATACATCTTCCTTTTTTATATTAATCTCTATATAATAATTGGATAAAAATAAGAATTCATTATTTTTATTAACTTATTTTCTGGATATATAGGGCAACATTAATTCCAACAATGAAAACTAGAATAGCTATTAATGTAATGTTTGGACTTTTAGGTGTGTTTCTTTGAACATTATGTTTTCTTATTACTGATGATATCATCTGTAAAGATATTTTTTTTAATAGCAATCATTGTCTTAGAAATGAATTTTGATGAATAATCTGTCCTCTCTTCAATTATTCAGTTAATTTGTGAAAAATATTTTCTGATGACCCAGGAATCATCTTAAAGAACTAATACTGAGAAATTTCAGATAAAAAACCTTTTTTTTAGTTATCTAGGTTTTCTTTCCCTGTTCAAGGCACACATATTTCCCAAAACACTATTTCTTCACTCAAATATGTTGCTAACTGACTGAAATCCCAGGAGAATGAGTTCAGAGATGTCAGATCAATGATTTCTTTTCTCTTTCTGTAAATACTGCTGAGCTCAGACTCCCACCAGAATGTTTTACATTCATATAGCATTTAATATTTTCTCAAGTTGCTTCTACATGCCTTGTAATTAACTGCAATACCTTACTTGGAAATCCGTTGGTGTTGGAGTCTGAAGAGTAGTATTTTGAGAAGTTACTTACAAGTCTTCACATACAACATAGAAAATGAGCCTAATTTGAATCAAAATATTCTCTACTGAGACCATGTAACTCTCTCGGCCATTTATTCTTTTCTAATAACCAGCTCTCCTCTTCTACTGTAATCTGATTCAATAATCACAAGAGCAATAACATAAAACTAACAGGTCTGCATGGACAATATTTTACACTTGGACTGAGATATAATTTTTTTAATATAAATTTATTTATATTAATTAGAGGCCAATTACAATATTGTATTAGTTTTGCCATACATCAACATGAATCCACAATGGGTGTATAAGTCTTTCCCATCCTCAACCCCCCTCCCACCTCACTCCCCATACCATCCTTCTGGGTCATCCTAGTATGTATGGAATTTAGAAGGACTGAGGTACACAATTAAAAATGAAAAAAAAAAAAGTGAAGAGTAAGCATGTGGCTGCTCCTGATGCAATATTTAAATCCTTTTAAAGGATTTAAGACTAATATTTCAAGTATCAAAATAAAATTTTAGCATAATTATAATCAAATACAATAAAGGTAATTAGTCTAATTTAACAGTGGAGGAAAGAAATGAATCCAGCAATAGGTATATTCAAAATTTTTGCAATTTTGGTAAGTCACTCAACTTCTGATATAGAAGTATCAACTTCTATACTGAAGGAAAATGAGAACACTAATAAATTTTGCAAAACATTTTCATAGAATATTATAGATATTTATTAATATTTATAACAATTTAATAACAAATAGAGTTAGTGGTTTGGCAATCAATACATCAAATAAAATATATGCATTTCCCAGAAACAGTAATTAAGTCTACATAATTTATCATATTATACTGAAAAAGCTTTCACTCATCATGTGGAATCAGCTTTCAGACAATTATGAGCATTTCTGTATCAGATATGCCCATTAGAAAGTTTAAAACGAAAAAGAAAAGACTTTTCTAGGATTAGAACTGAATCAAATGTTGTACGTAATCAAAATCTTGCTACTTGACAACAAAATTCAGCTTTCCTGATTGAAATATTGACATCATTAGCAGTGAAACTTTTTGTGTAATAGTTCAAAAAAAAAAAGGAGTATATTCCTCCGAAGACATATTTTTTAGGATATTAAAAATATGTGTGCCTTCTCTAACACTTTAAACTTCTTTCCTTTAAAATCTAACATAAAAGATATACACATACACACACACAGATCTTCATTCTGGTGAAATTATTCCAAATCAAAAAAAAGAATATTTACATTTTCAGCATTTAATTAAAAATGTGTGATTACCATGATATATTCAATTAAATGTAAGGGTTCTGCTTAAACAATAGCAGAATAAAAATGCAGATGTGCTTAGGAAACAGCTTGTCCTCTTTTGTTTTTCAGTTATGATATCAACATATTTTAAAAATCATTTTATGGAGGTCTGACAACATATATATCATTCATTTTTAATTATTAAGAATTAGTTTGGTGCCTTCTTGAACTGATTCATAAAGGTCAGATTATAACTAAGCTTACATTTGGAAAAAATGAGCAAATGTCCTATAACTATTATTTTATTATAACATCTTTTGGGAAGATCAAACACTTATCATTAAGTTAGTAATAGTTGTGTTCATTAAAAAAGTTTCATTTAAGATATTTGCAATAACCACTGTTGCCTACTGCATTATGCTGTCTATAAAGCAATGAGATGGAATTCAATGAGGCATGAAAATCAATGCCATTACTTGTAGCTACACTTATGTAGCAGTGCTAAACAGAACTTTCCTTTGTGTTTGAATACAGAACAGTATCCTTGTGGCAATGTCACTTTTTGAGATTTTTATATGAGTATAAAACACATACATTCAACATAAATAACTTTCTTAGATGCATATACCATTGTAATTTTACTAACTCTACTGTTTCAACTGAAAGAACATGATGTTGCTTATGTAGAAGCCTGTTAATATATCTTCATATATGATTGGGACCATTTATAGTGAATCATGAAGCTAAATATTATCTGACTCTACTGTATTGTTTTTTCAAAAAATTTAATACTAAATTATATTTTTATTCATTCAGAGTGCATGATTAAACAGTATGTACATAAAATTCAAATATGTACATCCATTCATGAAATAAATATTTACTGAGTTCACATTATGTGCCAGATACCTGTTAGGCACTGGAGATGCAGTTATGATTAAGACAAACACATTTCCTAATGCACACTGAGTACATAATCTAGCAGGTAAGACAAACAACAAACAGAAACACAAGTGGGTGAATGAATTGAAAATTACAAACCTAAGGCCCAGGGCCAAATATAGGCCGCAGACATGTTTCATTTGGTCTATACATTGTTCCAAATATTGTTTTACCACATTAAAAAATATGGAACATTTATACAAACATTTAGAGTCCATTGTTTACTGAGGATCTTAGATTATTTCAAACATTACAGTCCTGTTTACAAGTGGCCTGATACCAAATATTTCTTGCCCAATTTAGACCCATAATGTCATGTCCAATTGGCCAGAATCATTGCCAAACTTCATAGAGCTTTATAAGCAGACCTATTTAACCCATTTATTTTACCTGACTGGCTCCTGTGGCACTGGATTTTGTAATCTCTGAAGTATGTCTTAATTACAATTGTGACACAGACAATAAAAGGAAAAAAAAAAGAATGATGTATTAAGGTGAGATCTACTTAATAGAATAGTAGGGCTCTGGACAATTTTTTTGAGGGTGTTGAAACCTGAATTTTGAGAAGAATGGAAGGTACAGCAGTATCCTAGGAAGAAAGCATAGCAAGGGCAAAGACACTGAAGCAGGACAGAGCTTTCCTTATTTCATAAAAATAAAGAAAGGAAGTCAGTGTGCCTGGAATACATATTGAGCAAAGAGGAAAAGGGAATGAAATGACAAGAGTCAGTCAAATCATGTAGGTTGTTTTGTGTGTGTGTGTGTGTGTGTGTGTGTGTTCAGTTGCTCAGTCGTGTCTCACTTTTTGCAACCTCATGGACTATAGCCCACTAAACTCCTCTCTCCATGGAGTTTCCCAGGTAAGAATACTGAAGTGGGTAGCCATCCCCTTCTCCAGAGTCTTCCCGACCCAGTGATCAAACCCACATCTCCTGCATTGCAGGTGGATTCCTTACCAGCTGAGCTACCAGGGAAATCCATGCAGGGTGTTGTTGATCATAGTAAAGATTTGTTGCTTATTCTAAATGCACTGGAAAATCATGTTAATCTGAATTATATTTTTCACCATCACTCTAGCTATTTTAAAAAGAAAGGAGTTGTGAAGAGATGTGAGAATTTTAGTTGGGGATATTGTAGGAAACTAATACAATAGTGTGTGTATCAGATGGACAAAGAACTGGCAGAAGCAGTGCAGATAATTAGAAGTTGATGAAAGACAGAATTTTGAGGCAGAATTAATAGGTTTTAGTGATGGACTGAATGGAGGCTGAGAAGTGGAAATAGAGATAAACTCAGCTGATATTTGTACTCTTTATTGAGAAAGGTGTAACGAAGGAGGAGCTAAGTTTGTACAGCAGAGAGGCAGTTAAGATTTAAAGTACCTGTGACTTATGCCAGTGTGGATATAAAGTAGGCAGTTAGATGCATATCTTGAGAGATGAGAACCATCAGCATATAGATAGTATTTAATGCCTTAGAAAATAACACCAAGTCAGATCACAGAGGAAAAGTAGATGGTGCCCCAGGACCAAGATCTGAGGAACAACAGTATTTACAGGTTGAGTAGATGCTGTGACTATGGCTCTTGCTCACCAAGAGATTACAGTCTAATTATACACACACACACACACACACACACACACACACACAGAGATAGATATAAAATCATTGGATTATGATAGACTGGGGAACAGTAACAGTATAGTGTGGTAGATAAGAGAGAAGGGAAAAAATATTCGTCTAGGTGGGGGAAATCAAAGAAAAATCCTTGGTAGAGAAAGTCGATGTGGTATTAGAGAAAAAAGTCATGCAGGTCAACATGCAGAGGTGACGGGGACAAAAAGAAAGGATATGAGGTCAGGATAAATTTTCCCACAAAATAAGGATGCAGCACAAATGCGCTCATGTTGCAGGAACCATAGGTCACCTAACTGGTGAAAGCATAGGGTGAATGAAGGGTGATACTTTGAGGTTATAGTTTTCTTAAATATAAACTTTAAGTACTCAAAGAGTATTGCTTGGCCTTCATTCTCACTATACCACCACTTAGTGTGATATTTGTTGATTCCTTTTATCTCTTTTATTTGTAGAGTAATTTCTAACCAGATTTATAAATATAGTACCCATGGAAAATATAAAAGAAACAGCGAAGATTATGAACTAGAGATTTCTTATCATAGAATACACTTTGAAACTAGTTACATGTAGACTAAGCAAACAACCAGTTCAAAATTCAGTACTTTCAAAAATTGTTTCTGAAATAGTCCCATTATGCTAATTTCAGATGTAGAAATAATAATGTGATTGAAAATCTAATTGAATTTGGTTTTTCAAGAGGTAGCTGCTTCTTTATATTCATTTGTCTTTTGAAGACTGATGTCATAGATTGCCTTTCTACCTCCATTTCAAATTATTCATTTGTCTATTCACTTGGCATCATTAAAAATTTTTTTAAATTGCTTTATTTGATGGGGAAGAGTTAATGGATTAAAAAAGTATATTCCACTGTGGTTTTACCTTTTATATTTAAAAGTTAAAAGTATATCTACACTAATTATTTGGATAAAAAAATATTGTTTCCTACTAATCATATAACCTCCACCCAAACCCAAAATTTACTGTTTAACTTTCTTTACTTTCTAAATATTTAAAGATTGAATATTTAAATATTTAATTTCTAAATATATTTAAATATTAAATATTTAATTTCTAAATATGAGTGAAAAAGTAAAACCACTTTAAAAAGAAAAAAATGATGCTATCGTTGTTTGAATAAAGGAATTATATTTTGTCCCAGCTATAAATTGTTCCTAAAGCACTCTAAGAGGTAAGAGAAGCATAGCCGGGAGCTAGCGTGAGGAACTCCACCCATGGCAAAGGTCATGAGGAAGGAAATGCAGCATACACAAAGGCAGGATCGAGCCTCAGGAGACCCCCTGTTCCCAAGCATCTACCCCCAAACCAGAGTCTGCCTACTTTACTGCTTTATGCTCTCACCTATACCTCTGACTTTACTGGGGGCTATCCCCCACCACCTGTCTCGGAGAAGGAGTTAACCTACAGCTTCAGTTAATAAAAATTCCTGGGAATGACAAGAGTGTTTCAACTTACAAACTCCTCTGAAGGTTATCTAGCCTACCTGAACAGATTTGTCCAGACACATATGATTGTCCACAGCCTCCTAACTCTGAGAGGCATGAGATGTTTTAAACTTCCCAAAGACAGATTCTTTTGGGAAATTAGAAATTATTAGTATAGTGGGTTGACTAAGAATTATATTGGTGGAGGATTTTTCATTTATTGAGCCAAAGTTTGCTGCTAAATACCCTGCCCTTATACATGTTAATGAATATATAACTAGCATATAGGAGAAATAAGTATTAACATTTAAGATTAGTCATGTTAAACCTTAGGCTAAGTAAATTTCTTTCTTAATTGTAACCCACTACACCTTCACCCTATAGGAATGCAACTTTATCTGGTACCTTCAGAGAGTGGTGCCTGGTTTAAGAAAAATCACCCNTGAAATAGTCCCATTATGCTAATTTCAGATGTAGAAATAATAATGTGATTGAAAATCTAATTGAATTTGGTTTTTCAAGAGGTAGCTGCTTCTTTATATTCATTTGTCTTTTGAAGACTGATGTCATAGATTGCCTTTCTACCTCCATTTCAAATTATTCATTTGTCTATTCACTTGGCATCATTAAAAATTTTTTTAAATTGCTTTATTTGATGGGGAAGAGTTAATGGATTAAAAAAGTATATTCCACTGTGGTTTTACCTTTTATATTTAAAAGTTAAAAGTATATCTACACTAATTATTTGGATAAAAAAATATTGTTTCCTACTAATCATATAACCTCCACCCAAACCCAAAATTTACTGTTTAACTTTCTTTACTTTCTAAATATTTAAAGATTGAATATTTAAATATTTAATTTCTAAATATATTTAAATATTAAATATTTAATTTCTAAATATGAGTGAAAAAGTAAAACCACTTTAAAAAGAAAAAAATGATGCTATCGTTGTTTGAATAAAGGAATTATATTTTGTCCCAGCTATAAATTGTTCCTAAAGCACTCTAAGAGGTAAGAGAAGCATAGCCGGGAGCTAGCGTGAGGAACTCCACCCATGGCAAAGGTCATGAGGAAGGAAATGCAGCATACACAAAGGCAGGATCGAGCCTCAGGAGACCCCCTGTTCCCAAGCATCTACCCCCAAACCAGAGTCTGCCTACTTTACTGCTTTATGCTCTCACCTATACCTCTGACTTTACTGGGGGCTATCCCCCACCACCTGTCTCGGAGAAGGAGTTAACCTACAGCTTCAGTTAATAAAAATTCCTGGGAATGACAAGAGTGTTTCAACTTACAAACTCCTCTGAAGGTTATCTAGCCTACCTGAACAGATTTGTCCAGACACATATGATTGTCCACAGCCTCCTAACTCTGAGAGGCATGAGATGTTTTAAACTTCCCAAAGACAGATTCTTTTGGGAAATTAGAAATTATTAGTATAGTGGGTTGACTAAGAATTATATTGGTGGAGGATTTTTCATTTATTGAGCCAAAGTTTGCTGCTAAATACCCTGCCCTTATACATGTTAATGAATATATAACTAGCATATAGGAGAAATAAGTATTAACATTTAAGATTAGTCATGTTAAACCTTAGGCTAAGTAAATTTCTTTCTTAATTGTAACCCACTACACCTTCACCCTATAGGAATGCAACTTTATCTGGTACCTTCAGAGAGTGGTGCCTGGTTTAAGAAAAATCACCCCTGGAAAATAAGTTTTCTGGTTGACTGACCATTATCAGAAAGAAAGGATCATAAAATGTTAGCAGGCCTCCTGGCCAGAAGATGATGTAAAACGCCTAAGACCTTTTGTATACATTTATATGAAGCATCTGATTTTGATAAAGGTCAGGACTGCTGACCCCTGCGTGACTTTAAAATTTCCATTTGTCTCTATGTGTAACAAAAGATATATAAGCAAACCTGAAAATAAAGAAGCTGGACCAGTTCCTGGAAAGAGTGGTTTCCCCCATGTGGTCTTTCTCAGTCTCTTCTTTTCTGGCTGAATTCCCATCTGGAGCATGGAGGCTCGCCATGTATACTTACTTGCCTGGCTTCTAAGACCCATGCAAGAGGGAGCCCAAGGCAGGGCACCCTCCACTATTCCAGTGGACACCCGTGGCCTATGTAGATGGTGCAAATTCCTTGTCTTGGAGTTTTATTGGTCTTCCACGTAAACCAAGTTATTTAGCATCTATTTCTCCACTAAATTTTCCTACTACACTATTTTTTCCTAATCTCTCTTTTCTAATTAAATAGTTCTTTCTTAGGACGCTGACTCCATCCCTGCTTCGAATTACCTGATCCACCAGGGCTGGACCCCGGCAAAGCATTGTGTAACAGATGACACACAGATTAGGAAACATATGTACTGAGAGTACAGACACCCTAGTGACTTGACATAATGTTTATAAAGACCTAAATTATTTAGTCGAGTGTCAGAGTTAATTTTTTTAAAAATTAGAAGCTTTGTCTGAAAGTATCATGTAACATGTAGAAAATAATTATTATAAAATATTATCTAAGGTTGCTTATTGGACAATGTTCATAGTATCAACACAGTGAATATGATCAGAGAATTTCATAAATGACTGAAGTGAAAAAATACATGCATGTGTATTAGATCTCTGAAATACTTTTTTTTTACATAAAGGCCACATGATTAAAAGGTGTCACAATCCAGTGTATATACTGCAAATACTGAATGCTTATGGAGAATCCTATTTTATTTATCTTACTCAGCTAAAGCACTTATGTCTGAGAGAAGAAAATTAAGTTCAAATAAATTTTATTTTCACCTATCATAGTCATGTTATATTGTCACTTAATGAAAAACAAGTCATTTTATGCAACAAAACTTTAGCTTCCAAATTCGTATGGCCTATTTTCATTTATGGGTCTTAAAGGCATTACTCTTACAATGCAATATCACTAAACATAAAATGCTTAAGGTCAAAGAGTATAAAATATGAATTTGGCAATTAATATCTAAAATCACTTCATCAGAAATGAAATCCTATTTATTGTTAATCTCTATTTTAACTATACTTATTTTTTCACTTACCTGAACATCTAAGGAAAACTTAGAAAATGGTGCCATTCTACATGTGATTATTTTTACTTGAAAATATATATTGTGGATCCCATAGGGATAACTTTGCATTATTAGAAAAATAGCATACTTTTCTGCCCCTTTTCATTTTACTCCATTCTGATGGTGTGTTTTGAAGCAGTTTTATGATATATCATATTGATATCCTTGACAATCAAGACCGAATAATTATTTCTTCCCTCCAAAAGTACAAGGCAAAAAGATCTTTATTGTATAAAAACCTCTAGTTCACTTTTGCAAAAAAATCAAAAATGTGTCTTCCTCCACAGATAAATGAAGAAATATATAAAATATTAAAATGCATAAATATACTTTAGGTATTGACATACATTTAAGAGCACACAGAATTTGTTAAGCAAGGTGCTACCCATTCAGGCTAGCTTGAATGCATATATTCTGCAAAAAATTTTATTTGGAAAGACTAGAAATAATGGAAATAATAATGAAAAATAATGGGATCTACTATTAATGAGTTAACTTCAGTTTAGAAGATTATTAAATTTATTTCGGCCTTCCACAATTCCTCCATTTTTTCTAATTTTCTATTTATTCTAATGAAGTACTTTTGGTTTATGTGGGATATCTATAACAAATAGTATATTCCAAAAAGTTATGCTACATAAAATTTTGCTTCTGGTAAGGTCTGATTCTATCATGTCACTTTGATTTTTTTAAATTATTTATCAGCTTTTCTCAATACTGCTTACAACCAAACTAAAAACTGTGCAGGCCTAGTTTGCATACAAAATTCAATAAATTTTGAAATGTGATGAAACTGAAAGAATATGCTTCTAGAACTATTGATTTTTAAAGATATATTTTAAATTCATATTGTAAAGCACATGTGGAGGAAGGCTGTGAGACTGAAGGCTCATCAGGCAAGACTTCCCAGAAATGGAGATAGCAGCTAAGAAGTTGATGTCATTGTTTTCTGGTCTTGAGGTATTTTAAGCATGCTTAGAAATGAATGAATACATGTGTATATTCCACCCTCTCCCTATCTTGTGGGTGGGATTGGAGTTTTTAAATCACAGGCTGCTAGTAAAGGAGAAAACCATATTTAAATTTCAGCATTTACAATCTTGTTTAGGAAATGGCAACCCACTCCAGTGTTCTTGCCTGGAGAATCCCAGGGATGGGGCAGCCTGGTGGGCTGCCGTCAATGGCAGAGTACAAAGTTGGACACAAATGAAGTGACTTAGCTGCAGCATACTGGGCCTCTACCACCCTGGGGAGTTCATCTTTCAGTGTCTTATATTTTTGCCTTTTCATACTGTTCACGGAGAGGGAAATGGAAACCCACTCTAGTACTCTTGCCTGGAAAATTCCATGGATGGGGGAGCTTGTTGGGCTGCGGTCCATGGAGTTGCAGGGAGTTGGATATGACTGAGTGATTTAACTTTCACTTTAGTTACATGTTAGCTAGATTTTTTTTTTTTCTGACATTTTGGCTTCTCTCCTTTAAATGAAAGATTTTTATGAAACATTAGGATAATGTACATTATTACGATAGGAAAACCCCAATTGCCTTGTTTATAAAAGGTATTTTTTTTATATAAAGCTGTTGGTGGTACATCTGTGTTGTAGGTTGGAAATCTATGGTAAAAATAATCCGTGGCTCAAGAAATAAGTTAGGTGCCAAGTGCCTGCATATAAATAGGACATTTGTGGCTGTTAAGAGACTACCGTTCTAAAACAGCAGCATTGCATGACCATAAATCCATTAGACATTTATATAGCCCAGCTCTAATCTCAATGTTCCCTGCATGTGGAGCAGCAAGATCTATAAATGTTATTACACATTGCTCATTAATATGCAAAGTGAACCTGTATACTCATAAACTGCATATTGCCTTGACTTGTTAATGAGCATTTCATGGACTGTGTAGCTGCTGAACTACATTTTGATAGAAACACTGAGTTGTTTCTTCAGGCCTTATGTTTCAGCATGCTTGTTCTCACTTTGATGTATAAATTAGAGCAATACATTGAAGGGACCCAGGGGTTATTGCTACTGCTAAGTCACTTCAGTCGTGTCTGGCTCTGAAACCCTATAGCCTGTAGCCCACCAGGCTCCTCTGTCCATGGGATTCTCCAGGCAAGAATACTGGAATGAGTTGCCATTTCCTTATCTGATAAATGGTACTGGAATTCAATGAATAGAGAGGTCACTTCCAGCTAATTTAGAAGACTTCATTGGAGAATTTTAACTTCAATAAAATATTGGAAGTGCAGATTACATTTGGATAGAAGTGTAGAGATTGGNTATCTGATAAATGGTACTGGAATTCAATGAATAGAGAGGTCACTTCCAGCTAATTTAGAAGACTTCATTGGAGAATTTTAACTTCAATAAAATATTGGAAGTGCAGATTACATTTGGATAGAAGTGTAGAGATTGGAGAGTAGTAAAGTAGAGCTTTCAAGAAGGAGTTCTGCAAATAGATACAAAAGCAGAGAGCAAAATAACCCCACAAGGCATGTTTAGACAATGTCTAGGAAATAAGCTTGGATGAGACAAAGTGTTTGCATAGAGGAAGAAGCAGAAAAGTAATGAGAATGTGGAGAACCTTGAATAACTTTGATCTTCATCCGTTAGGCAAGGGGTTTTCAAAAATTAAAAAGTTTAAACTTTGTAAAAGGTCTTCCCACCTTTTTAAATAGAAACTTTGCAGAATCAAAGTCACAATATAGAAAATAGATAAAAGTGCCACTATTGTGGTTGATGTAGAAGTAGTCCCTGCTCCCCTGTACCTATCCCACATACACTCACTGACTTCCTTGAAACATTTAGTCTGTGCAAATATTTTTTAAATGTCCATTTAAGCTAAAAAGTGTCATTATAGTTTTTTTTTTTTATTACTTTATCTTACTTTACAATACTCTATTGGCTTTGCCATACATCGACATGAATCCACCACAGGTGTA
>SJYV01005685.1:0-17393 GCA_006410875.1 Neotragus pygmaeus | reverse complement strand
TGAAATTAATTTGACTGAGTCTCAGAGAACCAATTAGTCACATGCTTGGGAAATGAAATGCCAGTAGACTAACAGAGATCAAGACAGAATGCCAGTTTTGTTTTGGTCATTGTCTGCCTGCCTTCTGCCATTCCTCAGTTATTTATTGAGCATATACTATGTGGTTGCCTATTTTGGTAAATTTCATGTCTGGATAACTTTAATATTAGCAGAATTCCGTTTTTAAACATTAGACTCTGTGCTTCTCCATTCTGTCACACGAAGGCAAACATGAAATTCGAAAATACAATATATAACTTCTAAACTCAGTTTTAGACCTCCTTTTCTTGCAACTCTTTTCCACCCCACCTCTGCTTTCTGACTTTGAGCAGGTGGACAGGGAAGTGGACTTCCTGGAATGCAACAATAGGTATTGATACTGTCTTCAACCCTGGAAGAAAGGCCGGGTAGAATGGTTATTCCCAACTTGAAGATGAAGTGACAGAGGCTTGGAAAGCAACCGCCTAAGGTCACACACTAATTAGTGGTGGGGCTTCAGGCAGCGAAGCCTGGGACCCTTCTGATGGTCTGGGCTGCTCCTCCTCCATGTGTAAAATAGTGGTCACAGGTGTGTGTGCATTTTGGCAAGACAGATCCCAAGAGTCTGCCCAGAAGTATGACCCTAGACACATAATTTGACTCTTCTAAGCCTTAGTTTCCCAGTCTGTTAAATGGGATTAATAATATCGACCATTAAATGTTGTGAAGATTAAAAGAAGTATATTTAGTACAGCATCTGATATGTACCATCTACTCATTAGATGGTACCTATTATTAGAGAAGGGCTTCTCAGGTGACATTAGTGGTAAAGAACCCACCTNTTAATAATATCGACCATTAAATGTTGTGAAGATTAAAAGAAGTATATTTAGTACAGCATCTGATATGTACCATCTACTCATTAGATGGTACCTATTATTAGAGAAGGGCTTCTCAGGTGACATTAGTGGTAAAGAACCCACCTGCCAATTCAGGAGACGTAAGAAATGTCAGTTTGATCCCTTGGGAAGATCCCCTGGAGGAAGACATGGCAATCCACTCCAGTATTCTTGCCTGGAGAATCCCATGGACAGGATCCTGGGGGGCTACAGTCCATAGATTCAGAGAGTCTGACATGACTGAAGCAACTTAGCATGCATTATTAGAGCAATAGCCTCCCAGGGACACTGGTCCCCCTTTCTGAGAACCTGTGAAGGAGGGAGTATGGGGGTTATGAAGCAAGCATGACAGGGATAGCATATTAGGGCTGAAAAAATGTGGAACGTGCAGCCAGCGGTTGAAACAGAGAAGCAGCTTTGCCCCCGCCTCTTTTATCCAGACCCTGAGCAATAACAGGGGAAACCTCCAAGAAGCAGGGACTGGATTTCATTTCCATTTTTGGAGCTACCATCTCAGAATGGAGAAGACAGAAAGAAAGCAACTAGAAGTTCACCTAAAGCAGCTCTCCGGTCTTTGCCAGTTAGGGCGGGGCTGTTTACCTTTGGGCATCTTTTATTCAACCTGTAGAAGGCTGGTCCAAAGTGACAGCATTCCATGGGTGTTTAAGAGGGAAGGGAGGAGGTTGGTTGCCCTGCTATTGAGATGTCTGGCTAGTCCTTGCACTTATTGAGGGCTGGCTCATCAGAGACTTTCTGCAATGTCCTCAGACTCACACCCCTAGAATAGTCATCTGAAAAGATCAGTCTGCTAAGTCACTTCAGTCGTGTCCGACTCTGTGCGACCCCATAGGCGGCAGCCCACCAGGCTCCCCGTCCCTGGGATTCTCCAGGCAAGAACACTGGAGTGGGGTGCCATTTCCTTCTCCAATGCATGAAAGTGAAAAGTGAAAGTGAAGTTGCTCAGTTGTGTCCGACTCTTCGAGAGCCCATGGACTGCAGCCTACCAGGCTCCTCCGTCCATGGGATTTTCCAGGCAAGAGTACTGGAGTGGGATGCCATTGCCTTCTCCGGAAAAAAATCAGTGAACATGATCAATTTCTTTCTCGCTGACATACACACACACAGAGCCCACTTTAGAGTTGAAAATTTGAGGGGAAAAAAAGCAAAAGTCTTTGGTCCTAAAGTATTGACCTTTCATAGTCTCTTGATCACCAGGGCAGAAAGGAGATGAACTGAGGTGCACATGATGTTCTTGTTTCCAGGAGCACCCCTTGAGGCCAGGGGAGCAATGCTCAGATCTTGGAGTTGACCGTCCCCTGCTCCTATGCTATCACCACGGACAATTTGGAGATGTTACTAGACCTGAAGCTGAGATCCCAGCAGCGTTCTTAAATTTCTCCTCACTGCGAAGTCCATTAGTGATTCTTTAAAAAAAAGTCATGTTTTCTTCTCTCTTGTCCCCTTGCCTTCCTGCCCTTCATTACTTCCTCTTCCTCCTTCTCCTCCTTTTTTTCTTTTCTTGGCTCCTCCCCTCTGAAATAACTGATAAATAATTGGTAGTCATTGGAATTGGAGTTCTGTTTGCCTTGAAGCTGAAACAATAGACTGTCTCCCATAAACAAAAGTGTGATTTCCAATAATGATGTATCCCTTTCAGATTGGAAATCCTTTATTATCTAGTAGAGGGTACTGCCTTATAATACATAAAGATAACCCATTCATTTATGCATGATTAACACATGGAGAAAGAAATGGCAACGCACTCCAGTACTGTTGCCTGGAGAATTCCATGGACGGAGGAGCCTGGCGGGCCATGGTCCATGGGGTTGCAGAGAGTTGGACACGACTGAAGTGACTGAGCACACACGCGACACATAAATTCCCTGGGGATAGGGACTCTGTTTTGTTCACTCATATTCCCCCAGAATTTATAGTAGTACCTTTTGCATAGCAGGCTCTCACTAAATATTTATCATTTAATGAAATAATGGTAAAATTGAAACACACTGAAAAACAACTTCTATATGCTTTGGTTTTTCATTTTGTAAAGTTGGGAACTTTAATAAAATGTAGAATTAATAATATCTTATAGAACATTTGCCTTAGAAACCTTGATTATAATGTAATTCAGAATCAAATATCATCCTTTTTCAAATGCATCAGTTGAAACAGAAGAAATCAAAGATTTTCATGGTTACTTAGAAAACTGAGGGTAGAGTTGGGATGTTCTCTTCACTAACCAAGATTTCTATTTTTTTTGTTTTTCTGTAGTTTTTAACTAAACGCTTTAAACAAGCAAAGCACTCTGTGATATATATGAAGGTTAACCAACAACCACCAGCACCTAGAATAATTTTACGTTTTATAGGGTCTTGACTTTGGATACTTGAATTTATATAATAAGATTCTTAAGAATTCTATTGACTACTTATATTTCACTGTTTGCTATTAGCTTAGTGACATCACCTTATGCAAAAAGGACTCCTGTAGGTTCCTATAATAGGGTGATGACGGTCAGTTATTTAATGGACTGTTATCTACATGCGTGCTTGCTTGCTTAGTTGTGTACGACTCTTGTGACCCCATGGACTGTAGCCCACCAGGCTCCTCTGTCCATGGGATTCTCCAGGCAAGAATACTGGAGTGGGTTGTCGTTTTCCTCCTTCAGGAGATCTTCCCAACCCAGGGATCAAACCCACGGCATCTCCTGTGTCTCCTGCATTGCAAGTGGATCCTTTACTCCGCTAAGCCATCAGGGAAGCCCATATCTACATAACCTGGAGATTTTTCTTCTACAGTACAATGCTGCACATAATTTATTCAAAACAGAGCTATTATTTCTTAGCAAGAGAACTTAAATTAAGGGTTTTAAGGAAATGTGCTCCTTGCTTTGTAGATGAGGTTGTTAGGAAAGGGAAAATGGTGGTGGTCAATAGATGCTTATGGTCTTCCCAGGTGGCTCAGCGGTAAAGAATCCACCTACCTGCCAATGCAGGAGACACAGGAGGTTCGGGTTTGATCCCTGGGTCAGGAAGATCCCCTGGAGGAAGAAATGGCAACCCATTCCAGTATTTGTGCCTGGAAAATCCTATGGACAGAGGAGCCTTGTGGGCTATAGTTCATCAGGTTACAAAGAGTTGGACATGACTGAGCCCAAAATCAATAGATGCTTTAATTAGATACACCCAGAAATTTGAATCTGATAAAATGTCAGTTGGTTCAAGTAAGAGCTGGGGACCTTCATAATGCTTTTGTTTAGTTCTTCACTAAATATAAAAGTTGGTCCCAATTCAAACTAATTTTTATAAACTGGATGATCTGTTTCTTCTATTTATCCCCTGTTTAAAAAATGTAGTATTAAATTGATACAGAAGATTATATGTAACACACATGCAAATTTGAAATAAAATATTATAAAGAGCACCCATGAAACTGCCACTCACTCAAGAACCACATTAATATCACGGCTTCCGAGTATTACATCCTCTGGGTTTCAGCCCTGGGCCATCTTCCTGCCACTCCCTGAGGTCATCAGTACTTGAGCTAGTCATTATTAATGCCTTGCCTTTTTACCCTCAAGCTTGTTGAATGTATGCATTCCCCAATAATATGTTATTTCAGTTCAGTTCAGTTGAGTTGCTCAGTCCTGTCCGACTCTTTGCAACTCCATGAATTGTAGCATGCCAGGCCTCCCTGTCCATCACCAACTCCTGGAGTTCACTCACACTCACGTCCATCAAGTCGGTGATGCCATCCAGCCATCTCATCCTCTGTCGTCCTCTTCTCCTCCTGCCCCTAATCCTTCCCAGCATCAGAGTCTTTTCCAATGAGTCAACTCTTCGCATGAGGTGGCCAAAGTACTGGAGTTTCAGCTTTAGCAGCATTCCTTCCAAAGAACTCCCAGGACTCATCTCCTTCAGAATGGACTGGTTGGATCTCCTTGCAGTCCAAGGGACTCTCAAGAGTCTTCTCCAACACCACAGTTCAAAAGCATCAATTCTTCGGTGATCAACTTTCTTCACAGTCCAACTCTCNTTTCTCCCGGCAATCTTGATTCCAGCTTGTGTGATGTACTCTGCATAGAAGTTAAATAAGCAGGGTGACAATATACAGCCTTGATGTACTCTTTTTCCTATCTGGAACCAGTCTGTTGTTCCATGTCCAGTTCTAACTGTTGCTTCCTGACCTGCATTTAGTTTGGCTTATTTTTCTATATAAAAAATTTGAAGGGACTGCCCTGGTGTTCTGGTGGCTAAGGTTCCATGGTCCCAATGAAGGGTGCCCAGGTTCAATCTCTGACCAGGGAATAAGATTCGCATGTTGCAACTTAGATTCACATGCTACAGCTAAAGATCCTGAATTCTGCACCTAAGACCTGGCATAGCCAAATACATAAATATAAATATTTAAAAAGCACATGTAGATAAAATTTTATTATATATAAAAAAGTAATGAAAATCTTTTACTTAGAAAAGCTCTCCCTCTCTCCTCTCTCCTTCCCTTTTCTGACCTGTTGAAGAGTAAGTTTCAGATGTCTTTGCTCTTTATATCCATATTTTTCTGCATGTAATTCTTAAAGAAAGGATATTCTGTTATACACACACAGTATTAGTATCCATTTCAGGAAATTTAACATGGATACGATAGTCTACATTCAGATTTTGCCTCTATCCTAGGACCAGTGGGTTAACGTTTATCATCGTGGTATTTGTTTTCTACTTATCTGTTTTTTTTCTCTTTTATTCATTCTTGCCGCCTTTTAGATGAATTGCTTATTTTTAGCATTCTATTTTATTTCCTTTAAAAAATGTGGGCTATATTTCTTTGTATTTTTTTTAGTAGTTGTTTGAGAAATTAGAATATGTATCTTTACTCTTTAATAGTCTGCTTCCAAATAGTAATGTTGAACTTCAAAACTAATATGAGAAACTTATAATATTATAGTCCTACTTCTTTCACCCTTTGACTCTTATTCTCATATAGTTTATATCTGTGTATGATACAAATCCAGTAATGTTATTATTTAAAAGAAGTCAGTAGTATTTAAAAGAAACATAAATGTGTATATATATATATACATATAAAATGAATATACTTTAAAACAAAACCTGTACACATATATAAAATCTAAAAGACACACACACTTGTACATATATGAAAAAGCAATAATTTAAAATAGAATTTTGTATTTGTTCTCACATATTTACCATTTATGGTACTCTTTATTTCTTTAATATGCATTATTTCTCTTGGGCCAAAGTACTTTTTAGCATTTCTTGTATGCAGGTCTACTGGTAACAAGTTCTCTTAGTTTTTGTTTTGACAGTATTTGTTTCTGCCTTCCTTTTTAATGGATATTTTCACTGGATATAGAACTCTAGTTTGACAGTTTCTTTTTATCCTACCAGAACTTTGAAGATGTTGGCCCATTGTCTTCTGGCCTCTTTAATTTCTAAGATAAGTTAGTTCTTATATTTTCTATTTCCCCCTGTATGTAATGGGTGATTTTTTTTTCCAGCTGACTCTTTTTTTTCAACATTTGAATGAAGACATACTGAAGTGTAGTTTTTCTTATAGGGATCCTGCTTTAGATTTACTAAAGCTTCTTGGATCTGTAGATTGATATCTTGAAGTTTTGGTAACTTTCCATCCATTGTTTCTTAAAAATTTTTTTTGTGTTATTCTCTCTCCTTGCCTGGAACTTCATTAATTTATGCATGATACCACATTATATAGTGTCAGTAATGCCTAACACGGCGACACAGCCCCAATCCCCTCTCTTCATCTTGCAGGCACGTTCCGAGGATGAAGGAATATTGTCCCATACATCTTGGATTTTAAAAATTGTTTTACTTTTTTTTTTTCTCTTTGTGTTTCAGTTTAAATAATTCCTGCTGGTCTGTCTTCAGGTTTACTGATCTTTTTCTCTGCTGTGTCCTGTCTATGACGAGCCCTCTTTGATACCTTACTTTTTGTTCTGAGCATTCCTGTGTTTGAAAAACTAGTTTTTAAACATGAATTAAGAAAAATAGTTTCCATTCTTCTGCTGAAAATTTCTGTTTGTTTCCATAATTTCTACTGGATCCTTTAACACATTTTTTTTTTTTTTGGTAGTTATTTTAGAGTCCTTGCCTTACGATGGCAGTTTATCATCTCTGGACCCACTTCTTTTGGCTATTTCTTCTCTGGGGCTTACAGTTTCTCCCTTCTTCGTGTTCCTCATAATTTTTGATTGCATGCTAGATATTGTGTGTAAAATAATTGCAGAGGCTCCAGTAACTTAAAAGGGCATGAACTTCTTTCAGGCCAGTAGTGTGTGGGCTGAGTCAATCTCATTTGTAATTGAAATGGGTGTGACCTTTGGTGAAGCTTTAGTTACATTCATTTAATCACTGACTTCAGATATTTTGAGGGAAGAATAAGAACTTTCCCTTTAGCAGGGACTGGGATCTGAATCCTGATAAAAACTCTTAATGCTCCACAGCTCAGCACCAGCTTACTGAGCTGTGGGAGATTTGTTTTTCAGGCAAAATGCCAGCTTTTGGGGATACTGGAGAGCTTTCTTTGCAGTCTCGTCCCTCCATCTATACCTAGGACATCTCTTTCTGCCCAGCTGTTTGCTCTCAGCTTTTAGATGGCTGCTACAGTGCCCTGGGTAAAGGTTTGAAGTGCCTGAGAGAGATTCTCCTCATTTTTCTATGCCCTGACCCCTGCCCTATCCTTGGGAAAGGTCCTGTAAGCATCAGGGCAGATCTTTCTTAAGTGTCCTGCTCCATCCCAAGCTTTTGGTGTGTTCTTGCCTGGGTTTGGTGACTGTCCACAGGGAAGAGTTGGCTGGTGGCACAGACCTACTCTGGCTGAGTCTCCTTGGAAATCGAATCCATATAACAGTCCACATGTGGCCATTAGCCTGGGTAAAATTTTGCTAGGTTTTTCCTTAACTCCTGTTTATGGTAGATTCCTGTTCTCCCTGCCATTTTGGTAAGAATGAAAGCTACTCTTGGCCGTTTTTTTCTTTGGGGATGGGCTTGACACGTTTATACTTCTTTGCATCCTCAGCTCCCTGATATATTTTAAAAACTGTGCTTCTGTAGCTAATCTGGCTTACTCTCATTGACAGAGTGGGAGTGATTGCTCTTACAACTTTCAACTTGTGATTTTTTTTTTTAACTTAATGTTGTGTTTCTCGGATTCATTTATGTTGTTGTACATCTATGTAATTAGTTTTTATTGCTTAAATATTTGGTTTGTATACATATGCTCAATTTATTCATCATACTCTTTCTAATATTTCTTTGACTTCTCACTGGTTCTTGACATTTACTTTCACTTTATAGAATATGCAAGACTGCCTCCGCATAGGCTTTGATTTCTTCTGAAGGGTGTCCTGGCACTGCCTGTGATATCTAGACCCAAATGCTTAGGTCTGGGTAACAGAGCGTATAGCATAGGATGCATTCTGTTATGCTTCTACATGATGATATTAATAAAATATTTATAAAAGTGACAAATCATGACTATCAATTAACCATTGAAGTTGTATACAATTAAGAGCAAGGTTTAAAGAAATATATCTTTACTATTTGACCTGAGTAGTGCAGTGGTAAAGAATCTGCCTGCCAATGCAGGAAACACAAAAGAGGTGGGTTCAATCCCTGGGCTAGGAAGATCCTCTAGTGTAGGAAATGGCTACCCAGTATTTTTGCCTGGAAATTCCATGGACAGAGGAGCCTGGTGGGCTGCAGTCCATGGGGTTGCAAAGAGTCAGATACGATTGAGTATACACGTATATGATGAGTGAGGTATTTTATCACAGATTTTATCTTCATTGTCATAGTTTGATGCTAGTTTTTAATAGATTTTAAGAGAAAGCTTTAGCTTTCCCCCCCTCATTTATAACACTCTAGGTTTGAAAGCTCTTCCCTGATCTCATGCCTGACTTAGACACAGCCCCTCAGAGGACCTGTAATTAAGATTCTGTTACTGACCTCTTCTCATGTAGCTGCTTTTCTTTGAGAGTCCTGATAGAAGGATTTCTGACTGAACCTGCCAGCCCTCGCTGCTCTTATAGACTCTTTGGTCTCCCTGCTCTACATGAGAGAGAAAAATCTCTTCCCCTTTTGTGATCGGCCCAGAATGAAGGGAAACGTGACAGCTGTGTGTGTGTGTCTCCTTTTCTCTGGACTCCATTTCTCCAGTCGGTAGAGGTTGTCCTATGCTTCATCTAGGCTTGTTGTGATCCCTTCCTCCTTGACCCTTCCTCTGAGAGCTGTCCTGCCATTCGAATGGACTTCCCGTGGCCCCTAGAGAGTTTGGAAGTAGACTTGCTTTCAAGGGAGACAGTTTTATTTTAGAACATTTTAAACATATTTGAGCAGAACCAACTATTAAAAAACATGAATTTCCATACATCTTCAAACTGGGCTTTCAGAACTTCCGACTTCAGAGGCCAACTGCCTGGTCTTTCTTCTGAGAACCATCAGAAGGTGGCCAGGCTGGGCAAGGGTGGCTGATAGAGGAGGGTGTAGCCAACGGTCTCCGCGGCTGGATGTGGTCTGCCTGGAGATAGTCCTATCGGTGGGGGAGTGGCTGGCCGTCCCGCTCATTTGGGAAAGAGCTTAAGCTTTAGAGTCCGTTCTGTTTTGGTAGCTTTCAGGTGCTTCTGATGAAGACAGAGGAATAGTTTATTTTAACACAAAACCCTGGAGTCTGTGAGAGGCGTTAGTCCCACTTGCTGTGAAGGAAAATCACTGCGTCTCCTTGTACAGACAGCAGAAGCAGGTTGGGTCCCCACAGTGTGTGTTCCTGGCTACTTCCTTGCCAACGTCCAGCGTCCTTGCTCTCTGAGCCCCCCTCCCCCGGCCCGGTCAGTTTTTCTTTTTCCTTTCCTCTCAGTGGTATAGCAGCATGTGACTTTTTTTTTTCTTCTCTCTCCCCCCCTCCTTTTTTTTTTAAACCTTTATTTATTTATTTTGGCTGGCCGGGTCTGCGTGCTGCGTGGGCTTTCTCTAACTGTGGCGCTTGGGCTCCTCATCGCAGTGGTTCTCTTGGTGTGAAGCACAGGCGTGTCTAGGTGTGCAGGCTTCAGTGGTTGCTGCTGTGGGCTCAGCAGTTGCAGCTCCTGGACTCTGGAGCACAACCTCAGTAGTTATGGTGTGAGGGCTCAGTTGGCATGTGGCATCCTCCCGGATCAGGGACTGAACCCGTGTCTCCTGCATCGGCAGGCGGATTCTTTACCACTGAGCCACCAGGGAAGCCCAGTGATGGGATCGTTCAGGTTATATAATCAATGCCACTTATTGTCTTGAATGGTACTGTTTTGGGGGTTTTAATGCCGTGAATTTCCTATCCATCCCTTCTTGATGGCAGATAAGGGCATACTTGAACATATGAGCCAAAGTGAGGTTAAATTCTGCAGCTCTATATAGTCTGTCTTTCTACCCAGGGAGAAGAATTCTGTACTCAGGTTGCCTCACACCTATCAACTTGATATAAATTTCTCTGCTCCTTTTTAAGATAGTGAGCCATGCAAATTAAACTCCAGGATGGTCCCAACACACACATTCAAATGATGATTTCTTCTCTGTTTAGGAGAGCTGCTGAGTTCATGTTTATGTACCTGTTCCATTCACTTTAAGCATATTTTGCACAGAATATTTCAAAAGGTATGCTCTTGTCTTTTAAAAACTGAATAGATACTGAAAGATAACTCTGTCACAAAATTATTATTTAGTCAGGATTAACACTGAATAACATTGTGTAAAAAGAACCTCTTCTTTGGCTCAAAATTAAAAAATGGTAAAAACTACTACTTAGAATTATTAATTATGCCTTTATAGAAGTAGGAACCTATTACCATTATATATATTTATATATGTACATTTTTTAATGTGGGCCATTTTTAAAGTTTTTATTGAATTTGTCACAATATTGCTTCTGTTGTTTATGTACTGGTGTTTTGACTGTGAGGCATGTAGGCCCTTACCTCCTCCACCAAGGGACTGAACACACACCCGCTGCATTCTATTTTCATTTAGAAGTTGAAGTGACAGCCAAACAGAGTCCCACTCATTTATAACTAAACTCTTCCGCCTCTTGACTATGGATAGTTAGGATTGATCGATCGGGGTAATGCTGTCTCCTAGAACATGAGAATAGTATTCTTCTTTCTAAACAAGGTGTAAAGTTGTTGATTTTAGACTGTGGTATGGGTTTGTTCCTGCCACCCAGTGTTGACCCTAGTTATTTTCAAGAAAATTCTGAAACGTTCCTGAACGGGAGGCCAAATCAGCACCCGAGGGGAGAGCTGCAGTGTGGAAACTAGTGAAGACGCCTTTTCCTTTCTCCTGAGTCTCTCTTTCTCCCGTATGAGTTTTCTCTTGCTGTCTGTCGCAGCAAATCACCACACACTCAGTGGCTTAAAATGACCCAGATTTATTATCCAACAATTTTGTAGGTGAGACGTCCAACACGGGCCCCCTGGACTGAAGTCTAAGCGTCCGCAGGGCATTCTCCTCTGGAAGTCCTCGGGTGGCGTCCACACTGACGCCTTTCCCAGCTTCTGGAGCTAATGTGCAAGCACCTCTCTGCCTGCGGAGCCATCAGTGTTCCCTCTCTGGCTGTTTTCCTTCTGTAATCACACCGCCCTCTGACCACAGCCAGGAAAGGCCTCCACTTTTAGGAGCGGACTTCCCTGGTGGCCCAGTGGCTGAGTCTCTGCACTCGCAGTGAAGGAGACCTGGCTTCGATCCCTGGTCCGGTAACGAGATCTCACATGCCGCAACTAAAAGATCCCCCATGCCACAAGAAAGATCTGATACAGCCAATTAATTAATAATAAAAAGAAGAACTCATGTGATTAGATTGGGCCCATACCCAGTATAATGCCCCAACTCAAAGCCTTTAATCACAGCAGCAGTCACTTTGGTGATGTTAGGTAACACATTCACAAGTACCAAGGTTAGGACGTGGAGGTCTTTGGGTGGCTGTTATCCTATCTGCTACACCCCCAACCTTTATCATTTCCATATAAAACTGGTCTTGAAATGCTGAAGACTTATACACCTTCAAAGAAGGGCTTGTTAATTAGACATCATAAAATGGGTGGACCCCTTGATTATTTGCAGAATTCCGAGGAATTCCAAATGAGATGAGGCAGAGTATCTCAGGGATGGACTGAACTTGACTCACTCGGTTAACGTCACAGGTAGGGTCCCCAGGGAAGCCGACTCTAAGACAGATTTGCCTGGAGAGTATTTAGCAGGGAGCACTCTTGGATCAGCACCTTAAGGGGGCAAAGGGAGTCGCACCGGGTAGACAAAGTCTGTCTGTGGCCCATCTTTCTGGCCGAGGGAACAGGCTTTTACACCCCTGCATTGAAGGCAGGAGAAGGGGACGACAGAGGATGAGATGGTGGGATGGCATCACCGACTCAATGGACATGAGTTTGAGTGAGCTCTGGGAGATAGTGAAGGACAGGGAAGCCTGGCCTGCTGCAGTCCATGGTGTCTCAAAGAGTTGGACACGACTGAGTGACTGAACAACAACAATTATCCAGTGTTAGAAGTTGACTGCCCCAGGAAGGGGACACGACCTCCAGTGGCTTCCTGAGATAGACTCTCTTGAAGCTGGCAGTTGCCAACATCCTCAGCAGCTGGGGGCATGGGTACGTCTCTCCTGAAAGAATAGGTGGTGGGGTGGGACTAGGAGGGGAGGACGATTGTCTGCCTGATGACAGCATCCACTACAGTCAGGCACAACTGAGTCCTGCAGATGGCTCAGCTGGCCGGAGAGATGACCCAGGCTTTGTGGACAAACCAGCCGCAGGGAGAAAGAGGGAATCCAGCCCAACAGGTGGAGAAGACAATGGCACCCCACTCCAGTACTCTTGCCTGGAAAATCCCATGGACATAGGAACCTGGTGGGCTGCAGTCCATGGGTCCCTAAGAGTTGGAGACGACTGAGCAACTTCACTTTCACTTTTCACTTTCGTGCATTGGAGAAGGAAATGGCAACCCACTCCAGTGTTCTTGCCTGGAGAATCCCAGGGACGGGGAGCCTAGTGGGCTGTTGTCTATGGGATCGCACAGAGTCGGACATGATTGAAGTGACTTAGCAGGAGCAGCAGCCCAACAGGCAGCAGGCAGGATCAGGGTGGCCCAGAGATTCAATCTTGTTTGGAGACAGAGAGGTGTGTCAGGGGAGGGCAGGGTCTCAGGCTCAAGGCTGAGGTTAAGCGAGAAGTTTGGTGCCTGGGGGGGCTAGGTAGGGCTCTAAGTGCCAGGAGAGGCTCTTGTTCTTGAAGATTCGAGAACAGAGAACCCGACAAGACCAAGGTGGGGATGTGTTTCTAGGACTGGACCCGGTGTCAGAGTAGAGCCGCACGCAGCCTCTTGGCAGAGGGGAGAGCCCCCAAAGGCAGGGCTTCTGCTCTGACCCCTCTGGGTTTGCGTCTAAGGGCCAGCCTGGGTTTAGAGGTAGAAAAGAGTAATGATGCTAGAAACCAGGTTGAACTTACAACTCAATTTCTTTCTCAGTGCATTAAAGACCTGTCTCCCCCAAAGAAAATTTTTAAATATTCCATTGTTTTCCTCCCCTCGGTCTACCTAAGACAGGATAATGGGAGTAATTAGTGATGCTCTAGAAAAAGACTGGGAAGAAGTACTGTCTGTTCTGAGTCAGGAAGACTGTGGAATTATTTTATAGGAACACAGTACATTGTATCCAGTGAAACTATTTCTTCTTGTAGAACAAATATCGCCATTCTTATTTATTTTCCTTTTTTTTTTTTCTATTTGTTTAGAGAAAGGCATTTTGTAGTTAGAGTGATTCCATTGTCAATACGACCGCTGTTTGCATCTCCATGGACCAGCACAAGGGAAGAGAGGCAAAGCTTTGCCTGTGTATCTGTGTTATTAACATAAAGTGTAGGTTTGACAAATAGCCTGCTCACTTTCTCAGTATCCACAGGTTAATTCAGGCTCCAGAGAAAAAATGGCTTTACTTGAAGTGTCTGCTCTAACACACTAATCAGCATAATGACACTTAAGGAAACTGTGTGATTTTCTGGAGAGAGCCCTGCCCTGGAGAGTGGTGGAGCGGAGCCTCCCCGGGCTCCCCAGCTCCTCGTCTTATGTCCTGCGGACCCCCGCCGTGCGCCCACCCACCTCGGTGGTGGGGGTGGGGCCTGAGTGTTCCCTCTGCACCCGACCTTCCAAAACTGCGGCTTTTTCAGACTTTAGGAGGGTGATCCAGGACAGAGTCCCAAGAAGAGATGAAAAGTGTACAAAGCTGCCCTTCTCTAACCGTGCACAGGGAGCCTTATTCTATTCTACCCTATTGTTTTATCCTAGGATATTTCACTTAAAAATGCCTCTTGACCCACTGAGTAGATTTCATGACCAGTAGCCTCGCACCCTCCACGTGCTGTCCCCAGGCCTCCTGTCTTCACCCCCTGCTGTCCTCTCCATCTGACCTCCTCCCACTTGCAACCCTGCCTGGGCGAGGCCACCCGCAACCCATCTTTCCTGCTCTTACTCCTGCCCACGTGCCTCCCAGGCCTTCCCGACCCCCGGGATGGTGATTCTTCCCGCGTGTCTGGCAGGCAAGGTGCTCCCTTCCTCTCCGATGGCCTGGCCGTGAGCGGGATGAGCACTCAAACTGGCCCGATTGCAGTCCCTCTGTTCGCGTGCCTCTGGACTGCTGGGAGGCACAGGCAGGCACCAAGTCAGTGCCTCCAGAGCTGCATGAAAATGATAATGCCCTTGGGTGGACAGGCTAGCTGAAACCTGCCTTTCCAAGGTTCTGACATCTGTTTCCAGGTTCCCATCCAGGCGTGGAGTGTTGGCGTCAACCGCCTTCATTATTGATGTGTCAGACGCTGAAGCCTTTCTGCAAGAGGCATTGCAGGAACACCAATAACCCAGCATTTAGACGTAGAGGTCAAAGATAGAAACGCTGGTGTTTCAAGTAATGGACTTCTAAAAACTATTTTTAGAAGCACAGAAATATGTAAACACAAGTACTTTTCAAAATAATGCTTTTCCCATGATTTCATGTTGACTCTGGTTAATCTCTTGGCAAACCGTATTCTAGAATTTTACTCACTGCATCTGGGAATCCTTTTCTTTTACTTCTGATTTTGTAATAGTAGAACTGTTTTTTTTTTTTTTTTTAATCTCCCCGTTTTGCAGATGAGAAAACTAAGGCCTGGGAGACTAGATGACTCATTCAAGGTAACACAGAGGCCTAACAGCAGAGGCAGGGTGAAAATGTATGTCTTCTGATTGCCAACCTAGGTCTCCCCTGCCCATCATCCCTTCTTGAGGTAAGGGAGGTAGTGAGAGGAAGTGTGATTTTACTCCATCCTTGTAACTGTCAACAGATCTTATCTTCAAGGTGAAATCCTTTTGAAAATTAAAAAAACCGTTTTTTAAAAATGTGGACCATTTTTTAAAAGTCTTTATTTATTTATTACAATATTGCTTCTGTTTTATGTTTTCGTGTTTTTGGCCATGAGACATGTCGGAATCTTAGCTCCCTGACTGGGGTGTGAACCTGCACTCCCTGCATTGGAAGGTGAAATCTTAACCACTGGATTGCCAGTGAAGTCCTGAAAATTTCTTGCTTTAAGCTTGTATTTCTTCCTTGGGAAAAGTGATGAGTGAGCTGCTATTTCATCCCTCATTCTCAGACCAGTACATACTATAGCATTCTGAACTGTATCTGTTGCATTTCCCAATAAAAAATTACATTCATCTTCACCTGATTTCATAGAGTTGGCTTTATTTTAGAGCACCTGCTTTCATTAAAATCTAAGCACGTGCAAGAAAATGCAGATACGGTTCCTAATAAGCACTCTTGGATGGGAGAGGGGGTTTTTAACAAAATTTCTTTGTCTTGTCCCTTCCAGCAAATACCATTTTGCTGTTTCACCATCTATGATGAAAGTAAATAATCTTCTAGGTAACGAACCAAAGACTACATTTTGTGAAACTTGTGGTCATTTAGTTGGATTAGAATGAAATAGTCATTGGTGTTCCTTTATTTTTTTCTTCCATTTTTTAAAACCTTACCAACCTGTGAAGGAAATGGCAACCCACTCCAGTATTCTTGCCTGGAGAATCCCAGGGACAGAGGAGTCTGGTGGGCTGCCATCTATGGGGTCGCACAGATTCAGACACGACTGAAGCAATTTAGCAGAAGCAGCCTATGAAGGGGCCTTCCCAGGTGGCACTAGTGGTAAAGAAGCCGCCTGCCAGTGCAGGAGACTCAGGAAACGTGGGTTCGATCCCTGGGTCAGGAAGATCCCCTGGAGGAGGGCATGGCAGCCCACTCCAGTATTCTTGCCTGGAGAATCCCCATGGACAGAGGAGCCTGGCGGGCTACACTCTCCAGGGTGTCAAAGAGTCGGACACAACTGAAGCCACGTGGCGCCCATGCAGCCCGTGAAGAAGCCTGTTTCTTTCTTCCCTGACCCATGGACTCAAGGCTCCCAGGACCCAAAACTCCTGCACTATTGTTCCCTTAAGCGTTCCAAAGGGCTGGCCTGAGAACCCTGCCTTCGTTTATCATGTTTATTCTCTGGGAGAACGCATTCCCACTTTTAAACTCCCGACTTAGGAATTAGCTTTGGGTGCTGCCTATTCACCAGAAAAGAAAGCTCTTTTCTCAGGAGCTGATTAGCTAAGCAGAGCTCATTAGCTTAGCTTAGTTTAGCAAGTATGATCTCATTAGCTAACGTGATATCAACACACATGCTCACAGTGGGTCGGGGAGAAGGCGAGGCGGCCAAGGGAGGCAGCTCGCCCGCTGCGGGGCTGCCGGCCCCAGGGCTCCTGCTAGACCAGTGGCAACCTGTGCCCAGACGGGTGCCCGGTGCCAGGGGGGCACTGCCCAGGCGCACAGCCCGAGACTGGTACCCAGCGTGGCATGGGGGCGCTGCCTGTCAGTGCCAGGTGCCTATGAAGGGCTTTTGTGCTTTATCTTGCTTGATCCTCACACGACCTGGACGCTAGCTGCTGTTATCAGTCCTGTTTTACAGATGAGAAAACAGATTCAGTCACTGGTCACTGGAACCTGTTGTCCATAAAACAGCATTTGCTGAAAGTGGCAGGTGGCTGTTTTCGGCTGAGGTATAGGGCCGGGGAGTTTGTGTCCTAATCTGCTTTAGTCCAGCAATGATTCAATATTCTTTGCTTTCTGAAGACATCCTGCTACTAACAGAAGCAGACTATGAGTAGATACTGGGAGTTGCTTTATGGAGAGTCTCTTTCTGCATTTCTCTCCAAAGTGCAGCTCTTTGGGACTTCCCTGGTGGTTCAGTGGTTAAGACTCTGCACTGTCAACACAGGGGGATGAGGGTTCAATCCCTGGTGGTGGAACTGAGATCCCACAGGTGCTGCCAAAAGATTAAAAAAAAAAAAAAAGGCACAGCTTTCTGAAACCTCAGTTTTTTCCTCTAAACATGATGTACTA
>SJYV01005683.1:0-14364 GCA_006410875.1 Neotragus pygmaeus | reverse complement strand
TGTGATTCATGGGGTCGCAAAGAGTCAGACACAACTGAGCGACTGGACTGAAATGAACTGAACTGAAGCCAGACCAAATGAAATAGGCCTGGCATGGATCTTGTCACTTGAGTAAGACCCAAAGAATTGTTCTACTTTTCAGAGCTCACCCTTGCTAAACTCCTCATCAGTGAATTGCACTTGCCTTTTGAATTGTTCACTGTATCAGGAGAAATGATTCTGAGAAAATCCTCTCTACTGTTTCTCTTTCCTCCCTCAGTCCTGCCCTTGCTATGGAAACAGGCAGAGAACTGTATTGTCACCCATTAAAAATCTGTGCAAAAATGAGCTGAAATCTCATAATGTATAGTTCTTTACCATGTTCCTAACAGCCATCACTTTCCAGATCTATCTTTAAACTTAACCCAAGGACTAGCTTGCCTTGAAATGGTTTACTTAGAGGAGGAGGAGGTGATGAAGGAGACAGGCATATAAGTGTTCTTTTCTCTAAACATGGCTTCCTCTCAGCCTAAAATATGGAAATAAAGTCTTTCTTGACTTCAAGAACTATGATGTGGGAAGAAAAATTCCTAAGAGTTAAGGGCCAGTTCTGTCACTTTGTAACAGTATCTCTTCAACCAAATCACTTAACCTTTTGAATTTCAATTTTAGCATTTGTAAAATGGGGCCAGTAATTTCTGCTCTACTTCACAAGGTGATCGTGCCTGTCCAAACAAGAATCCCGCTCTTTTGACTTAATGTCCATGGTGTCCAAACATCAATCCATCTATCATCCTTTCATTTCTTCATTCTTCATGCACTATGTATTGTATTTTCCAAGAATTAGATTCCCTGGTGGCTCAGACAATAAAGAATCTGCCTGNGAATCCCGCTCTTTTGACTTAATGTCCATGGTGTCCAAACATCAATCCATCTATCATCCTTTCATTTCTTCATTCTTCATGCACTATGTATTGTATTTTCCAAGAATTAGATTCCCTGGTGGCTCAGACAATAAAGAATCTGCCTGCAATGCAAGAGACCCAGATTCAATCCCTGGGTCAAAAAAACTCCCTGGAGAAGGGAATGGCAACCCACTTCAGTATTCTTGCCTGGAGAATTCCATGGACAGAAGAGCCTGGTGGGCTACAACCCATGGGGTTACAAAGAGTCAGACATGACTGAGTGACTAACACTTTCACTTAGTGAATTGAAAAGTACGTTTGTTGCAGCTTGGAGTAAGAAAAGAGGCACTCCAGACTGGGACAGGGCATTGAAGACAGAAAATGAGGTAATTAAGAGCATGGTATGTGCAGGAACCTACAACATATCATGATACCATATTCTATTTTATAAGCTATTCCAGTTCCTTTGAGGGCAATCACTGTATGTGGTACACACGCGCGCACACACACACACACACACACACACACACAATTGCTTTATAAGGTCTCCTGAAGACAGAGCCAGTTTTATTAATTCAGGCAGGACTCCTTGGTTAACATCTTTTATCTCACCTTCTCTTAAAGCCCTTATGCTAAAATGTACAATAACTGGTGAAGAGAAGCAGGCAAGACTTACAAGTGAGGTGGACACCTCAGACAGCCATGGGAAAAGGAATCTGAGGTGCTTTAAATCTATGTCAGATACAAAAATAAATCTTAGGTATTACATACTGCATATAAAATACAGGTTCTACATGGCCTATTTTTAAGGTGCCCAACTTGATACAAGGGGCATATATTAATAATACTTCGTAGAGTACATCTCCATGTAATACTATGTTTATCATTGAAGTAAGATGAAAAGGTAAAAATATAAAAGGAAGTGTTAGGTCACTGGCTCTATTTTTTAAATAAGGAACAGAGACTGGAAGGAAGGTGTGATAGATTACACAGTAAAATCAGCAGCAGGGCCAGAGCTAGCCTTCAGGTTTCCTGGACTGCAAGGTGGAGTTGACTGCCAATCTGAGGCAATTACTGAGCATTCACCTCAGATTATGGAGGGCTTCTATTCTGATAGTATTGCTGAAAATTCTAGAAATAACTCATTCGTTTCTGTATTCATCTCACAAAACCTTAACTGAAGAAAGGCAGTGGAAGGTGTCTAGAGCAGAGGCTGGGGCAGTAATCAGAGGTCACCTACCACCCCATGGCCTTGAAAGCCAAGTTCAGCGTTAGGTCTTTATCTGAGGGTAATGGAAAATCTCTTGAGTTTTATGCAGGGGAATGTCCTGAGCATTTAACAGCAATCACTGTAGGCTGCGGTGGGCACCGCAGAAACCGGCAAAATTTTGAAGCAGGAAACCAGTCGGAAGGATGGCAACAAAGCACGTGATCGAGTGCGGCGGCCTAAGAAGCAAAGCGAATGGCTCACATCCAAATGTGTGAACCAAGGTGTCACTGTTTCCTCGAATCCCACTATTCTGAATTGCTCCTTCTAGGACTACTGCAAGGTGTTTCTGGTAGGAAAACAGTCCCTACTCCTTCTCCTGCTCCTTCTCCAGCCTCCCCTTGTTCCCTGCTCCTGGAACATTCGGGAATGAGAGAGGAATCAGTAAGCCGGGGTTTGGTCACAGAAATCAACTGTCCCAACGCCTGGATTCCAGAGCCAGGCCAAGGAAGCCTTTCGCAGCACGGAGTAACTTCGCCAGCAGCCTTCTCTTCTTCCTAATGAGGTTTCACCAGGCTCTTTAAGGCCAGGCCTCTCAGTGCCTGGAGCTAGCGCTTTGGCCTTTAAAGCGCCACTGGCTTCCTCAGAGCCTACCCCTGGCAGAGCAGGCGCGCCCCGCTCCTTTTCCCACAAAGCCTCTTGGGTCAGAGGGGCAACCCCGCCCCTACCTCCTCCTGCAGCGCTATTGGCCAACATTCCTGCCACTCATCCGAGGGCCTGGCGGGAAATGGGCTCTGGAAATGCCTCCTCGTGTTATCTTACTTTTTCCATTTATTCTTTCTTCTTCTTTTTTTTTTATTTTTTTTGCTTTTTTTATTTTTTTTATTTTTATTTTTTTTAATTTTTATTTTATTTTATTTTTTATTGCTTCTATTTGGAGTAAGGATTCCAATGCATAAACACTTCCTTTGGAGCCTAACCCCGTGAGAGGAACCTGGGAGGGAGATTCGTTTTACAGGCAGGAGAAATAAAGAGTCGCAAAGGTTTAAAAACTTTCTGTAGAACCACGTGCTGGGGTTTTAAAACGAGATTTTAATAGTGGTTCTGGACCTGTGTTTTCCACAGTATTGACTCAGTGGTCAAACAGATCTGAGTTTATTTCTTCTTCATGAAATATGGAAAATAGTAGCAACCATGCAGAACTGGTGTGCAGAATACACAAAGTAACAAGAGAAGAACCCAGTATGTGGACTGGTCCATGTAGGCTATGAATGAATTACACAGAAAACAGGTAACTACTGAACCCATCCAGCACCCCCTCAAGTCGTCTGACTTCTAGTCTGGTACTCTTTATGGAAAACCTATGATTCTCAGAAGTCCAGAGAGCTCAGGTTGGCCCAGGGACATACTCAAGGGCTTCAGTGAGTTCTTACATAGGAGAAACACACTGCTGGAAAATATATTCCTCCAAGTCAGATGCTAAACACTATTTTTATGACTGCTACTACTAATATAACAGTACATCTTTGGGTTAGTCTCTTCCCAGGCACTGTTTTAAGTACTTTATATTCAATGTCATTTAATTTTAGCAATGACCTGTGAGGTACATCCTATTATAATTCCCTTTCTACAGGTGAGGTGATTGAGGCACAGAGCGTTTAAATAACGTCTCATGTTTAAAAAGCTAAAATTTGTTGGAGCTGGATTATACCCAATCTAGCTCATAAAGTCACACACATTAATATTTGTGCTATATAAAAGAGCTCTCTTTGATAATGAATACTTTTGTTACTATCTCCAAGATGCTATTGACTTTTAAAAATTCCCAAAGGGCAGGAGGAAAAAACCAAAAACAATATAGTGAGTGGAACCTAAGTCCTGCATTATGGAGAGATTATTTGCTGACTGATGATTAGAAACCCATGTGTGGGTGTTATGTCCGGAATTGTACTTTAGCTGAGTGCTCTGGACTCTCAAATCTCTGTGTCTCTGTGGACATGCCCACTGTGGAAAAAAATGGCTGAATGATGTGATTGTTATGGAACGTAGTGGTTATCTTAACTGACCACACAGACACCTGCCAGGAGAGCAGTGTCTCACTTCCTCGTGATAGTGTTGAAGACTTTCTGAGAAGGTGATATTATCATCCAGTTACCTCACAATCACAAGGACTACTACAGCGACTGCAAAGCCTGTGTGCCTCATTCAACAGCTGTCACCGAACAAGGGGAAAAGAAAGACAGGGCAGGAGGTGGGAGCTGGTAGACCTCAGGGGACCAAGGACTCAAACTGAAGATTAAATACTATAGATGGGAGCAGGGATTTAGTTGCCTGGAAGACAAAAAGGGCTACTGTCTATAAGGGAAAGCTGGAGGCAGTTTTTCCTGAAAGCCAGGTCAAGGTTCCTGCTAAAGTGACTTTGACCTCTGTAACTCTGGTGGCCTTGAACTACACAGCACATTTTCATACACAGCCTCTGTAAATCCAGGGCAGTCCTGATTCTTGATCAAGAAAAGTACCCAGGTTCTTGGGCTTCACCCCTCTCTCTTCTGTCTTCTGTTCCTCTGCCTTTTCAGGTAAGCCTGGGATATACTGAGTGTGAGGAGGGAGTAGGGATAGTGTGGGGCTTAGGTCGCGAGGGTTCCATTAGTATCCTAAGATGACATTTAGAGTGACCAGAGACAATGCAGCCTCTAAGAGGGAAAGAAGTGAAAGTGCTAGTCGTTTAGCCGTGTCCCCGCTAGGCTTCTCTATCCGTGGAATTCTTCAGGCACGAGTACTGAAGTGGGTTGCCATTTCCTTCTCCAGGAGATCTTCCTGACCCAGGAATCAAACCTGGATCTCCTGCATTGTAGGCAGATTCTTTACCATCTGAGCCACCAGGGAAGCCCATCAAAGAGGAAAATCTAGGGCATTTCTGGGAGAAAAATACTGGTTGCGTGATTCTAGTGGTGAATATACAGACACGACAGGAGATGGGGCAACATGCTGGGAGCCAATGATGCCATTTGCTTAGGAAATGGAATAAAACATGGAATGGGCAATAGAGTCTCAGGCAGACACTGCAGATTAGATGGTTCAGAGGATAGCTTTGTTCTGTGTGTGTTGGACACGTGAGATGAGGGCACGGCAGTGGGGTTAAAGGCCCAGAAACAAATAATCAAAAAGTGTGACTCTCCTTCCAGAAAAGAAGACGCTTCATCAAAACCGTTATCCATCAAGCCCTTCATCCCGACCACCTGGAGATTCTCATCATGATGTGAATAATATCCACCGTGCTGCTTAGTGTTCGTTCTGAGACATTTATTGTAACATACACTTTGTGTTGGGCTTTTGCTAATTGGCTATAAATGCTAACCTTTTCTAAATGATCCTAAAAATGATTATTTCTGCACCATGTCCCAAACATTTATAATCTCGGGGAAAATGGAAGAAGCAGTGGTCTTTGCAGACACTCCTGAATAACTTTGGAGACATAAGCCAGGGAGAAGATCTGGAATGGGATAAGGAAAATAGCCCACTGTTTTGGAATTTGAAGCATTTAAATGTAGACTTTGATGTTCACTTGGCATTATCATTCATGAGCAGATAAGTATTAGGTTGAGCCACGTGGAGTACTGATATTCAATTGTTTTTGATGCACAGAAACAGTAGCTTCATATTACTCTCGGAATCCTGAGATATAGGATATGATATGGATATTTAACTTACTTGACTGCAAGGGAGAAAAAACGAATTTTGTTTAGGTCTTTGTAAGAGTGAGTATCACTAACTGTCTTGCACTATCTCTAGTTAAAAACAAGTTTTATTCATTTATTCATTCATTGTAACAATAGCAAAAATCATTGTTGTTGTTCAGTCACTAAGTCATGTCTGACTCTTTGTGATATTGTAGACTATAGCCCTCCAGGCTCCTCTGTCCTCCACTATCTCCTGGAGTTTGCTCAGATTCATGTCCATTGAGTCAGTGATGCTATCTAACCATCTCATCCTCTGCCGCCGGCTTCTCCTTTTGCCTTCAATCTTTGCCAGCATCAAGGTCTTTTCCACTGAGTCAGTTCTTTGCATCAGGTGGCCAAAAAATCATTGAGCATCTCCTATATCTAAAACACTGTGCTAGAAACAGAATGAAGTGATGGTTCCTGCCCTGCAGGCACACAGAGTAGGAATGAAGGAGTAAGGATGATACAGTGGATGGTGTTATGAAGACCAGTCCTGCAGAATAGAGCAGCACAGAGAAGGAGCAATGATTTTGGAGGAGTGGTTTGATATAATCAAAAGTTTTGATGTAGGAGAGCGAAATAATGATTAACCAAATGGTTATGACAGTAAACTGCAGGGGGCGCTCCACAGAAAGAGGCAGGCAGTGGGAACTTCCCTCAGCAAAGCCGAGGGGTCCCGAGGAGAGGTGAGCCTGCTGTCCGCAAACCCAGCCCCCCGCCTCCGTCGAGCAAGAGACACTCAGACGCGACAGGGGTTCCATCAAAGCAATTCCGTTTTATTGCCACAAGCTCCCAGCTTATATAGGCAAGCAGGGAGGGACTTTCCACAGTTCTGCCGATCAAGTTAAAGGTCAAATCGTTGTTTCCAGTTGCACCAATCGTGTTAAATGTCAGCCTTCAGTTGCACCAACCACTTTAAAGGTCAAGTCATCATGTGCCTTCATTGTAATGTTAAGTCTATAGTGACCACACTGCCCACATGCACGGAAGTTAAGAGAGCCAATCAAAAACTTTAACAACATTAAACTACACCGCCCACTCCTTCCTGTAGGCGCCATCTTAGCTTCCAATCGCAAAGCTAGCCCATTCTTTTTTAAGGTTTCCCATTTAGGGCCCCACATCTCCCCCTTTTTCTTTTCATTTAAGCCCCCAAGACATTTGTATTGATGTTCTGTATAGCAAAGCGTAAAGCTGTTGGCAGCCAATCTCCAGCCTCGCCAGCCCCTCTCACGGCTGTGCCTGTCTTAGGTTGCCCTCCTCTGAGGGTCTTACCCGTCATTGGCTATCCAGCCACCTCTTGGGGACTAGGCAGAATCTCTCTAGGTAGATGGGCATCTAGAACTCTCTTATTTATCCGTCTCCGTTACTTTCTTGAAGGGCTAAATTAACAGGGGTTTTGTGGGTCCCCAAAGTGGGGCTCCTCTTCCATGACCTGGGCAAGCATAACTATACTTTTTCTAAGTGCCTATTGCTGGCTGTGAGTTTTTTTTACCTTTAACATTACAATAAACATAACAAAATCAAGCAAATAGAAGGCATTTTTAAACCAGGTAAATGGACTTTGAATCCAGTCCCATAAATCTGTTGCTCCTTTTTTCACCTGTTCCCAAAATGTCTGGGGTACAATTTGATTCACCTTTGATACATTTAGTTTTAAAATGATAACACATTTTGATTATTCCCAAATGTTAAATCCCATGTCTTCATATTATTTGAAAAGTTTTGTGCCTTAACATTTCACTAAGAACTTGAAAAGCCGTAAGACAAAAGTATATCTAACATCACAATTTAACCTTGTTAAGATAGCCAAAGTCTCTAGTGCTCTTGCGTGAAAGTCCAACTGTTGTTGAAGTCCCATTATAGCTGATCGAAGGTGTTCAAACCACGTTGATGTTGTCTGGAACCCTTGAGAGGATATGGAAGATATGTTCACAACTTCTATTGTTTGCGCTTGTTGAATCCCCAGTACGGATCCCGTCATAGTAGTACCTATAAGGGAGAGAAGGAACACTATCCCGACAATAATTAATCCAGCTGCTTGAGGTTGTCTATGAAATTCTGAAATATCAATGGGCTCTTTCCAGATTACTTCACTAGTTTGACTGACTGGGACCCATATATATGGAAGGGTCTTTTGTTGTGTTGTAATCTATACATTTAGTAACATTAATTGCTGCATTGGTGATTTGGCTAGAATTGAAAAGTCCAAAATAAGTGCCAGCGGGAAGCAGGTCTTTACCTCCCATGGTTGCAGAGTCGTACTATTATGTGCATGCCATTGGTCTGTCGGGCTTTCCATGGCCCCTCTTCTGCAATTGGACTTAGGATTGGGAAAGGCCATGAGTATCATTGGTTGTCTTACTTTTCATCGCCAGAAAACTAGGTCTCCAATCTATCAGACCAGGACCCGGGATAATAGGGCTGAGATGCAAAGGTCCCACTCCAACCGATTGTTGACTTCCACTATTGATTAGCATATCCAAACCATGTCAAGGGAGCCCCTTCCAGGTAGCTCGTGTTGGATGTTACATTTGGATAGGTTAGAGGCCATAGTTTTTCACCCCTACACTTAGAAGCCACTTCTTAGATTACCCCTTGCAGGGCTGTCTCATGGGAGGTCTGACTCCGGCTCAAGAATGTCAATGACCATAGGCGACACAAATCTGATACTGCTCCATAGCTTTGGACAATTTTTAACATCACCTCTTAACTAGCACACCTGTGTAGAGAGGATATTTGTTTAAGGTTCACCCCTATCTGAGATGCCTCGACAATCTTACTCTCAGGCTCAGGGCATGGTCTCCCCCCTTGATAAAGACTGCTCGGACAGTGGAAGGCTTATGTTATGGTATCCCAGCCTTGGGAGCCAATCGTGTAATGGTCTCCCAGACCTTAGTAGCCCGATTATCTGAAACTTCAAGTCCCCTACTCTTGAGCATATATCTCAGTGCCTTTAGCACAGGCTCATCAGACTTACCAATGTTATTTCCATGTTGCCAAGAATGAATAGAAAGAAAAATCACTGAGGACAACCACCAAAGATCCTACCGGGAGTGGTGGCAGCCAGAAATTTGGGCTTATGGTATGCTTATGAAACTGTATGTGCCTGCATCATTGCACGGAAGTTTTCTTGCTGGGGGAGGGCACCCTAGAGGTTTCTAGCCCGTTCTGTGACCCCCTTATCCTGTCACGGGAGTCTTTAAGTGGCAGGCGCCCTAATGGCTTTTAAGTGCCTGACCCGTGCCCACAGGGAAGATTCTAGGCCACGTCCTCAGTTAAGAATGAGTAAAGTGGAGTTTCACCCGGCCGGGCTCTAGTTACTGAGGCTTACCTGTTGTGGGGCCTTCAAAGTCCGCCAAAGAGTGGCCCTAGCCAGGACTTATCAATTGCCTCCACAACTGTTCACCTGTTCACTGAAACTCCAGAAAAATGAATTAAGGACAAATCAGAAAAGCAGTAGAGAAGGAAAATAAATCAGGAGAGTTTTTTGTCACGTCCCTCAAAGCAGAGGGGGGCCCACCTTGAAGTCCGGATTACCTCGGGCGATACTCCTCTAAAGGGGAACTCCGTGCTGCGACCAACCTAGGGTCCTTCATCACTCCTACTTTCAGAGCCGCACAGTGTCACTACCTCCGACCGTCCGCGAGCCCCACGTTGGGCGCCAGTTTCTGCGGGGGGCGCTCCACAGAAAGAGAGAGGCAGTGGGAACTTCCCTCAGTAAAGCCGAGGCGTCCCGAGGAGAGGTGAAACTGCTGTCCGCAAACCCAGCCGCCCGGCGACCAAGAGACACTCAGAAGCAACAGGAATTCCATCAAAACAGTTCTGTTTTATTGTCACAAGCTCCCAGCTTATATAGGCAAGCAGGGAGGGACTTTCCACAGTTCTACCAATCAAGTTAAAGGTCAAATCATTATGTTTCCAGTTGCACCAATCGCGTTAAATGTCAGCCTTCAGTTGCACCAATCACTTTAAAGGTCAAGTCATCATGTGCCTTCATTGTAACGTAAGTCTATAGTGACCACACTGCCCACATGCACGGAAGTTAAGAGAGCCAATCAGAAACTTTAACAACATAAACTACGCTGCCCACTCCTTCCTGTAGGCGCCATCTTAGCTTCCGACCACAAAGCTAGCCCATTCTTTTTTAAGGTTTCCCATTTAGGGCCCCACAGTAAACGACACTGCAGACAGAACTGGGGAGAGATGACCACATGATTCAAAGAAATAGGTTGTGCTTAAAATGAATTAAATTTGATTAAATCTACAGAAAGACATTTCTCAAAGGACATTAAGCATCGGAGAGTCAGAGTATGTTGTACTCGTGTTCATATACCAAGTGTTGAGTCCAAGATAGTGCCTAGCACAGAGTAGGTGCGCAGGAGATGTTGCACCAAACTGACCTGGAAAAAAAGCTGAAATTGAAATGAACAGCACATTCAAAAGACCCTATCTTCTCCTCTATTCTTCTTAGTTTGAATTAATGAAATCTCAACCTGTTGCTTAAAATGTTTTACAAGAAAACATGCACTTCAGCCTATCTCAGGGAAGAGGTAAAATTGTGTAACCTGTTAATCTGTGCCTAAAGAAGATGTCAAAAGAATGTCTTGCTTTAGAAGCTTTTTCAGTTCCTTAGTTTGAATATGTATTACATACTCTGTGTAGGTAAGGTGATATGCCAAGCCCAGGAACACAGCAATGAATAAGACAAATAAGGCCTCTGCCCTTCAAAGAGCTTTATATTTAATAGATAAAACAGTTATCAAACAAATATTTCCTAATAATAATTGGAGTAAATAAAATAGAAAACCAACATTCAGATACCATGGGAACATATAACTGGGGGCCTAGCCTAGTTTGATGGGTGTTGGAAGGGTGTTCAATGTAAGCTTCTTTAAGGAATATACATTCAAGCTGAAATCATATGACACGGAAGAAAGTGTGTTCTAAGAACAGCACATGTTAGGACATGAAGAACGGGAGACTCACTTTCTAACAGGTGGGACCATGTGACTATAAGTTGATAATAATAATCTTATATGATTCTCCTGAAGACTAATTGATTTATCTGTCATTTTAGTCCGGAAGATCCTACCTCATGAGGAAGAAAACCACTTCATTCATTTATTAAGCATATGTTAAATAATTGCTGTGTGTAGCAATTGTGCGAGGTTCTGAACGTGAAGGAGAGAAAAACCTCATGAAACTCTGGAAGTTCATAGTCTTCTGAGAAAACAGATGAGCCAACCCACCATTACAGGACGGTCGTTTCCGTGCTAGAGATGTCACCTGTAGGACACAGGGGAGGTATGGTCGTGTTTGCCTGGGCAAAGCAGAAAGGCTCTCAGACGAAGTAGCCTCCAAAGAATGAGAGCATTGGAATGACATTGGAGGAGAAGGTGATGTAATCGGGGAAGAGCAAGTCAGGAGTCATACATGGGGCTGGGAAGGAGAAGAAAGTGTGAAAGAAGGTGGCCAGGGATTAGATCTTGAAGCATCTTGGAAAGAACTTTTATTTTTAAATGTTTATTTATTTAGTTTATTTTTGGCGGCACTGGATCTTCGCTGCTGTATGCTGGCTTTCTGTAGTTGTGCTGCATGGACTAATCCTTGTGATGGCTTCTTTTGCTGCAGAGCACAGACTCTAGGGCACACAGGCTTCAGTAGTTGGAAGTTAGAAGGCTCTAGAGTGCAGACTTAGTGGTTGTAAAACCGAGCATTTGGAATCTTCCCTGGAGGGATCAGGAATCGAACACATGTTCCTTGCATTGGCAGGCAAATTCTTAACCAATGAACTACCAGGGAAGTCCAGGAATAACTTTTTATTTTATCCTGTAGTCAGTGAGAATTTTGAACAAGGAAGTGGCATCCTTGGTGGGCTGAAATAGTTGAGACCAGAGGTGGGAGACCAGTAAGGTGGCAGTTGTTAATCAATAGTCCAAGAAGAGACAAATGCCCAGACCTGCTACCAGAGCCGTGATTAAGACCTGAGGAGAGGTGAGAGCAGCGGGATGCTCAAGAGATACACCTGATGGGCTTTGAGAGTAACTGGAGGTGGGCACAGAAGAAAAAGAGAGATGGAGGAATCTAGATCAACTTCAAGGCTTGTAACTCAGGAACCTAGGCAATCGGAGGCATCCAGAGAGACAAGGATACTCCTTATCAGACTCCAGCACAAAATCACCAACAGAGCTGACTTATGAATGGGATCTTGGGGTTCTTGAATCACCAAGTTTTTTGGATTTTTAGGATTTTAGGTGTTTTTAAAATTTTACATAGAAATTTTGCAAAGAAAACTCTGCACACACACACACAAATGTCTCAAGAGGAATGAATTGTTTATTTACTAAGTCCCAGCCCTTCAAACACCTCCTCTTACCTGACTCTCCCCAGTTGTATGCTGTTGCTAAGTCGTTTCAGTCATGTTCAGCTCTGTGCGACACCATAGATGGCAGCCCACCAGGCTCCTCCATCCCTGGGATTCTCCAGGCAAGAATACTGGAGTGGGTTGCCATTTCCTTCTCCTCCCAGTTGTATAGCTGAAGCAATAACAGCTCCATTACCATCTATAGCCAAACTGCGTAACCACCAGAGGGCAATGAAAATGCCCATAAAGGCACAGAGTAGTCATTATTTTCCCATTAGCATCAGCCACACTCATATCAGCCCAGAACAATTAACATTCCTAACCTCATGGTTAGGCTACAACCTACGCATGTCTTGCAGGAGTAGATTGATGAATGTCTTGGGAGGACTAAGCAGCAATAAGGTAGGCGTGCAGTGAGACCATTGGAAGATCAGCCATGCCATCAGGTGAACAGGCAGTGGAAGAACTCAGTTTTGATTGCCACTGATCTCCCCAGTCCCCAGGCAGAAACATCTAATTCAGCTGCTCTTTCTTTGGGTCCCCAGGAAGGGACCATTTGAATGGGAGAAAAGCAATAGCTGTAATAACACAGCAGGCAGAGTCCTCTGCATTTATGACTCTTTATTCTGTCCATCACTAGGCAATCATTCTTTGTGCTTAAAACTACACATCTTTGTACATATAACACCTTATTCTCTGAAGTAATCCACTTTGATTTACAGTGTGCTAAAGGGGTATCCATTCTATATATTTCTGTTTAGATCAATCACAATGAAGACCAAACCATTTTGAACCAATAGCCTGATTTAGGAGCCTCTTCTCTGTGTTCTTGTAGCATTCTGTTCTAGTGGATCACAAACTCCATTGCAGTTGCCTATTTGTCCATTTTCCCCTCCAGACTGTAAAATCCTGGAGGCTAGGTACTATATCTTTATGTTTGTAGCCACATTTCTAGCACCTAATACAGCACTCAACTACGTGGACAATGCTACTTAATTGTTGACAGGCTGGCTGGGTGGGTGAGTGAATGCTTTCCCTAAAATTTAAGCTTTAGTGATTAAAAGTGTGATTGTTTGGTTTAAACAGGAAAGGCTAATTGAATAGACTTGGCCAGGAAGAATTAGGCAAAGTGTGAGATAAAGAGGACTCAGTGCACCAGCCTAGAGAGGTCTGATATGGATGAGCCAGGTGCCAGCTGCAGAAGCAAAGCCATTCTTCTCTTCTGGCTAGGAACAGCATGTGGCAGAGGCCCACCCGGGGATCTGAATAGCAGAATCGCATGAGCAGAATTATTGCACAGGCAGCGAAGGGGAATTCTCTCCAAGTAAATGCTCATGTCTTAAGTTGGGTTCCCTTGAAGCAGGTCCTGAGACAAGGACTCTTATCCAAGAGATTTTTTGTGTGAGGGCATTCTCTCTGGAGAAAGGGAGTGTGAGGAGCAGAGGGGAGCAGGGGAAATGCCAGGATGTGAGCTCAGCTGGAGACTAGCTGCAGCTTTATCATCTTGAGCTTTGGAGCTGGTCCCACCTTAGGGCAAAGAAGCTAACTCTTTGTCTCTCTTTATGGGTCAGTCATTGGCTGTGGGCTGTCACTTGAGGGCAAGAAGCCCTATCTACCTAGTGAACATAGATCTTGTTTTAGTAGACGGTAATCCTCTCCAGGGGCATCTGTGGGTCACTGGTGCTCAACAACCAGAGCTGGTACTTTTATCATACGTGTCATGACTGGAAAAAATAGTATGCATGTGATATCAATAGTGTCTCCAAGAAATGGATAGTGTGAAATAATGCTGATAGTAGTTATCGAGCACCTACTATGTGCCAGATGCTGTGCTAAATGCTATATATATAAAACAGATATGTATATATATGCTCATATAATCCTTGGAATATAGCTATTCAGTTCAGTTTAGTCGCTCAGTCGTGTGCAACTCTTTGTGACCCCATGAATCACAGCACGCCAGGCCTCCCTTGCCCATCACCAACTCCTGGAGGTCACTCAGACTAGTGTCCATTGAGTCAGTGATGCCATCCAGCCATCTCATCCTCAGTCGTCCTCTTCTCCTCCTGCCCCCAATCCCTCCCACCATCAGAGTCTTTTCCAATGAGTCAACTCTTCGCATCAGGTGGCCAATGTACTGGAGTTTCAGCTTTAGCATCATTCCTTCCAAAGAAATCCCAGGATTGA
>SJYV01005681.1:0-12259 GCA_006410875.1 Neotragus pygmaeus | reverse complement strand
GGAGGGGGAGGGGGGAGGGGCACTTTAATTTGGAAATGAAGGATATTGTGTTCCTGTCTCCTGTAATAATTGATCACAACAGTCAGTTGCATCAAAAGAACATTTTTGGAGAGTAATAGTAAGGGAAACAGGAGAGAATACCCAGCTTCCTGTTTTCTTGTTAGTAAAAGGTATTTTATCCAGTTTTTCCAGTAACTCTTCCTGATTGTTTAAGGGACAAAGTGTAGAAAACATCTCTGCTTTATGTCATCTAAAACAGGACATTTAGATGACAATAGAAAAATCACACCTTGGACTTCCCCAGCTGCCCAGTGGTTAAGACTCCACGCTTTCAGCGCAGGAAGAATGGGTTCTGCTCCCTCATTGGGGAACTGAGATCCCATGTGCCACTGGATGCAGCCAGAAAAAAAAAATTTATTTTTACACATTCCCCCTTTTATTTAGATGGAAAGCACTTACCTCCTATATTATTTTTCAAAACCATAAAAATTACCATTCTCCACTACAGGAGGGGAGGAAAAAGACTCTTTTCCTTTTCACAAATTGTCTTTTTTTTTTTTTAAGATTTATTTATTTTTGACCTTGGTGGGTCTTTGCTGCTGCACATGGGCTTTCTCTGGTTGCAGTGAGTGGGTGCTACTCTTCATTGATTGTACGGGTTTCTCCTTGCGGTGGCTTCTTAGCACGGGCTCCAGGGCGAGCAGTCTTCAGTAGTTGAGGCACACGGGCTTAGTTGCCTCACAGCGTGTGGGATCTTCCTGGAGTAGGGATCGAACCCATTTCCCATGGATTGGCAGGCAGATTCTTAACCATTGGGCCACCAGGGGAAGTTCACAAATTATCTTTAAATTCGTGTCATTTCAAAATAAAATTAAAATATCCAGTACGACTAAGCTTCTTGTCCACTGCTTCAGAAACCCAAAATTAAACACCCAATATAGCAACGATAATCTCAATTTTTGAGGACCCACTGTGTGCCAATCTCAATAACTCCTCATGACGACCCAAGGAGATGGGTCCTACGACTACTCCCATTTTACAGATGAGAGAAATGAGGCTCAGAGAGATGGGAGTGGCTGCCCTGAGGTGGGGGATACAGAAGCAAGAGCTCCAGTCTGCTAGCTCCAAAGCCTGTGGTTTTAGACGTCACCATTGCCCGGTTAAAGAGCCAAGCCTTGCCCTTACCCATGTCCTCCACCATGATACTGTCAGGAGCCTGCTTTCCTGCCTGTGAGCAGAGGTTCATGAGGGTGAAAGCGAGTGGGGAAATAAGGAGCAAGACCCTGGCAGCCACGCAGCTCTGGGCAGGGATCCTGACACACGTGACGCCTGGCCTCCTAACACCTGTACTCATGCAGGGACCAGCATGATCCTGGGTATCCTGTTCTACCTGATGCAAGCCCGGGAATACCTGCAGGAAGGCATGACCTACAAACTGGGGTGCAGCTTCTACCTGGCATGGACCGGAGTCTTCTTCATTGTGATGATTGGTCCGGGCCAGGGCAGGGCTGGGGTTTGGGGCTTAGGCATGGGTTCCAGGATGCAGATGGGCACAGGGGTTGGATAGATTTGGGATGGGGGTGAGCTTGTGGACAAGGAAGACTGGACTGAGGAGGGATATGGGGTTGGGGTGGGCATGGGGCTGGATGTAGAGGTGGGGTTGGGGTTTGGATTTGGGAATGGGTTGGGGAGCGCATAGGGGTATGGGGCTGAGTTTGGGTTTAGACGTGAGTCTGAGGACATGATAGGAAGCATAGCTGGGCTTGGAAAAGCGACTGGCATCAGGCTTGGCTGGTGAATTCTGCGCCTCATCCTCTCTGCTCTCTTCCTTCCCACAGGTTTCTTTTCCTATTTGAACTACATAAATTTCTGGTCCCTCCTGGCGAGCCAGGCCATCTGGACTTAAGAAGTGGGAATGTCCCCACCCTCAAGTCTGCTCCAGCGGCTCCCTGATGAGCAACCTGCCAACCCTGCTCTCTAGCTCCCAACCCACTACCAAGAGTCTTGTCCTTTTTTCAGTCCCCTCTGAAATCCCTCCAACTCAGATTAATGGTGTGTATTTTCAAATAATCTGTATTTCTCACCCAGAACGTTCATTTAGTTCAGTACCTTGTAAGTGTTCCCTGGAAATGCCACGCCTCCTCGGGGCCCTCTGGGGGAGAGGGATGGGTCGGGGAGGGACTTGGGGGAGAGGTTCCTGGCATACAGATGGTGCTCAAGCAAAGTCTGTTGAACAGCTGACTCTCCCCAAGCTCTTTAGGCTTCATTCTTCACACCTGTGACCCCCTAACAATTTACTCTTCCTGGCACCCACATTTCACCTCTTGCCCTTACCCCTTACAGCTCTTGCCATCACCCCTTACTTCTCTCCACACAAATCTATACCTTTAATTAAAAAAAAATTTTTTACAGTATCCCATTCCTTCCCTATTTATTTATTTTAAAGGCTGTTACATGTAGCCAGTTTTTGCAGATGGTTTGGGGGATAAAGACAGTAGAGTTGTCCCTCAGTATCCGCAGGGAATTGGTTCCAAGACTCTCGTGGATACCAAACTCTGGGGATTCTCAAGTCCCTTATATAAAATTGCAGAGTGGATCCCCGGTGGCCCCGTGGTCAAGAATCTGCCTGCCAATGCAAGGAACATGGGTTCAGTCCCAGGTCCAGGAAGTTTCCATATGCCATGGTGCAACCAAGCCCATGTACTACAATTACTGAGCCCACACTCTAGAGCCCATGCTCCACAACAAGAGAAGCCACCACAGTGAGAAGCCCCCGTATCACAACCAGAGAGTGGCCCCTGCTCTCTGCATCTAGAGAAAGCCCACGTGCAGCAATGAAGACCCAGCACAGCAATAAATTGGTGTTAAAATTGTAGGGTATTTGCATATGAACTATGCACATCCTCTTGTACACTTTAAATCATCTGTAGATTTACCTATAATATGCAACAGAAACGCTATGTAAACAGTTGCTGAGGCACACACCAAATTCAAGTTTTGTTTTTTGGAACTTTCTGGAACTATTTTTCCCCCCAATTTTTCCTCCTGAGATTGGTTTAAATGTGAAATCTGTAGACACAGAAAACCAACTGTACCTTAATCTAGTTAGAGTTTATAGTATGTGCTCATTAAGTGTTGTTACAATAATTGTTCCTCTTGTCTCCCACAAAAGGCTCTCCAGTGTATTCATTTTTAACAAAAAGTGAGCTGCAACTATGTGCCAGACACAGGGTCTATAGCCAACTGGACACAAACCCTAGTCTTTAAGGGCAGGGAGGCAAACCCCCCTACCCTGCAAACCCCCCAAAATGCCCACAAGTAGATATGTCAGGAGAGAAGAGCTATGAAGGAAAAGAACGGAGGGCCAGGGAGAGCAGTCTGGGAAGGAGAGGGTCTGTTATATAGAGTGGACAGGCAGGGTCTCCATGCTAAGTTGCCCTCTGAGCAGAAACAGGACCGAAGAGACAGAGCCATCGGGACTGACTGGGGGGAAAGAGCTCCAGGCAGAGGAGACCACAAAAGCAAAGTTCCTGGGGTAGAAATATCCTTGACAGGATCCAGAAAGACCAGGGAGGCCAATGTGCTGGTGTAGCCTGAGCAAGGAAGAGAGAGGAAGGAGTTAGGGCAGAAAGGGAACAGAGCCCAGGTCACTCTGGGCCGTGTGGGCCACAGTGGGGACTTTGCATTCCTGAGTGAGGCAGAACCAGTGAAGGAAACGTGTCACTTCTTTAACGTGAAGAGTTTAGGTCTCTTGTTTTTACTTCAGATCACAGGCTCCTCACCAGACCGGAGAAAATCCCGGTGATCAGGGGAGCAAGCTAAATGTGTTCTATTCACACATGGGAATACTTAGCTACTGCTTAAGGAAGGAGGTCACTCTGTGTACTGATGGGAAGAGACTACGTATGGGACAAACGAGTTTTTAAAAAAAAGCATCTTTACCCATAAAACGTGTGTGTGTGTGTGTGTGTGTGTGTGCGCGCGTGTGCGCACGTGTCCATAAAATAAAAGTCCACACCGACCTGTTGACATTGGCGACTGTAAGCAGTAGGAGGATTGAAGTAGAGGTTTCACTTCATAGGTTTAAAAAAAACAAAACAAAACAAAAAACTCTTAACAATCATGTCAGTTGCAAGACACTCCTCAGATCTCCAACCATACCAAGATTACAAGTTTCCAGGCGAGCCCGGGCCTCCAGCCCGCTCCTCCCTCGACCCAGGGAGGCGGCCAGCCTTTCAGCCTCCGCCTAGCCCCTTCCCACCTCTCACTGCGCAGACTCGGCCTCTAACTCGGCGCCACGCAGACGCTTTCCCGGAAGCCCCCTTGTCAATCTCCGCGCTGGCCCCGCCTCCCACCCTGCGGCTGGGACTGTCTGAGTAGGCCCCGCCCCCGCAGCCACAGCGCTCACCCCTGCCGTGCTGGCAATCCCAGCGGCGTCGCCTTCCGGCCCCGCCCACATTCGGGGAGGGGGCCGGAAGGCGCCTCTCCCCCATGGCCCGCCTCTCGTGCTGTTCACAGAATTGCCTGACTCTAATGCAGGATAACGGCCCCCAGTATTTGCTTGCTCCCATTTTCTCCGCCTCCTGGAGAAACGTCTTATCTCCTGTTAGGAATATTATTATTCTTATTTCCTTCCTCAAGCACCAAAGTACAGTTTCTGACACCGGCGTCTGTGCTGGACGCCCCGGGGCGGGGCCCACCTGGCGCCGCGGGGCGGGCCGTGCGAGAGGCGCGCGCAATAAAGCAGAGCGCGCTGCGGGTCGCACATGCGCTGCGGAGTGAGGTTTTGGTGAGCTTTCTGCCTTGGTTCGTGTTTGTGGGGGGGCGCGTGTTGGGGACTGGGTCACGCGTGACGTGTGTGCCCGGGGCTGCAGCGGGGGCGGGCATGTCGTGGCCAGGACGGTGTCAGGGCTTTCGTGAACACTCGGCACCCGCCCCTCGAGGCGATCCCTGAGTGTTCCCTTCGGGGCGGGCAGTGGCTCACTCGGAGAGGGTGTTGGCTCCCTAGGGGCGCTCAGCGGGTGAAGGAGGAGTCCTGCTGCCGAAGCGAACGCGGACCCTCCGGGGCTGGGCCTCCTTTGTGCCTCAGTCTGGCTGCGCCGTGTCTGCTGCCCACGTTTCAGAGCTCCGCCATCTTGTCGATTTCTGAGGGGATTTTGCGGGGTGGGGGGAGGTGGGGGAGGTAGGCTTATGACAGTCTTTCTGCCTGAGGTTTTGCACTCCAGTGTTAGCTTACACGTGCTTTGCTTAGGAAATCGTTCTTATGTATTCTGATTTCATGTGGCTGGCGTGTTTGTGCAATGTAGAACAGGCCGCGTGGCAGGTAGAGACAGGACTTCGAGGGTTGCCAAGGAAGGAGTGGGATCTCTTAAGTGAATTACTGGGTTGTGTCAGAACCAGAGGGGAGTAATTGTCGGACAAAGCAAAGGGGGTGGCCTTCGTTCACTTTCAGGAGTCATTCTGATACAGTCATTTAAATAGCAGTTTTGTGCTCGCTCAGAACATCAAAGTTTTATTAAGCGTTAGTTCTGGGCTAATGGGGCTTTCTGGATAGCGTTTTCCCAACTCCCGAGCAATAACACACCTCCTCCAAGCAGATCCAGCCCAGGAATAGCTAGCCGATTTTCTGTTTTCCCACCACAACCCAGCAAGAATCTCCTCCAGCTTTGTTTCTCCTTTTAGAAAACAGCTAATTTTATCCTAACTGTTGCCTTGTCACAAGTGGAAGGCAGTTTCTCGTCAATTCATCACTTTGCATTGTCCCATATATTCCCTTTTCAGGCCTTTTCGTTGTTAAAATCCCCAAACATACAGGCAAATAGACGCTTAACATGACGTTTCACCGTGTTTGCTTTTTGTGTACTTCATGTTTTGGAAATAAATTTCTTATTTCATCCAAAGTCGTTAACACAGTGTCTCTAAAATAGCATTTTTTTCTATTTAATGACAATGTTGTCATCATCCTCAAAGAGATTAATTCCTTCAGGACGCCATCTCCTATCTGCTGTGTGGTTACAGTTCCTGTAATTTCCAAAATGTCTTTCACTGTTCTGTTCAAAACTGGTTGCGTTTTAAGGATCTCTGGTGACTGCTTCTTCTGTTGCTCGTACTTCATGTTTCTCTTTTCCTCCTTATACACCACCCCCAACCCCCAGGACAGTTTCTTCCAAGGGATTTGCATCTTAGTAACCACTGTTCAGGGTCGGTAGCCGGTAGAGTCAATGCTGGATATCTGCAAAACTGGGCAAGGGGAGTAGTCAGTGGGTTCTCTCCACGTGGTGGGTTTAGGACAGTCCTTTGTGGACCTGTGACACTGGGGAGGTGAAGGCATCTTGGTGTCACCGCAGAGAAGGCTGTGGGCATTTGTACCCCGTGATGGACTTTGTGTTTCCCAGTCTCTAGGCACTGTTAGCTTGCTTGGCTTCTGTCCCTGAAGGTGAGTGGCCTTGGGACCTGGATGCAGAGGGACCCGGTCTCCTGTGATGTCCAGCACTGGGCTCCGATTACTCCCTGAGGACACAGTGCCCCCAGGACCTTTGACACCTGGGGATCTGAGGGGCCTTGGTTTTGATGTTCTCTGGATTCCCCCCACGATACTCTCTTCCTCCACCCTCACCACATCCTTCCTGTGTTACAGGTGTGTCTTCAAGCTGAGGGGCCACCCACCCCACCTTGGTAAGAACCCTTGCTCCCAGTCCCTGACCCACCCAGATCTAAACTATCTCACCCTCATTTGGGGTGACTTTGCATCAAACATCTATGGAACCTAGTTTATCTGCCAGCAGTCATGCAAAGCCCAACTGTCCTGTTCTTGGGCTTAGAGATGTTAGTCAAGTGATTGCTCTCCTGAGCCTCAGTTTCTGTGCCTGTAGAGTGGGTAAAATCCATCAGGAGCAGATGGGTCCCAGTCCCCTGCCCAGTTGGGTTGGGGATAGCGATGCCTCCTGCCTTCAAAGGTAGGGTTTGAATATGACAAGGAATATGGACTGCAGAAGGGGAAATAAATAGTCTGTCCATGGTATCCATGGGGATTGGTTCCAGAGCCCCACAGATGTGGAGGGCCCAGTGTAAGTTTTTGGGTTTCAGGGGAAAAGACTCATCCAAAGTCTGATTTTCAGACTCAGCAGAAAAGAAGCGGAAAGGCTGGAAGCACTATCATTGTCACATTGTAGGGTGGTGGTGGTGGGATTTGTAGACAGTATCTTTCAGCAGAGTTGAGGCAGCTTCCCATGAATCATGCATATGTAAACTGATACAGTTATCAAGTTTACCCTCAATTTATACAGTAGCCACTGTCAAAGAACATGGTTTATCTGGAGACTGTCTCGCAAAATGTTTCAAGTTTTGGAGAATGTTTCACAATTGTTTCAACAGCTAAATCATCAAATAGGCATGGGTATGTGTTACCCCAAAACAAACAACTGTTCCCAGTTCTAGGAGGGTTATTTTCCCCCTCTATTCAATGAAGTTTGGGCCTAAATCTGTATTTCCACTAATCAGGTTGACTTGAGATTGATGGAAATAGATTGCTCTCTAAATACATATACTATGGAGAACTGAGAGTGTAGTCTCTGGGGAGGTTTAGCTTCTTGCTGAGAAGCGCCTGAGGGGCTGACAAGCTGTGTCCTCTGAAGGGGGAGCATCGGAACATCTTTTTGGAAGGGCTCTTCTCTTCATCCAAAGTGACGTGGGCCGAGAGGGAGTTTCTGGGCAAGTGTGGAGTTGGGAGGATGCCACTTGGGCAGGGATATGTGAAAGAGCTGAGAAGAGGGAGCCCTAAGGGATGTGTAACACCTGTAGATTTCCGAGGCAGCAGAACTGGTGAGATGGGAGCGTTTTATTCTGCATTGGCCAGTCTGAGGGTGGCAGGATTGGGGTGGGGTTCGAGGGCACTGGGACCCCCATGATGTCCAGCACTGGGCTCTGATTTCCACTGAGGACACGGTGCACCCCAGGACCTTTGACACCCGGGGGTCTGAGGCGGGTCCCACCTCTGGGGAGAGATGGAGAAGGGGGCATGGTTGCTCTGCACCCCACCAACTTCCAGCTCCCCCACCCCTTACTGTCTGCAGGTGGTTCCTCCAGGAGTTGAGCAGCCTGGCCACCCCTCGGTAAGAAGAGAAGAGACTCCCCTTGTTATTAATACTGTAATAATCATCCAATTTACAATGGCATCAATTTGTTAATAAAATGTCTAGATTATGGTAATATTAATAAAGATAGCTGCTGAGCACTTAGTCTGAGCCAGGCCACGCGTTTCTAAGCCCTGGAGTCATCCCCCCAATAACCTCATGATTTGAAACAGGTGCGCTTTTGCCACTATTCACAGCTGAGATGGAGGCGCATAATGGTTGAGATTTACCCATCCTCGGCTCCTGGCCAGGAGGGGGCTTTCTGCAGCCCCCATCCACATTCAGGGAGACCGGGGTGGTGGGGGCTTTCTCTGTCTCCCCTCTTCCCAACATTTGAGGATACAGGACGAAGTAGGTGAATTTTGATTCCTGGTTTTGCCACTTTTGACAGCGCACCTTCATGATTTGTCAGCAAGGATAGGGCTGAGGTGGGTGTGTGTGTGTGCGTGCGCACGCGCATACGTGTGCGTGCTATGTGCCGGCCTCTCTTGAGGTCCCAGGCCCCACCCTGCCTGGGCTTGTAGCTAATGCCTCAGCCAGTCCTGCTGGGGATCGCCCAGGAGGTGGCAGAGCTGGGGGGTCCTTGAACAGTCAGCCTTTGCAAGCTACCCCCAAAAGTACTGCATGCTCCCTGAATTCCTGTGGCATCCACTGCAAAGATGGAGGGGTGGTGGTAAGAGGAAGTGGATGCAAGAAGGGCTGGGGTGAGGAACAGGCCAGCCTGGGGTTGGGGGTGGGGGGTTGGTTTGCAGAGAGATGTGTTCAGTTGGTGCTGGAAGGGGCCGTGCAGGGGACCTCCCTTGATGTCAAGCACTGGGCTCTGATCTTCTATGCAGACGTGGTGCTCCCCAGGGGCCTTTGACACCCCGGGGGTCTGAGGGGTCCCGGGCTCTGGGCAGAGATGGATGGGGATCGTGATTGCTGCACCCCACCAACCTTCTCTTCCCCACCCCCATGCCTTCCCGTCTGCAGACAGTTCCTCCAGGAGTCCAGCAGTTCCTTCAGCCCTCCCGGTAAGAACAAGTTCTTAGTGGGTTGACCAATGCCGTAATCGTATCCGACTTCTCCAATGTAGAGATGGTGGTGGTGGTATCCGTACAGGCAGATGCTGAGCATTCAACTTTGAACCAGGCACAGTACCAGGGGGCATGGTGGGCGGTGTAAGGTATAAGGGGAACAGCTTGGGGTCTGCGGAGACATCCAGTATCGGGGCTTCTGAAGGGGCCATGCTTGGCGCCCCTGTGATGTCCAGCACTGGGTTCTGATCTCCCGTGAGGACATGGTGCCCTCTCCAGGACCTTTGACACCTGGGGATCTGAGGGGCTCCCCCTCTGGGGTGGGGTTGGGGGAGGGTGACGGTTGCCCTGCCCAACGCCCCTGCGTGCCCTTCCCGCAGCTCCGGCGGCCGCGCCCCTCCGGCCTTCCCGCTGGCCCCCGTGCCTGGGGCGGCCACGGCCATGGCGGGGCGGGGCGACCGCTACTACACGTACACCGAGCTCCTGGCCATCGCGCGGCGCTTCCGGCAGAACCCCAATGAGCTCATGATCAGCTGGATCCTGCGGGTGTATGACCAGGGCGGCCAGGCCCTATCGCTGAATTCCGGGGAGCTGGCCCTGCTGGGAGACCTGACNCTACACGTACACCGAGCTCCTGGCCATCGCGCGGCGCTTCCGGCAGAACCCCAATGAGCTCATGATCAGCTGGATCCTGCGGGTGTATGACCAGGGCGGCCAGGCCCTATCGCTGAATTCCGGGGAGCTGGCCCTGCTGGGAGACCTGACCGGCGACGCCGTCTTCAACTATCGCTGCAAGGCCCTGCGGGGCGACTGCAAGACGCTGCTGGCCTGGCTGCTGCTGGCCTGGCGCCAGCGCTGGGAGTCCTTCCTGCACTTCGAGGCCACCGAGCTGCCCTTCCGGCCCTGGACCACCATGGAGGAGGGCATCCAGCTGGTACGCGAGCTGGGCATGCTCGACTGGATCTACCGTGAGCCGCTGCTCCCCGAGCCCGCCTGGCTGGCACCGGAGGATCTGCCCTTCACGCAGGGTCTGCAGCGGCGTCTGCTGACAGCCGCGCCCTCCGAGCTGCGGCTCTCGCTGGTCAGCCTGCTGGTCAAGGGCATGACGGTGCTGGAGGCGGTGATGGAGATCCAGACCATCGCCGACGTGGGCCTGCTCTGGCGCCAGAGCCAGCCGAGCCGCGCCAAGCTCATGCTGGGGCCGAACCCCACGCGAAAGGACCTCATGGGCTGGCTGCTGAGCCACGGCGTGCCCAAGGAGCGCGTGGACAAGCAGCCCACCAAGGTCCTCCTGGAGCTGTACATCAAGGAGGCCAAGCGCAGCCGTGGCCACGCCCCCTACGGACTTGGGGAGGAGCAGCCTCCACCTCCCCCGTACTCCGACCAGGCGTGTGGGGAGGAGCCACCGGTGCGCCACGACTAGGTGCCTCCTGCCTTCAGGACTGGGACCCGGAGCTTGTAGGGCAGACGCAGAGCCTTGGCCATCGTGTCCAAGGAGCCCCAAAGAGGGGTGGTGTCCGTGCCCCTGGCCACCTGTGGGCATCACCGGGCACTGCTGGTGGAAAACAGGTAGCTGGCTCTTGGCAGCTGCTGCGGGATGCAGGGAGAGAGTCTGTTACATTTCCAGTCTGTTACACTTTAGCCCGATGGGCATGGTGGGGTGGGTGCATCTTCCGCCCCCACCCCCACCCTCCAGGCACTACAGGCCAAGTGGGAGACCCTGCCGCCCACACCGTGAAAGCACTTTGAAGTTTGTACCCTTTTTCTTAAGGTTGTTTTTTTGTTTAAACGTTTTGGGTTTTTTTAATGCAATATTTTTTTTTACTCTATGATCTTTAGCAGACAACACTTGTTTTTTAGCGGTGCTCGTTTCACCCTTTGTGAAGGATTGTCTCTTAAAAGGCTTTTTTTTTTCTGCAATGCCTTTCTCTTAAAATGGAATTTTGTCCTTTGCTCGCCTGCGAAGGGGATAGCCTGTCCCTTCCGGTTTCTCCAGCTGTGTGTGTGGCTGGAGGGTCTGTCGCCTCTGGGCGAGGGGCACTGCGGCCAAGAATCCCAGCTTTGTGAGGATGGACAGCCCTGGCAGGTGGTACCATGCATCCATTAAAATAAAAAAACAACAAACGTGTGTCACTCCCTGTGAGCTGTGGTGTTTGGGTGCTGGGGGGAAGCTGGAGCCAGAACCTTCCCCTGGTGAGGCCAGGGGTTGGTCCCATGGTTTTCATTGACACACACACACACACCCCTCCCNCGGCCAAGAATCCCAGCTTTGTGAGGATGGACAGCCCTGGCAGGTGGTACCATGCATCCATTAAAATAAAAAAACAACAAACGTGTGTCACTCCCTGTGAGCTGTGGTGTTTGGGTGCTGGGGGGAAGCTGGAGCCAGAACCTTCCCCTGGTGAGGCCAGGGGTTGGTCCCATGGTTTTCATTGACACACACACAAACACCCCTCCCCCCCACCCCTCAGCTGTCTGCAGAGGAGAGCACTGGGCTCTTGGTAGGCCATGGGAGTTGCTCCCAGCAGCAGGGTTAGGTGAACCAGCTAGAACTTTCCTTGGGTCTTCTATGGCTCTATGGGGCTCCCCTGGTGGCTCAGTGGTAAAGAATCTCCCTGCCAATAAAGAAGACACGGGTTCCGTCCCTGAGTCAGGAGGATTCCCCTGGAGGAAGGAATGGCAACCTGATCCAGTATTCTTGCCTGGTAAATCCCATGGACAGTGGAGCCTGGCGGACTACAGTCCACAGGATTGGACACGACTGAGCACGCTCATACATGGATCCATAAGCAAGAGACTTCCTGTACCCCCTCCGCCCCCCAAGACCATGGAGTGCAGAGAGCATTCCTAACCCTTCCCTGAGGCCCTGTGACTGTTCTGGAACTCCAGGGGTCATGGTGGCCTGCGTGCTCATGACCCAGGCAACCTAGGGGGCCTGGCTCCTCTGCCCCGTGATGCTGAGCGGTGGGTAGCCAGGGAGGGTGTACTGGCCCCACTTGGAGCAGGAGGAGAATTTTCCTGTCTTGTCTAGCTGTAAGGACCCAGCTGTTAACCTCAGCCCTTTTTCTCCCATGCCTGGGGCGTCTGGGTCTGAACACCAGGCACCCTTCC
>SJYV01005680.1:0-17131 GCA_006410875.1 Neotragus pygmaeus | reverse complement strand
TCCCTTGGACTGCAAGAAGATCAAACCATTCACTCCTAAAGGAAATCAACCTTGAATATGCATTGGAAGGACTGATGCTGAAGCTGAAGCTCCAATAATTTGGCCACCTGATTCAAAGAGCCAACTCATTAGAAAATACCCTGATGCTGGGAAAGATTGAAGTAAGGAGGAGAAGTGTACAACAGAGGATAAGATGTTTGAATGACATTATCAACTCAATAGATACGAGTTTGAGCAAGCGCCTGGGGTTGAGGATGGACGGGAAAACCTGGCCTGCTGCAGTCCACAGGGTCGCAAAGAGTCGGACACGATTGAGCAACTGAACTGAACTGAACTTNGAGAAGTGTACAACAGAGGATAAGATGTTTGAATGACATTATCAACTCAATAGATACGAGTTTGAGCAAGCGCCTGGGGTTGAGGATGGACGGGAAAACCTGGCCTGCTGCAGTCCACAGGGTCGCAAAGAGTCGGACACGATTGAGCAACTGAACTGAACTGAACTTCTTTATGGGTAATATAAGGTCACTCATTGCTCCTACCTCATACCATTAGTAAATACTATTAGTTTTGTATTAGTAAATATATATAGTGCACTCAGAAAAGTGTCTGGAACAGAGTAATCAATGTTTCATTAGTAGTAGTCATACTGTTCTTTATGTTTAGTCACTAAGTTGTGTTGGACTCTTTGTAACCCCATGGACTAATGTGTCAAGCTCCTCTGTCCATAGGATTTTCCAGGGAATAATACTGGAGTGGGTTGCCATTTCCTTCTCCAGGGGATCTTCCTGACCCAGAAACCTGTCTCCTGCATTGGCCTGCATTGGCAGGCAGATTCTTTACCACTGAGCCACCAGGGAAGCCCCAGTAATAGTTCTATTAATATATAAAATTTTTGGTGTAGAGATTTACTTTAAGATATAATTCTTATTCAGTTTAGAACACTTTTTAAAATTTATCCCAAACCTAAATCTATTCATACTTATTTCCTTTATTTCTTTTATTGCACTTCAAGTTGTGACAGAATTCTTTTAAATCAAGTAAAACTTGTTGATAACCTAGTCCTTGAAAAATGATAAGAAATTGGACAAGAGTTATTTTTGATACATAATTTTTTTTTAATCCCTTGTTTCACAGATTAGAAATGTTAATGTTTCCAAGCAAATTCAGATGCTCATTAGAACTAGAGAGCCCTCAGTTATCCAGGGGTGAATTCAGGTATCCAAACTGGAGCCTATTTGGAGGACCCATTATTCTCTTTCTACCTAGGCAATAATTTCTCAGGTTCTATAATCACCTCTTCTTCCTTACTATAGTTCTAAGCAGTATTCCTGTTTTAAATTATTAATATAATGTAAAAATCAATAGCCTTCATACACACAGTGACTAATTAAAAGATGCAATGTTAGAGAAAAACTCTATTTAATATTGAGAAAAGTATTAAATACTGAAAATGAAACTTAAGAATTCTTCAAAACTTATAAGAAATAATTCTAACACTCCTGAGAGATGAAAAGTAAACTCAACCAAATGGAATAATATCCCTTAATTTTGGATAGGATTACACAATATCCAATCCAAATGCTTCCCTTAGAGCTCAGCTGGTAAAGAATCTGCCTGCAATATGGGAGACCCAGATTTGATCCCTGAGTTGGGAAGATCCCTGGAGAAGGGAAAGGCTACCCACTCCAGTATTCTGGCCCGGATAATTCCGTGGACTAGTCCACGCATTGCAAAGAGTCGGACACGAGTGAGTGACTTTCACTTCATTTCACCTAGCATAACATTATAAAGATGTCCGCTGCTGCTGCTGCTAAGTCGCTTCAGTCGTGTCCGACACTAAGACCCCATAGACAGCAGCCCACCAGGCTCCCCCATCCCTGGGATTCTCCAGGCCAGAACACTGGAGTGGGTTGCCATTTCCTTCTCCAATGGGTGAAAGTGAAAAGTGAAAATCAAGTCGCTCAATTGTTCTCAAATAATAGGTTTCATGCTTATTAGTAGACAATACAAAGTAAAGCCTTTTTATAGAATGGAAATGTTTATCGTAAAGTGCATACGAAAATAAAATCACGCAAAATGACAGCCAGAAAAGCATGAAAAAGGAAACACTGAAAAAGGTGACCAGCCTTAAAGGATGAGATGGCTGGATGGCATCACTGACTCGATGGACATGGGTTTGAGTAAACTCTTGGAGTTGGTGATGGACAGGGAGGCCTGGCGTGCTGTGATTCATGGAGTCGCAAAGAGTTGGACATGACTGAGTGACTGAACTAAACCGATTAGACTTGTATGGTTAAAACAGGATGGTCCATGCATGCATGCGTGCTCACTAGCTTCAGTCGTGTCTAACTCTTTGCAACCCTATGCACTATAGCTCGTTAGGCTCTTCTGTCGGTGGGATTCTCTAGGCTAGAATACTCTAGTGGGTTGCTATTTCCTCCTCCAGGGGATTTGGAGTACAAATAGAAAATAGACTAATGGAATAGAATCTAAAACCCAGAAATAGACTCAATTACTTATGAAAATCTGATATACAAAAAAGGTCACATCTCAAATTACTAGGGCAAAGATGGACTTTTTAATAAATCATGCTGGAACAAGCAGGTAGTCACTTGAAAAGTTACATGTAAACCTTATATTATACACAAGTTTTAGCTTTAAATGGATTAGAGACATGTTAAAAAAGGATCATGTAGGTACCACATGATCATGTAGGTAGAGTCCTTTGCTGTTGGAGAAAGAAGTTGTAAAAAAAGGTAAGAAAAGGCTAAAACAGACTGCAGTATTGGATCAGAATTGGAAGCATAGGCATGAACTTATGGTTTTTAATATATTTTAAATATAATATATATAAAAATAATATATACACACAATGGCACAAAAATAAAGCCTCTTTTTATTTGATAGCAACATATGCTTAATTTGTCCTTGGGGAATAATTTATTTCTGAACTGCAAATTATCACCTAGACATGCATATTACCCAAAGATTGAATATATTTTGTCTAAAAATTTTTAAAAATGTCACACTAGGTTGCCTCTCAACATTTCTAAAACTAGTTTTTAATGTCTTTAAACAGGATTAAGTATTCATATTTAATGTATTTGGGGAGATGATGACAATACAATAGTGTAAATAAAAGATTTATAGATATGGCATTTCTGCTACTAAGATCATAAATTATCCCTGCACTCCCTATATCGAATTTATAATCTTTAGTACAATTGGCTTATAGGTCTCATATTTGTCGTGAGTTCACTAGGTTTCAAGACTAAAGAAGTCTAAGTGAAAATATGAGACCCCAGAGGTCATTACAAGTCAATATTTGAGCAGATGAGGAAGCACTGATGTTTCTGTCTGAGCTGTTTAAAATGATTCCCTAGTGATACCCCACCAGATTTTGTCTCCCTTTTCCTCTTTTTAAATTTTTGATCTTGGTCTGGTTTTGAGATTGTATTTCCTTTCTCTCAAGATGTACTGTATTCATAAACATCAATTCAAAAAAAAGTATGGTATAATCTTTAAATATCTAAAATATATATATATATATATTTTAGAATTCCACAACAATGAAAACTAAATTATAAATCTCTTTTGGATATTTTAAAATTATTTATCATCATGTTTTTCTGAGAAAGATAAATTTGAGTGTACATTTAATGGATTAGAAATAAAATGTTCTAATTTGTTGACCCAAGGACCTAGGCCTTATGCATTGCATATAAGAGTAGAGGGAATCTATTAGTAGTGTATATGCACAAACCCAAAGTAGAAATTACTTTTTTTTTCCCTAAAATGTCTCTGTACGAGAGGCTGTATAAAAGGTCTGGTTACTAATATTAGGCAATAAGATTCCTGAAAATCATGTTAAGTAAGGCTCATATTCTCTTGTAAATAAAATTCTGACACAGAAATTCATACAGATATATAAACAGATATATATTTAACAATGATATATATTTAAGATACAGAAGCATGGTCATAGATGTAGATATACATCTAGATCTTATAATAGGATTACTTGGAGGACTATTTTCTTTCAAGACTTCATGAAAATAAAAAAAATATTTTTTTAGAAAGACTAGAAAGAGAGTAAACAGGCAGGAAATAATAGCACATTAAACTCATAGTAGCATTCATTATAGGGTTTCCCTTGTAGCTCAACAGTAAAGAATCTGCCTACAGTGTGGGAGACACAAGTTGATCCCCGAGTCTGGAAGATCCCCTGGAAGAGGGCATGGCAACCCACTCCAGTATTGTTGCCTGGAGAATCCCATGGACAGAGGAGGCTGGCAGGCTACAGTCCATCGGATAACATAGAGATGGATACAACTGAAGCAATTTAGCACTACACACACACACACAATATTCACTATGAGTAACTTGTGGAAATGAAAGCAAATGATGGTTTACTTGTTATTTTCTGGGAAAGTGAATAGAAATCTAGCAATGGTTAACACTGGATTGCAGAAAATAGACTCTGGTTGTGCATAGTGGAACTTAGACCTGTGTGAACAAGGAAATGCCCTCCCTCTGGTTCATCACATCCTAGAAATTAAATCATTGTATGAACCAGATCTAATCCACCATTCGGTGTCCATGGTTGAGAAGGAGTTAGCCCATCCTCTGGTGTGATAAGGAAGCTAGGTACAAAGTCTGACTGTTGCCTCTCCAGACTACTAGCTGCAAACCTTTCTTAGCCCTCTACTGGGACTGGAGATTGATGGCTTAGGCATCTAGTTGTAACTAATATCCATGGAGGTCTGAAGAAGGCGAATTCCCAACCTGGAAGTCCAGCCTGTGGGATATTGTTTTAGACAAGTTAACTCTGACCACTCACTGTATCATATAAAATAAGTATAAATAAAATAAAGTAAAAAATATAATATCCAGTTCAGTTCAGTTGCTCAGTCATGTCCAACTTTTGCAACCCCAAGCACTGCAGCACACCAGGCATCCCTGTCCTTCACCATCTCACAGAACTTGATCAAACTCATGTCCATCAGGTCAGTGATGCCATGCAACCGTCTCATCCTCTGTCATCCTCTTCTGCCATCTTGAATCTTTCCCAGCATCAGGTTCTTTTCCAGTGAGTCAGTTCTGCACATCAGGTGGCCAAAGTATTGGAGCTTCAGTTTCAGCATCAGAGTTTTCAATGAATATTCAGGGCTGATTTCCTTTAGGATTGAATGGTTTGATCTTCTTGCAGTCCAAGGGACTCTTAAGAGTCTTCTCCAACACCACAGTTCAAAAGTATAAATTTTTCAGTGCTCAGCTTTCTCTATGGTCCAACTCTCACATCCATATGTGACTACTGGAAAAGATAGCTTTGACGATATGGACATTTTTTGGCAATGTCTCTACTTTTCAGCACATTGTCTAGTTTGTCATAGCTTTTCCTCCAAGGAGCAAGCATCATTTAATTTCATGGCTGCAGTCACCATCAGGAAATGATTTTGAATCTCAAGAAAATAAAGTGTGGCACTGTTTCCATTGTTTCCCCATCTATTTGCCATGAAGTGACAGGACAGGATGCCATGATAGTTTTTTGAATGCTGTGTTTTTAGCCAGCTTTTCACCCTCCTCTTTCACTTTCATCAAGAGCCTTTTTAGTTCTTCACTTTCTGCCATAAGGGTGGTGTCATCTGGATATCTGAGGTTACTGAAGTTTTTCCCTGCAATCTTGATTCCAGTTTGTGTTTCATCCAGCTTGGCATTTTGCATGATGTACCTGGCATATAAGTTAAATAAGAAGGATGACAATCTACAGTTTTGACGTACTTTCCCAATTTGGAACCAGTCTGTGGTTACATGTCTGGTTCTAACTGTTGCTTCTTGACCTGCATACCGGATTCTCAAGAGGCAGGTAAGGTGGTCTGGTATTCCCATCTCTTCAAGAATTTTCCACAATTTGTTGCTATACACTGTCAATAGCTTTGGCATAGTCTTTGGTAAAAATTGAAGCAGAGTAGATGTTTTTCTGGAATTCCCTTGCTTTCTCTATGATCCAAAGGATGTTGGTGATTTGATCTTTGGTTCCTCTGCCCTTTCTAAATCCATCTTGAACACATGGAAGTTCTTGGTTCAAGTACTATGGAAGCAAAGGTTGCAGAATTTTGAGCATTACTTTGCTAACATGTGAATTGAGTGCATTGTTTGGTTGTTTAACTATTCTTTGGTATTGCCTTTCTTTGGAATTGGAATGAAAACTGACCTTTACCAGTCCTGTGGCCACTGCTGAGTTTTCCAAATTTTCTGGCTTATTGATGCAGCACTTTAACAACATCATCTTTTAGGATTTGAAATAGCTAAACTGGAATTCCATCACCTCCACTAGTTTTGTTTGTACTGATGCTTCCTAAGGCCCACTTGACTTCACACTCCATGATGTCTGGCTCTAGCTCAGTGATCACACCATTGTGGTTATCTGGGTCATGAAAATCTTTTTGTATAGTTCTTCTGTGTATTCTTGCCACCTCTTCTTAATATCTTCTGCTTCTGTTAAGTCCATACCATTCCTGTCCTTTATTGTGCCCATTTTTGCATAAAAGATTCCTTTGTTAGCTCTAATTTTCTTAAAGAGATCTCTAATCTTTCCCATTCTGTTGCTTTCCTCTATTTCTTTGCACTGATTTGCCTTTAGCTTCTGTTCTTTTCTAAATTATGTGTAAGGCCTCCTCAGACAGCCATTTGGCCTTTTTGTATTTTTTTTTTCCTCTGGGATAGACTTGATCACTGCCTCCTGTCCAATGTCACAAATCTCCGTCGATAGTTCTTCAGCCACTCTGTCTATCAAGTGTAATCCCTTGAATCTATTTGTCACTTCCACTTTATAATCATAAGGGATTTGATTTAGGTCATATCTGAATGGTCTAGTGGTTTTCTCTACTTTCTTCAGTTTCAGTCTGAATTTGGAATTTGGCAACAAGGAGTACATGATCTGAGCCACAGTCAGCTCCCGGTCTTGTTTTTGCTGACTGTATAGAGCTTCCCCATCTCTGGCTGCAAAGACTATAATCAATCTGATTTTGGTATTGGCCATTTGGTGATGTCCATGTGTAGAGTCATCTCTTGTGTTGTTGGAAGAGTGTATTTTACATGACCAGTGTGTTCTCTTGGCAAAACTCTGTTAGCCTTTGCCCTGATTCATTTTGTACTCCAAGGCCAAATTTGCCTGTTACTCCAGGTGTTTTCTGACTTCTTACATTTGCATTCCAGTCTCTTATGATGAAAAGGACATCTGTTTTTGGTGTTAGTTCTAGAAGGTCCTGTGAGTTATCATAGAACCAATCAACTTCAGCTATGATATTGGGTGGTTTGCCTTGGAAAGGAACAGTGATGATTCTGTCATTTTTGAGATTACACTCATGTCCTACATTTCGGACTCTTCTGTTGACTATGAGGGCTACTCCATTTCTTCTAAGGGATTCTTGCCCACAGTATTAGATATAATGGTCATCTGAGTTAAATTCCCCCATTCCAGTCCATTTTAGTTCCCAGATCACTAAACTGTTGATATTCACTCCTGTCATCTGCTCTTTGACCACTTCCAATTTATCCTGATTCATGGACCTAACATCCAGGTTCCTATGCAATACTGGACTTTACAGCATCAGACTTTACTTCCATCACCAGTTGCAACCACAACTGGGCACTGTTTTCCCTTGGGCTCCATCTCTTCATTGTTTCTGGAGTTAGTCTTCCACTCTTCTCTAGTCGCATATTGGGCACCTACTGACATGGGGAGTTAATCTTTCAGTGTCATATCCTTTTGCCTTTTCATACTGTTCATGGGGTTCTTGAGGCAAGAATACTGAAGTGGCTTGCCATTTACTCTTCCAGTGAACCAGTTTTTTCAGAATTCTCCATCATGACCTGTCAGTCTTAGGTAGCCCTACACAGCATGGCTCATAGTTTGTGATATATGTGTTCAGTTTGGTTAGCTTTCTGTGATTTTCATTCTGTTTGCTCTCTGATGGATAAGGATAACAGGATTGTGGAAGTTTCCTGATGGGAGAGACTGACTGGGGCGGGGGGGATCTGGTTTTTCACTATAACTAAAACTAATATTCTCATTTAGTACCCAAGATGATATTTAGAATAATGTTATTTTTAATGCAACTTTTATGCTTATATGGACATGCTTTCTAATTCATGATATTGGACTGGATGCCAATGACTACTTAAAATCTTTGGCTAAAGAATCATGTTGAGTCATGTTATTTTGAGGAATTAAATCACAACCTTCTAAGACAGTCTGAAAAGTGTACATTTAAAATGAAACAAAACAAGTTTAGCAATTATATATCTTCAAAACATATTTTTATAATTTTATATTAGAACTCTTCATTAATAATTATAAAGAAAAATGCTATTAAGGCAAGTGAAATTATTTTTTTATATGAAAACTACTCTAATATATTCAGTACCTTTAAAATATGCCTCATTCTACCTTCTTTTCAAATTAGAAAGGAATGTAGAATTATCATGTTTGTCCTACTTCCATCAGAAAGTCAAATTTAAATTTTGTCAGACTCTAAGAATTTAACAACTTCAAGCAGCTAGGTGAATTAATAATAATTATGCTTGAGGCTGGAAGCCACAGACTGTAGCATCCTCCACCCCAAAGTGTGATGTTAGAAGCTTACCTTCTGTGTGCATTTTCAGAGAATATTCAAAAATTTTATTGCATTAGATATAAAGAAAACCATTAATACAAGTCCCAGGAATTATCTGTATATTTTGGATTCCAATGAGACTAATTGCTGGGCTAGTAAGCTTTTGTCTTTCCAGGTAAAATTCTTAGAAGAATACATGGTAATGGGTGAGGGAGATAACAAGATAGATTTTTATTTTTTTAATCAGAGAGTATAATACAATACCTTCATTTTGTTTCAAAGGAAAGGTACCAAAGGATTATTTCAATTATGTAAATAGTCAGGTTCAGGGTTGCAACAATGGATTATATGCAGACTGAAAGAATTAAAAAGTTGGCCAACACACATTTAGATAATTTTTCCCCCCTCCATGAAACTCCAAAGAAATCTGTTACGTCTTTGAGTATTTCCAAAGGAGAATCATTCCAGTATTTTAAAATACTGGCAGTGAATTCAAAATAGGTGTTCTTTTCAAACAAAAGAAACTAAACTCTTCTGGAGCCAGACATCTTTTAAAATTTTTTATTGGAAGGAAGAAATAAATATTTATTAAGTTCTGTGGACTTACATTTTATACATATTCTCCCATTTACTTGCTACAGGGAAATCTGTGAAGGAGCCTATATTCCATACCCCACAAAAAACAAGCAAATAAACAGAAAAAACGCCTTAGGCTCAAGAAGGTTAAGCAACTTAACCGAAGTCACACAGTAAGGAAGCACCAAATCTAAATTTGAACTGCATCTGTTTTTTTATCCCATTTTACCCTTAGTAGACTTAGACCTAAAAAGTTTTCATCAGTAAACTGCTGTCTTTATTAAAGTAGAATTTCTTCTTCTTCTTTTTTTTTTTGTATAATTTTGAACAAATGTCACTTTTCTTCACTTTAAATAAAATTGTGCAAATTTAAATTGACTTCCCTTTGCTATTGCTTCTTTCTCTTTTTCTTTCCCTTCTTTTTCTTAGTCTTCATCATTCCTAAATCGATACACCATGGTTTGAGTGCTTTTTTCCTAGAGCATATCTTGCACTTTCAGTTATGTGAACCCTTAGGAGGCTCAGATAATAATATCTCTCATATAGGGAGTATTTGGCTCCAGCTGAGCATTTAAACAGCTATCAACCTACACCACTCCAATAGCTCACAACTGTACTCAAGCTGGGCCAAATGTTTTAATATTTTATGGCTTCATCATTATTTTCCAAATGTGTACATGTCATAGAGGATTTGAATGGGGAAAGAATAAATGGAAAATAATTATGCTGATTTAGTCTTTCTCCTAATTCTGTGAATAAGTCTAGAAAGCATTACAAAGTATTTTACTACATACCATATAATTTATAACACCTATCATACAAAATACTAAGTACATAGATGATTTTTTTAATTTTTCCTTCCTATTTTAATCTATTATATTTTCTGAAGAAAACTCATCAACAACCTTTGAAAGACAGATAAATAAGAAATGTGTTTCTGGTGGTTAAAGACCGTCTTTGTCTAAGTGAGGCAGAGTTCGTTAGAAAAAATAATTTGACCCAGAAAACAATGGAAAATAGATTTGTCACATCACCTTTCAAGACCCAGTGCAAAGAATGTAGCTTTTGGAATTGTGACCTTGAGCAACTTAATCATTATATAATTTTTTTCTCATTTATCAAGTGGGGATAATGAGGATGTGCAAGTTTATTCTGAAGAAGTAAGCTACATTTTTTAAATTTTTTGATTTGGCACATAGTAAATATTTAATACATTTTATCCCCCATTTCTCCCTCTTTCTGCCACTTTAATTTTGGGGTCATAGTTAAACACAGCTAAAACCTAAATAGTTAGAGAACTATTTTGAAAACCATTTATTTTGTTACAATTCCAGTATATAACAGAGTTCATATGTTTCCTAATATCAAGAATATTTGAAATTGCATTCAAGCTGAATATAACTAATTACCTTNTCCCTCTGAGTGGAGGCATCCCCAAGAGAGAAGGGGTCAGGCTGTCTCTTATACACATCTATTTTGAAAACCATTTATTTTGTTACAATTCCAGTATATAACAGAGTTCATATGTTTCCTAATATCAAGAATATTTGAAATTGCATTCAAGCTGAATATAACTAATTACCTTTAATTTTTGGTTCTCCTATTTCATTTTTATTATCGACTAAAATTATAATTAAAAATTATTATTATATTTCCTTAAAACAAAGTTTCAGAATTCCTGAGAGGTCCAGCAATTAGGACTCTAAGCTTCCACTGTAGGTTTGATCCCTAGTCAGCAAACTAGGATCCAGCATGTTGTGTGGCATGGGCAAAAAGAAAAAGTTTAAATACAGATATCCATGTTCAGTTCAGTTCAGTCGCTCAGTCGTGTCTGACTCTTTGCAACCCCATGAATCGCAGCACGTGAGGCCTCCCTGTCCATCACCAACTCCCNAACATGGTAGTACATGTGAAAATGCTAAGAATCCTAAAAGCAGCATGGTATAGTGCAGTGATTTTCAAGTATTTCGTAGATTTTTTTTTAATGGAAACTTTGTTCAAATTAAATTTCCCCAGAAGCTCTAAAAACATAGCTTCTCTGCTTAATGAAGAGGGCAGAGCTCTTTTCCCTTGATACCCCCATATCACCATGGCAACTACTGAGGCTTCTCCAAGGAACCTCTAGGACTTGGCAGAGGACACATTGAGAAAAGAACTGACTATCTACATGGTCACTGAGTGGGGTCAGAATACTTGACTGGAGTCCCAGGCATGCCCCTCACATATGAAAAAATATCCTCTGGCTTGAGTTTACTCGTCCATTAATGGGGATGATAAAACCTGCTTTGCCCTTTTCATGGAGCTCTTGTGGGGATCACACAAGATACTGAATGTATAATTGTACTGGAAAAACATCTAAGATGATGCCCAAATATAAGGGGTATTTGTCAGACATGCTCATGCAAGTGAGGAGAATGTGAAAGGGTGGAGAGCGGCTGCCATGCTGTGGTGGCACTGGTTGGGGTATACATCCCGTAGAGAAAGCCGGAGGAGGAAGGCAAGGCTCCTGTCAGCAGTGCAGAGAAGAAGGGGACAATCAAAGTCTCTCAGTGCATAAGAGTTCCTGAGCACTCTTGAGTTCCTGTTTGCCTTTCCATGTGGTTCCCCTAGGGCAGCACAAAGGGACAGACCATGGCGAGAGCTTCCCCAGCTTTGGCTCACAGCAGGCCCCAAATACCTTGGCTTGCTCTGCTTTCCAAGCAAGGGGTCTTGCTCAAGTAACTGATACCTGTAGGGAATCTCAGGGCAAGTGTGGCTAGCAGTCTGAGGGGGGAAGTGTGGCCATGGGGCACCCCTACCAGGCACATAACTTGGGGCCCAAGCGTGGGTCTGGGCCACACAGGCCATGGAGTGTAAAGGCCTGGCACCAGAGAGCTGAGGGCAAGAAACATGGGTTCAGAGAAAACATGGCTTCCAGTTCAAGCTCCCCACTCATTAGCTGTGTGTCCTCAGACAAGGACTTCTGAATCTTCATCCTCATCTGTAAAAGAGGGATCCTGACAGCACCAACCCTGTAGACACTGTTGTAACTGAACACAATGTATATTTTACCCCCAGCGCAGGGCCTTAATATGCAGTTGGTGCTTGGTGAATGTCAGCTCTGGTCTGCACTAGCTTGGAGGACCCCTATGATGGATCCTTCCAGATGCTGTCATGAACAGTAACACAAACCTTGTCTTATGGCCTATGGCTATTGTTCCATTGGTGTGAGGATGCCCAAAGGTCAGTCATTTCTGGATGGCACTCTGGGTGGTCAAACCAAAGTTGTAAAAGGGGTAACATTATTGTAGGCATTACTGCCCTAGAGACCACGGGGGAAGTTATCAGGTGAAAGGAGCAAGGATGGGGTTGATTGTAATCTCGAGTTCCAAAATTACACATAAAAGCTTTCCTCTGAGGCCCCTGAGATGCTGTTAGCATGCATGGTTAGCTTTAGTGATGATGTCCCTGCAGCAGAGTGGTCTTAACCAGGACACCCAGGAGGGCAAGCTCCCCAGGTAGCTCTCCTTATCTTTCCCCTCGAAATCAGTCAAGTTGAGCAGCTCCTCTGGGGCCATGCATGTGAAGCTTCTCTTCCCCTCTCCCCTTTCCTGTCTGGACATGCATAGCAAGCAGAGTCCATCAGGGCCCATGACTTTGAGGGGCTTAGGTCAGAGAGAGAGGTCACTATCTAGGAGGGAGTTGGCAACCGGCTTCACCTGGAATGAGAGCCCTGGCAGCGACAGCCCCTCTGGGTGTCCTCTGCCACCCCCTTCCCCAGAAGGCTAAGGAAAAAAGGAGTGGGGAGGGAAAACAGGAGGAAGAAGAAGCTGTCCTGCCTGCAGAGCAGGCACTGGTGTCGGAAGACGAGGCCCTCCCCCTCGCCATGGAAATCCTCACACAACTCTGTCACTGCTCCCTGAGGACCAGGGCCCGTTGCCATTCCTGCAAGAATCAAGTCTGAGCTTAGCTTAGTCACACCCACTTCTGAGAAAGAAGAGGTTCTCCTGGGGGTTTTTGCAGGACCCCCATGTCAGGCCCATTTTCACTGGTTGGCCATCCTCCCTTTCTCTTCTAAGCGGGCGGTAAAGTGTGGTGGTTCAGAGCATAGACTGAGGAGCCAGACCTCCTGGTTCCAGGGTGACTCTGCCACTGGCTGTGTGGTCTTGGGCATGTTGGTCAATCTGTCTGTACCTTTCCTTCCTCTGAAAATGAAGGTAATCATAGTACAGGCATCCCTTGCTTTATCATGCTTCGCAGATACCGCATTTTTTACAAATTGAAGTTTTGTGGCAATTCCATCTTAAGTCTAATCGGTGCCATTTTCTGAATAGCATTGTGCGCTGTGTGTGTCTCTGTGTCACATTTTGGTAATTCTTACGATATTTCAGACTTTTTCATTACTATCTTATGGTGATCTGCAGTCAGTATTCTTTGATGTTACTACTACAACTTGCTAAAGGCTCAGATGATGATCAGCATTTTTTAGCAATAAAGTCTTTTTAATTAAGGTACGTAGTTTTTTTTAGTATTAATGCTATTGCACACTTAATAGACTACAGTATAATGCAGACATAACTATCATATGCACTGGAAAACCAAAAACTTCCTGTGACTTGGTTTATTCTGATACTTGCTTTTTTGCAGTGTTCTGGAACTGAACACATAATATCTCTGAGGTCTGTGTGTACCAATCTCATAGAGTTGTTGTGAGGATGGAGAGAATCCACGGAAAGCACCTACAAGAGTGGCTGGCTCATAGCCTCCNTATGTTGATTTAGTACATTCATACATTGCAATATGTTATCACCAAAGCTTTAGCTAACACCTTTAGCACATCACATACTATTTAATGTACTTGAATTCTCTAAGTGTTGCATGGGGCGTATTAGCTGCTAGACACCATCAGAAGGTTTTAGATAGGGAGTTGGACATTTTGTTGATAATCTCTAATTAATCTCTAATTTTCACTTCTCTTATCAGTCTCCCCATAAAGAAATCTACTAGTCTCCTATGCTGGTGGGAGGAAAAAGGGCCTAAATCTGGCAGCCAGAACTGGAGAACCCAAGCAAGGAAGAGTGTTGGGTATCTCATTCTTATTGCCTTTCAATAAATTTTTCCTATTCCAAATATGATTCTCTCACCTCAGTGTCCCTGAACCCAGATTTTATCAAGTAAACTTCTGCTTGTATTGGAGAAGGTGGTTATTGACAGACTTGGTTTCTGGGAAGATGTCTAAGAATCAAACTAATTATCTTGATGAGCCAGGTATGCCTCCTGCATAGCCCAAATCCAAAGGCTTAGGTTTCAATTTCCCTTGTTTGCTAAATAAATTAGCATAGGTCCGCCTGCTTTCTTATAATATTTTGTGATCTCTCTTGTTATTCACTGCTTCTGGCCTTCTCTACCAATCCTTAGTTATACAAAATTCCCCAGATACCTCATCCTGAGACTCTGTTTAATTTGGAGAACTGAAAATTTTCTTTCAACCAAGAGTAGCAGTTTGCTGGAAAGAAGAACACTTCATATGGTTCTCTTATATTAACCATCTTATTTGTGTGTGTGTGTTAGATGGTTTAATTCAAGCTAGTTTACTAAATAAATAATTTAAAATCTGCTTTCCTTTTGAAATGTGTCTATCTTTGGAAGTAAATCTGTGTACATATTACATACTCCAGATTTTTCTTTCTTTATTCTCAACTGAGTATATTATTAAAAAGAAAAGATTAAATTTTCACTTTTTAAATATTCACCAAGTACTTGGACAAGCAACTCAATCATGTTCATTTCATATGTCAAACTAAATGGTTAATAGTGGAAATTCTGGAACCATACAGATCAGTGTTCAAGTCTGAGTACCAGAGCCCTTGCTGGCACAGTTAGTTTTGTCTTTGTACAAGTTAGGCAAAGGTTGCACAGTGGTTGAGATTGTACCTTCAATGTAGGAGATGCAGGTTTGACCCCTGGGTTGGGAAGATCCACTGAAGTAGGAAATGACAACACACTCCAGTATTCCCACCTGCAGAACTCCATGGGCAGAGGAACCTGGATGTCTACAGAGCTGGATGTAACTGTGCATGCATACAACTTACAGCAACAAATTAAGCAAAAGTATTCCCTCTGAGTGGAGGCATCCCCAAGAGAGAAGGGGTCAGGAGAGTAATGGGGTTGCATTTAGTTTCCTGTCAAAGACACATTTAAAAGATAAGAATACCAAGAAAAGCATTGGATAGCTGAAAGATAGCCCACCCACAATGTATATTAATATATAGCATAACCGACTCTGACTAGATATTAAATGGAATATAATTCACTTCTGCCATTATCAATCTAGATCACTATTTGATATGCAATTTCCATTGAAATGATGCAGAATGAAATTTCTGCTTCAATTTCTTGGCTTTTAACACAATACACAATGTTTTAGAGATGTCTGACTTTTGAATTTTAATTTGTATGCTGTTTTCTCTGAACAAAGACTGATGTAAAAAAGTTGCTCTTTCATACAAGAATAATTCCATAATGAACACATAAAAGATCCTCTGCAATGCAATTTTTTCTTAAAAAACATGTCTAATATAGTTGCTCCTATAAGTGTTTCAGAATTTGCAGGTAAATATATAAAAGGAAGGATTTGGTAGTAAAGATCCAGATTTTTCTTTTTAAGTTTAGCTGATTGGGAAGAAATGCTTAATGATCCTGATCTTGATTCTAGTTCTTCAGAAAACCTGTCAGCTTTTCTTATGCTTTCCTTTCCACGTTATCTATTTGTCACTTCGGCCCAGTGACTTTTTTTGTTTTGTTTTTCTTCTTCCTTCTGCCTTGTTATTCTTATTTCACCTTACCTACCTATTTAAGATGTTACTATCATTCTTATACTCTTTTCCACATCATTAAAATTCCACTATGGGTTGTTCATCTTTGATGCTTTCTTTCATAGCCTCTTTCTCATCTATTTCCAAATGAATGCCAATAACATTGAAGAGAAAAGCCATGTTCTTTCATATTATTGTATGAATTGTAAGAAATGCTTTTATATGGTTGACTAGACTACATATTAATACCTTGAAGAATTTTTTTATTGTGGATGATGACATGTATGGAGTAATTCTGGGATTTCTCTATATTTAAATAATAGCTTTATTAAGAAAAAATTCACGTATCTTAAAATTCACTCCCTTAACTTATTCAACTCAGTGTTTTTTTGGTATATTCACAGAGTTGTGCAACAATTAACACTATCTAATAACAGAATTTTACTTGCCTACATAGCCATATACCCACTAGCAATAACTTCCGATCTCCCCTTCCCACTCCTAGAAACCATGAATCTATGCTCTGACTGTATGGATTTGCCTGCTCTGGACAATTCATATCAATGAAACCATACAACATTTGACCTTTTTTTTTTTTTTTAAGTGATTTGTTATATATTTTTCTCATAAAATCACTTTTTAAAGCTTCACTGACTGACACTAGTCAGTAAAATTCTTTTCTTTTAAATTCAGTTTTTGTTGAAAAAAAAACCTGCCCTCACTTACTGTCCTCATGTAAACACCATCATTTTAATATCTATTTCTGCTATAACAAATTTGCATTTATTTGGGAGGCAGTTTCCACTATTTCTGTTGATGGCTTCTCTTTTGATCCATTTCTTATTTGTTCAGATGTATTTTGCCTTAGGCTTGGACATTTCCTCACCCATAGAGGGCTTCCCTCATATCTCAGTTGGTAAAGAATCTGCCTGCAATGCTGGGGACCCCAGTTCCATTCCTGGGTCAGGAAGATCTGCTGGAGAAGAGATAAGCTTACCCACTCCAATATTCTTGGGCTTCCTTGGTGGTTCGACTGCTAAAGAATCTGCCTTCAATGCAAAGATGAGTTAAATCCCTGGGTTGGGAAGATCCCCTGGAGAAAGGAAAGGCTATCCACTCAAGTATTCTGTCTGGACAATC
>SJYV01005677.1:0-10013 GCA_006410875.1 Neotragus pygmaeus | reverse complement strand
GGGAACATTTCATGCAAAGATGGGCTCGATAAAGGGCAGAAATGGTATGGACCTAACAGAAGCAAAAGAGATTAAGAAGAGGTGGCAAGAATGCACAGAAAAACTGTACAAAAAAGTTCTTAATGACTCAGATAATCATGATGGTGTGATCACTCATCTAGAGTCAGACATCCTGGAGTGTGAAGCCGAGTGGGCCTTAGGAAACATCACTACGAACGAAGCTAGTGGAGGTGACGGAATGTCAGTTGAACTGTTTCGAATCCTAAAAGATGATGTTGTTAAAGTGCTGTACTCAATATGGCATCAGATTTGAAAAGCTCAGCAGTGGCCAAAGGACGGGAAAGGTCAGGTTTCATTCTAGTCCCAAAGAAGGGCAATGCCAAAGAATGCTCAAACTACTGGACAGCTGCGCTCATTTCCATGACAGTAAGGTTATGCTCAAAATCCTTCAAGCTACGGTTGAGCATTACGTGTACTGAGAACTTTCAGATGTAAAAGCTGGGTTTAGAAATGGCAGAGGAACCAGAAATCCAATTGCTATCTGTTGGATCATAGAGAAAGCAAGGAATTCCAGAAAAACATCTACTTGTGCTTCATTGACTACAAAAAACCCTTTAACTGTGTGGATCACAACCAACTGGAAAATCCTTAAAGAGGTGGGAACACCAGACCACCTTGTCTGTCTCCCAAGAAACCTGTGTGCAGGTTAAGAAACAACAGTTAGAACCTTACATGGAACAGCTGATTGATTCAAAATTGGGAAAGAAGTATGTTAAGGCTGTCTATTGTCACCCTACTTACTTAACTTATTCAGTTCAGTTCAGTCACTCAGTCATGTCCGACTCTTTGCGACCCCAATGACTGCAACATGCCAGGCTTCCCTGTCCATCACCAACCCCCGGAATTTACTCAAACTCATGTCCTTTGAGTCAGTGATGCCATCCAACCATCTCATCCTCTGTCGTCCCCTTCTCCTCCTGCCTTCAATCTTTCCCAGCATCAGGGTCTTTTTTTGATGAGTCAGGTTTTTTTTTTTTTTTTTTGCATCAGGTAGTCAAAGTATTGGAGTTTCAGCTTCAGCATCAGCCCTTTCAATGAATATTCAGGACTGATGTCCTTTAGGATTGACTAGTTCACTCTCCTTACAGTCCAAGGGACGCTCAAGAATCTTCTCCAACACCACAGTTCAAAAGCATCAATTCTTCTGCGCTCAGCTTTCTTTATGGTCCAACTCTCACATCCATATATAATAGGCAGAGTATATCATGCAAAATGCTGGGTTTGACAAATCACAAGCTGGAATCAGGATTGCTGGAAGAAATATCAATAACCTCGGATATGCAGATGATACCACCCTTATGGCAGAAAGTGAAGAAGAACTAAAAAGCCTCTTGATGGAAGTGAAAGAGGAAAGTGAAAAGGTTGGCTTAAAGCTCAACATTCAGAAAACGAAGATCATGGCATCTGGTCCCATCACTTCATGGGAAATAGATGGGGAAACAGTGGAAACAGTGTCAGACTTTATTTTTGAGGGCTCCAAAATCACTGCAGATGGTGACTGCAGCCATGAAATTAGAAGACGCTTAGTCCTTGGAAGAAAAGTTATGACCAACCTAGATAGCATGTTAAAAAATAGAGATATTACTTTGCCAACAAAGGTCCGTCCCGTCAAGGCTATGGTTTTTCCTGTGGTCATGTACGGATGTGAGAGTTGGACTGTGAAGAAGGCTAAGCGCTGAAGAATTGATGCTTTTGAAATGTGGTGTTGGAGAAGACTCTTGAGAGTCCCTTGGACTGCAAGGAGATCCAACCAATCCATCCTAAAGGAGATCAGTCCTGGGTGTTCATTGGAAGGACTGATGCTGAAGCTGAAACTCCAATACTTTGGCCACCTCATGTGAAGAGTTGACTCATTGGAAAAGACCTTGATATGGGGAGGGATTGGGGGCAGGAGGAGAAGGGGACAACAGAGGATGAGATGGCTGGATGGCATCACTGACTCGATGGATGTGAGTTTGGGTAAACTCCGGGAGTTGGTGATGGACAGGGAGGCCTGGCGTGCTGCAATTCATGGGGTCACAAAGAGTCGGACACGACTGAGCGACTGAACTGAACTGATGGGCAAAATAGTGGATAGATATGCACATGTGTGGGTGCACACTCAGTCGCTCAGTTGTGTCCAGTTCTCTGCAACCCTGATGGACTGTAGCCCACCAGGCTCCTCTGCCCATGGAGTTTTCCAGGCAAGAATGCTGCAGTAGGCTGACAATTCCTACTCCAGGGGATCTTCCAGACCCAGAGACTGAATCCATGTCTCCTGCATCTCCGGTATTGGCAGGTGGATTCTTTACCACTGTGCCAGATATGTACGTGACAGGACAAACATGTACATTTTCATGCACAAGTGGATGTTTGACTTGCTAGGTGGGAAGATGGTGGACATATGGATGGAAGAATAGACAGATATGTCAATGGAGGTATGAACGGGAAAGATAGTGAAATATTGATGTTTAGATGAATGTAAGTATGATAGGATATTTAGAGAGACAGAAGGATGTACGACAGAATGAACATAGTTCACCAGCTGGGTAACAGGGCAAATGGATATACAAATGGATGAACACATGGATAACAGTAATTAACATATTTTCAGTGGTTATTTTGTTCAGAATGGATGGATACCTAGCTAAATGCTTTGCATGTATTAAGACCTTTAAATACATGGATGGAAGGACTTATGAGGGATAGATGGGTAGGTGATGCGTGGAGAATGGATGGATAGGTGATGGATGGATTGAGTATGGATGGATTGATGTTGAACGGAAGATGGATGGTCAGATGAATAGATAGATGGTGGATGGATGACAGATGGTGGAGGACGGATGGATGGAAAGACGATGGACAGAGGACGCACAGACAGGGCGATGGATGGAGAGAAAATGGGAAGCTGACGCCAGTCTGCCCTGTTTTTCCTACTGGGACGTGCCTTAGTTGTGAAACTGAGCCCTCACCGCGGCATTTAAACGTCTCTTCTTGCTATTATTACCTCCTACCCATCAGTCTGATAAGTAATTGTGCAATTCTATCTAAGTTTCAGGGACAGGAAACTCCCACCACCCCAAGGCAGCCCTTTCCCCTGTGGAAATACTTTTCCTTCTTTTGAACCAAAATATGCTTTGGCACATTTCATTCCTGGCTGGCTGTGGCTGGGATTGCAGAACTAAGAGCAGGGGACAAGGAGGATGTGGCCAGTTGAGATGGAAACAAAATGCAAGCTTCCTTTCCCGGGTGATCTGGCCCAGCCTGCCGCCCCCCTCTCCCCGCTCCTCCTCGCCCCACCAGCCTCTGGGGGTCTCTGCATCTCTGGCTGGGGGCTGGGACACACAGCGGGCACAGCGGCCTCCACAGCTCACCCTGCACAGTCTCTGGCACCTCCTGGCTTGTGCAAGCGGAGGCGGTGGGTCCCAGGACGCAGCCTGGTGCGTGGGCGCCAGTTGGAGCCAGTGGGCCCACGGCAAAGCCTCCAGCAGGCAGCGCCACACCGAGGCACCGAGGACCTGCGGGCCATGCGGAGTCTCTCCAAAGGCTGCTGCCCCCTCCAACACATGGGCACTCACCCCACGTGCACCCCTCTCTGGTCTGATCCCAACCTCACTCTTCGTCCCCTTGCGTGTCTGCAGGAGCTCCCAGCCCCGGCAGCCCAGCGCAGCCGAGATCAGACGAGTTAGGGAGGGAGAGGCCTGGGGTGGCGCCGGGGTGGCGGCAGGCGCCCGCAGGCTTGGCTCTGGCTCTGCCGGGCCCTGACCTCGGGTGCCAGTCTGCGCCTCGGTTTTCCCACCTGCGGCACGGGTCTATGGTGGCATCTGCCTCTCGGGGCAGTCGAGGGCATGGGTGAGCCCAGTGCGCTGCTGGACACGAGGCGGCCCGGCCCGGAGCTGGCCCTCGGTGCCTCCCCCAGGGCAAGCCGGGTCGGGCCCTCCCTGGGCCGGCCAGCTGCCCGGTGTGCTCCGCAGTGAGTCACCGGGGCGCCTCAGCCCAACCGGAGGAACAGCGGGCTGGGCTGCTGCTCCGGGGGCCTTGGCCAGAGCCCGGGGGGCAAGAGGGGCTGCCGGCCAGGCCACCGCGCTGACCTTGTGCCACTGGCCGCTGGGGGGGAGCACGGCTGTCCCGCCCCAACAGGCGAGCCTGCAGCAGCCTCAGGAGCCTCAGTGCCNCTTATACACATCTGGCTGGTCATGGCCCTGGGGGGTGGGGTTGGGTGACCTGGCATCTGGTTTGGCCTTAGTCTCTGCAGCTATAAAATGGGAGAGTTGAACATGTTCTCCAAGGACCCACCTGGTGATACTATCCTAGCATCTTCTCGAGGCTAAACCAACACTTTGGTGCACCAGAGAGGTGTGCGCTAGGAGGAGCAGACTCATTTCAAGGCAAAAAGAGGAAATATTTTTGAAGGAAAGCCTAGTGAGTGTTAAGCCCAATGCCAGGAGCCTCAGGGGATTTAAACCTGAGTCAGAGAGACAAGAGCTTCCCGGGTAGCCCTAGTGGTAAAGAACCTGCCGCCAATGCTGGAGTCGTAATAGACACGGGTTTGATTCCTGGGTTGGGAAGACCCTCTGGAGAAGGTACTGGTAACCCACTCTGGTATTCTTGCCTGGAGAATCCCATGGCAGAGGAGGCTGGCAGGCTACAGTCCATAGGGTCACACAGAATCAGGCATGGCTGAAGCCACTTAGCACGCACACACAGAAAGACAGACCAGGAAGCTGGCATCCTGCTTGCCCCTGACCCCGGCTCTCCTGGGAGAGTAGCGGGCCCAGAGGACAGACATTGTCTCAGAAGAGATGCTGGCATCTCCAGGCACTGGGCAGGGAGGAGGCGGCCTTCTGTTTGGGGAGGTGGCAGTGAGGACTGGCTAGTCCTTCGGTGGGGAGGGGGCATAGCCCGAGCCCAAAGGGAGGCTTAGGGTGGGTCTCACAGTCACAGAGAAGCAAGGGCCTAGGAGTGGATATTTGGAAGCTTCTATCCTGGTTTTCTTGAGCTTCTAGAAACAGAGACCCTTCCCAAGTGGCCTCAGTGGAAGTAGGGAGGTCCAGGAAGTCTCCACGGTTGTCTCCAGGGCCCAGGGAGGTACAGACAGTGGGCCATCAGGAGCAGCTAGACCCTCACTGGCCACTCTCAAGCCAAGGGTCACCGCTGGATGGTTCTAGAGGAGTCCCATCTGTCACCTCTGGTTTTCTCTTCACAACTCTTTGCTCTCCTTCCTTCCCAATGCTAGACATGGTGCCCACCTCAGCTTGCTACCACCTCGACTGAGTGGGGCTCAGAGGAGGGGTACCCTTGTTTCTCTCCAGCAGCCACCTCTCCCTCGCTCTGGCCTTGAGAGCTGGCAGAAGGCAGCACTCCCGTCGGGAGGCCGTGGGGGCCAGGGCAGGTGGAATCCGTGGTGTTTTAGGAAGGCTGGTCTGCTCTAGAACCATAAGCAGGCTGGCCAGGAGTGGGAATGCAAGGAGGATTTCCCAGACCTGTGACATGGAGAACAGACCCTGTTCCCTGGGGCCTGATGGGGTCCCTGGGGAAGTGCTGTTGTGAAGAGCTCCTCACCTCTGAGGAGCAGCAGGGGTGCTTCCTGGCACTTGTGGGGCAGGTTTTGGCTCACAGAGACAGGTGGTGGCCAAAGATGGTGACTTGCCACGCCCGGAGGGTGGGAGCCTGGGACTGGAAGCCTGGGGATTAGATTAGGAGGAGTCCTGGGGACTAGATTAGGAGGTGACCCTGTTGGCATGGGGCGGGGGCTGAGCAGGCATGTGGAAACCCATCATCTCGGTCTTCCTGCGTGCCCAGGAACCAGGACTTGGTCTCACTGGGGGTGTTTTGGAAGCACGGAGCTCAGAACTATAGGAGCCAGAGGGGAGAAGTGCCTGTCTAATGACAGGTGACTTGAATTCTGCTGGTTCTCAAACATCCCTAAGCAGCAGGCGCCTTCAGTCCAGTGAGCTGTGAGTGGAGCTTTGACATACGGAGCAGAAAGCCCCAGGGCTGCTCAGGATGGGGTCCTGGAGGCCTGCTCAGGACCACTGCCGAGGCTGGGAAAGGCACCCCCAGGAGTTGTGCAGGGCACAATTTCCATTGCCACACATTCTGGCCCGGGTCCCACCGCTGGTCCCCCACCTTGTCACCAGGCCACCTCCTGGCAGTCACCTCATGGAAACTCCTCTCCAGGAGGAAGCCAAGAGAANAGTGGGGCCAGGACAGACAGACAGACCGACGGAGGGACCCGCAGACAGAGAGAGGAGACCAGCCGGCCAGACAGAAGGAGAGGCAGGGCAAGAAGGGGGCGGTGGGGTGGAGAGAGGAGCGGAGAGGGTCACAGGGCAGGAGGAGCCGGGGCAGTGGGCAGCAGCCTCTGAAGAAGCAGCCGCAGCCGCAGCCTCCAGCCCCAGGGCGGGGGTCAGGCCAGGCCGCCGGGCAGCCGGGCGCCTGCCCGCATCACGAGCAGCTCTGCGCTTCTGAGGAGTTCTAGCGAACAGGGCCTGGAGAGCCGCCTGAGGTAGGTCCCTCCGCCCAGGCCGGGGCAAGGAGGGCAGGACAGGGTGCCCGCGGGTGCCTCCCCAGGCACCTGGCCCAGCGGCCCCGCGGCCCCGACCCATGTGTGTGTGGGCACCCATCCGCCTGCCTGCCGTCTCCTCCACTGCTGCGTCCTGCCACCAGCTCGGCGCCCCTTCTGGTGACAAGCACGGCCCCAGTGCGGCATCCCCCGCCTCCTCTGGGCCTGCTGGCCTGGGGACCATCAGGTCACCCCTTACTTTGCAGAGGGTGAAGCCAGACTTGGCCCCATATTCTCCGCCCTGGCCGGCCCTTGGCGCATCTGCCCGGGTGGCAGGCACTGCGGGCTACGTGCGCGCTTGGAGTCAGGCCTCTGCAGGCGGAAGCCGGGTCTGCGTCCTTGGGGCCAGGGCACTGCCCTCTGAGCCTCAGTTTCCTGCTCTGTACAGTAGGGGCGTCGTGGTGCCTGCCTCACAGAGTCCTGGAGAGCGAGCAGAAGCGAAGGGCCGTGGGTGGACTCGGAGCCCCCGCAGTGCTGGGGCCTCACCTCACGTCCCTCTGAGCTGCCCCCAATGCCCTTCTCCTCCTCTACCCTTCCGGGCACCAAGGCCGGGGGAAATGCGGCTTTCTCCACCTAGCCCGCCTCTGCTTCTCCCGAGCGGGAGGGCCTCCCGCTTCCACAGGGCTGCTGGTCTGCCCCCACCTCCTGACCGCCTGGTCTCCTGGGGCGGACTGCTCCACCGCGGCCCTGACTCAGAATGGAGCAGGCGCAGGGTGTGCGGGGGGCTCCGCGGCATCTGAGCGGAGCCGGGAGCCCTGGCCCAGCCCGCTCCGGCTCACGGGGTTTCTGCAGACACAGACAGGGCTTTCTCCCCGTCCCGCAAGGCCAGGACCGGGGCCACACAGAGCATTCGCGTGCCCGCTGCGCTCGCCGAGCAGGAAGACCCTCGAGGGTCCGCCCCTGGCTTCACACCTGCCTGTTGCTGGCTCAGCTGGCCTCCCTGGCGCCGCTCACCAGGGGATCCTCAGGCGTGTCTCGGGGGGGACTCCCAGGCAGCTGGGAGGAGTCGGCGCTGTGCTCCTGTGCCCAGCTTGTGGCCCAGGAGTGAAGGGGTGCCTGCCGGTCCTGGAGGTACAGCAGTGCCCTGTAACAAGTGGGGAAATCGAGGCCAGGAGGGACATTGTCTAGCCCAGTGGGGCGTGGCAGGGAGAGCCCCAGGGCCTGCCTGTATGCACACCTGTCATCCAGCTGTTGCTTTGCCTTCATTCCCAAGCCCAGTGCCAGGTTGCTGCCTTGGGCATGCCGGGGCATGCTGGAGGTGCTGCTGGAGCTTGGACGGGGCAGCGGGGCTGAGGACACAGGCAGGCCTGGGCGTGAGCCCCACAGCCCTAGATGGCGAAGGCGGGCCTGTGAGTGACCGGCCAGGGCAGGGACAGAGGGCAGCCTGCCTCTGAACCCCTTGGGAGCACGTGCTGTGGGGAGCGGGGGCGGGGGCAGGGAGGTCCCTTGTGAACGGTGATGGAGATGGTCTGTCCACCCGGCCGACGGGCACAGCCCGCACGCTCTCTAGGCCCCGACCCATCGCGCATGGGCCCTGACCCCGCATACCCACGTGGATGCCACTCCCAACTCAGAATCTAAGAGGCCTCTGGCTGGCAGGCCCTCGCCCTTGGCGGGCGACAGAACCACTCACAGAGGCTGTGGTGCTGCACGTGCCCTCGGGAGCAGGCAGCTGCCCGCCTCACCAGGTGGATCACCCTGGGCCCTCACCCAGGACGCCTGGCAGCAGGGGGCGGAGGGCCCCGGACGTCGCTGTCATGAGCACTGGGAGAGTGTGCTGGGCCAGCAGCAGCCAGGGCGCCTGTCAGGTGAATCCACCCGGATCCTTAGCGCAGCCTGGCTTGTCCTGGGCTGCGGCCGCGAGGCTGTGCAGAGAGCCAGCAGGAAGCTTCAGGCTGGTGGGCTGGGNATGAGCACTGGGAGAGTGTGCTGGGCCAGCAGCAGCCAGGGCGCCTGTCAGGTGAATCCACCCGGATCCTTAGCGCAGCCTGGCTTGTCCTGGGCTGCGGCCGCGAGGCTGTGCAGAGAGCCAGCAGGAAGCTTCAGGCTGGTGGGCTGGGACCCCAGGGCTCACCCCCTGCCCCTGTGGTGCCCCCACGCCGAGCTCTGCCCCTTTCTAGCTGGCAGGAAGTTACCCCCACCCCCTCCAATGGCCCCTGGGGGTCTCAGCGCCCGGCTCGGGCCCATCTCGGGCCTGGCCTGTGCGGGGGACCATCAGGGACAGCCAGGGTCGCTGGGCCCACGCACTTCGGGAGGACTCTGGACTCGGGGCGTCCCGCGAGCCACAGGGTCGTGCAGGGCCTGGCCTTGTAAGGCGAGGCTGAGCTGATACACGGCCGGGTGGTTCCCAGTCGGCCCAGGGAGGCCTGTGGGGTGGGCCACCCGCCGCGCTCAGCGCACGTCCATCTCGGACGTGCTGGTCATCCGCACGCCCGCTCTCCCGCCTGAGGAGGCCTGGCACAGGAGGCCCTGAGGGGCGGCCAGAGGGCAGGGAACGTGGCCACTGCCTGCCGAGCCGGCCCGAGGGCACTGGGAGAAGCCAGGCCCGAAAACCACAATGTGCGCGGGGCGGGGCTGCCTCAAGCCCACCCAGGGCCCCGCGTCTGCGGGTGGGCAGCCCCCGCCCTGGCAGGGCTGGGTGCCCGGGGGGCGGTGCTGTTGCGGGTGCAGGTGGTCTGGCGTTCAGAGCAAGTCCTGCCCCAGGAGCCTGGGCGAGCCGGCAGGGGTGGGTATGGGGACGGAATGGCCCAGCCCCCGGGCAGGCGGTCAAGGGCCGGAGCCCAGCGCACCAAAGCAGAGGCCAGGCTCCAGCCCTGACCTGCAGACCAGCTGAGGTCAGAGCAGCCGGCTAGCGCAGCCAGCGTGCCAGGCACCTGGGGCTGGCACCCCGTCCCCACGGGAGCCTCAGGAGAGTACCCCGTGGCTCCTGGGTATCAGAGATGGCCGGATGGGACGCAGCCCCTGGGGGCATCTCCTGGGGCTTGGACCAGCTCAGCGCAGGTTGGTGGTGGGGGGCTGACCCCCTGTAGGTGAGAGTTCAGGACGAGAACCCTGGGGGGCCTGTGGACCGGCGGGGTGGTGGGGACCCTGGCCACACGCAGCCACCGAGGGGGACGAGACCCTGGTCCGCCCAGGAAGGCGAGGGCGCGGGGCTGTGAGGGCTGGCCACTGCCCACGAGCCACAGGGCAGTTCTGAGGCCATGGAGGGGAAGCCACAGACAAGCGCTGTGAGCCCGTCGGTCCCAGGGCTCCTGTCCTGCTGGGTGACGGGGCAGGCAGGAGCAGAGAGAGGGACCAGGCAGGGTGGGGGCAGCGGGACCTCTGTGAAGACAGAAAGAGTGAGCGGGAACAGGAAGGGTGGTCGGGGACACAGGGCCATGAGCAAGAGGACAGGGAGGCTGCAAAGGAG
>SJYV01005676.1:0-11274 GCA_006410875.1 Neotragus pygmaeus | reverse complement strand
GTAGTATAGAAAGAGCAAGAGCATTGAGGATCGTAGTCAAAAAGGGTTAAGATATAAATTCCAGTCAATCCACTTAATTAAGTGACAATTTTAGTATCTATACATTACTTGGAATAAGGTAGCAGATCAGTAATTGTATTATGAAAATGTATTCTCTTCTGCCTAATCAGATTTGTGGAGACTAAGGTAGGAACTTATTAAAGAATAAATATTCATATTCACTCAAGATTTTTTTCCTGGCTGGTTAAATTCAAAGCAAAGTAAGCAGAATTTAGCACTGACTCCAGAGAATACCTTAGGCCTCAAATACCTAAAAACAGAAAAAACATCCACCATCACTGGACTTCTCCTTTGGGTCAAGAAATACAAGTTAAATCTGAGACTCTGAAGCTACATTTGATCCATCAAGTATAAGATCTTCAGAAGTACTGAAAGTCCCCTGCAATTTTTAAAAATTAATTTTGTGTATAAGAGGCTCAGTGGTAAAGAATCTGCAGGTGGCTTAAACAGACATGGGTTCAGTCCCTGGGTGAGGAAGATCCCCTGGAGTCGGAAATGGCAACCCACTCCAGTATTCTTGCCAGGAGAATTTTATGGATGGAGGCTGGCAGGCTACAGTTCTTGAGGTCTCAAAGGGTGGGACATGACTGACAACTGAGCAACAAAACAACATATACATTGAATGCATTGTGATAGGCACTAGAAAAATGAAAAATCTGATTAGCATCTTCAAAGACACAACATTGTGAATTCACTAAACTTTGATTAAAAAGCTGTTTGTTTTGAAAAAAAGAAATCTGAAGCAGAGAGTGTATCAGCCAGAGTCCAGAAGAAAACAGAATCCATGATGGTTATTCTAACAAAGGGAAGTTGGAATTGTTTCCAAACATTGGGAAAGAAGAGTTATTAACTGAAAGAAGCAGGAACCCTCTGTCCTAGAGCTGGAATCTAGACTCAGTTGAAGGGGCTCTGGGCAGTTACTCACATCTGACGGTACACAAGGAGACTGGATATGGGAAAATGCTAGAGGCTTGAATGCACTGCTGTAGGAATGAAGAACTATTGGTACATAATGAAGAATCAACAGGATCAGGGCTTTTCTCTCTTCTCCAACTCTCCCCAGCACCTCTGCTGGAAAAAGTGAAGCACGAATCTGACATTCCCTATAAGACTGCCTCCATGGGGGCACCCAGCTGTGTTTTGATATGGAACTAGTCCCCTGTTATATTAATACTTGATTTACATCCATATCATCATAAGTCAAAAATTACTAATTCACTAATATATTATCAAGTCATTTTATTCTCCATTATTTTGCCTTTCATTTCATCCTTTCAGTTCCCACCCTGTTAAAAATATTTCACTTTGGCCAAAGCATAGAGTAAATTGGGCTGCCTATGAAGCACACTCTTTGCAGCCTTGTCATTAAAGGGACACCACCAATGGCACCCCACTCTTCACAATTACTAGGGAGGAAAAAGCACAGGCTGTTCTTCCATTGAGAGCAAAAATGAAGCTGTGTGTTTTGCTGTTCTATTTTAGAAGCGGACACTAAGAAGAACTTCAGTCTGTCTTTAATCCCAAAGCAATGTACATTGCAAGAGTCAATAAAGAGACGAGATTCACCCTTTTCTCTTAATCTTGACTGACTGACATCTCTAACTACTCAGAAAGGAGAAGATATCAGATGTCTGCAACAGCTGTTGTTGTTTAGTCACTAAGTTGTGTTCCACTCTTTTGTGACCCCCATGGACTGAAGCTGTCCAGTCTCCTCTGTCCATGGAATTCTCCAGGCAATACTGGAGTGGGTTGTCATTTCCTTCTCCAGGGGATTGTCCCAACCAAGGGATCAAACCCATGTCTCCTGCACTGAGGCAGATTCTGTACCACTGAGCCACCAGGGAAGCTTCACAACAGCTGTACTTGGCTGAAATAAATATAAGTTACATAACATTTTTAAGTCTTGAAGTCCAAAATTATAGTAGAAATTACAGACTTCAGGGAATTGGCAAGTTTTGCCTGACCTGGGTATTTTTTCCTTGCCAGCCTGACGAAGTCTGAATCTCAAAAATCTGTTGAACCATAATCACCTTCAGAATTTCTCATTTTATTTTGCTTGGTCTCCTAAGTCTCTTTCACAGATACTAGAGCAAGAGTTGGAAAAGGCAAGGAAAAAAAGAAAAGAAAAGCAAGACTTGTTTCATCATGTTAAAACATCAGAACTAAAATATATTGTGTACATGAATACCAACCCAGAGTCTCCAAAATGGATATAATTTGCAAGGCTCAGTGTTTGATATCTAGATATACTTGTAACATCTCAAAGCACTCTGGGTTGATTTTTTTAGACAGATTTTACAGAACCCAGCTTAAGCTAACAGAAGTTGTAAATTATGTCTAAGTGGACTTTATAAACAAAAGTTAAAGTCGAGCATGCAAGGAAATATTGAAAAGTTTGCATAATGCTGTCAACATCTCCCGTGCCAATGTTCATCCTTTCTTTTATTATTAGCTGAACTTTTTTCTATATACATGGATATATGTCTCACTAAGTATGTGTGTACAGATTTATGTTTTCAAATGAAACAAAGCTGTGCTGTTATTATTGCAGGGTCGCTCAGTCTCTGCAAGCATGTGCTTCCCCGACCCTATTAAAGTACAGTACCAGCATTTCTCTCTTGTAGCTTGAGAGTGTGAGCCGTCCGGGGCTTGCGTTTGGGATAGCGCCTGGAGAATACCAATTTCATTTAGAAACTGCCCCGCTTAAGTGTTTGCTAGGGTTTGACAGCATTGCATCAGGTGATCCGGTATATTTTCAGAGCTACTACAGAAAAAGTTAGAAACGTCACCCAAAAGTTTATGTTAAATGCATTTTTCCTGCAATGGAATTGATTTTAACCATCATTTAAATTTATAACATGTGCCAGCTTCCAGGGTTTTGTTACATTACAGAATTTAGATGCCCGGTCTCTGCTTTCAAATTATTTGAGTACCGGGTATGGATTCTTGCTTGAAATGCAAACGTTATTATTCTGTTGCATACTCTTCAACAGAATGGCCTGAACTGGAAATCCTCATGTAATAGAGATGAACAACTATTCTTCCTGCTGGCTCAAACACAGTTATGGTGTGTAAACAATATTTTTGAATATGTTCTTTCTCTTGTAGATGCTTTTTCATTCCTACTACGTAGAACTTAAAAAAATGTACAAAATTTTGTTGCTGAATTAGATTTGTAATATCTCCTCCCCAATTATATATATGTATGTGTGTGTGTGTGTGTGTGTGTGTGTGTGTATCACCACCTCTTTTTGAAGAGCACACATTCATTCACCTCAACTTTCACTGAATGTACTCAGTGTATCTTCAATATTACATCTGGTCTCTGAAATTATAGAGAGAAAGGTAAGTATGCCAGTCTCGGCTAAATCTGTTCATCAGTAACTAAAATGAAAATAGTACATTTTCAAAGAAAATCATTTTTTAAAATGATATTCTGGGGAGAGAGAAAAAGTATTTTAATTCACAATTGAACTGTTTCTTTTGCATGGACCAATCATCTTACTTCTCTGTCTGCCTTTTTATTGACTCCATACCTTACATTCAGTGGCCCCTTAAATTCTTCCCATGTTTTAGAGTTTCTTTGAAAATACCTTGTGAACAGGGAAGGTGCAATTGCCCTGACAGTCCTGCAAATCTGTATTCTCTAAACAAGGACAGAGATGTCTTCGGATTTTATTTTGTTTTGTTTGCTTTGTTTCTGCAGGCAGGGTGAAACATTAACACACATGACAACAGTGAGATTGCACAGATAAATTTTCTTCTCTTTTATCTAGCAAACATGCTAATGATGGACTTCAAAGGCAGCTGGGGAAGAAGCTTTCCTGTCTTCTGTGCCAGGAGAGGCGAGGCTCTTTACCGCTCATATGGGAGAGATGAGGAGCCTTTGAACGGATCATTGCTTTTTATGAGTAGTAATGAGGTGAGAAGGATTCTAGTGTGTGGTACAGGCCTTCATTAAAAAGCGTGAAACAGAATGGCTTACGGTTACGGGGGGTAATTTGTTCTAACATACTTGCTAAATTGTGCTGTAACCATGCCAGTTAACAGCACTATATTTTCCATAGGATTCCTGAATGCATTTGTGTGCAATTATCCTGGCCATACAACATTCAGGGATTTTTCCTATCACTTATGCTACCTACTCGACAATGCTCACTCCCTCCACTGAAAGTATATGGAACACCACAGCTAAAGACAGGAAAAGGATCCAGAGATATTCTCACTCTCCTCCTAAAGTCAAAGGGTTCTTGTAAAATCAAAAAGTCACAGAACTCAAATTTAAATGAAGACCATTTTCCTAAAAGGTAGTATCAGAGGTAAATGTCACGGAGTCAATCCAAAACTTAATGTTTTAAACCATGTAGTAAAATAAGCACAATTCATAAGAAAAAAAAATTAGATTTAGTAGTTTCAAGTCCACAATTTAGAAAAATTTTTTAAAAAGCTGAAAAGTAGGAACAAGGATTTTGCTACATTTTTGAGGAAATTTTGCCCCTAAGACTTATGTAACAAATACAAAGACGGTGCTTCTTCAGGCTTCTGTGAGGAACATTAGACTGAAATTTTATTCAGTAGGAAAATCATTCCACTGGAAACATAACAGCTTTTTTGTTTTTCACATGACTGGCTATGAAAAGAAAAAAAAAACTAAGATAAAAATGTTAAGTTTTGGACGGGACTTAGAATTTGGGTATATTCTAAGGGAAAGTGTTTATGAATGATAGTTTTTGAAGACAGGTTTACTATCACACTGAAAATATTATAACCTAGACTGTGAGAGGGGGAAAAAAACAACTCTTTTAAATTTTCTAGAATTTTCTTAAAATGTTCATTGCTTCATAAAATATGCCCTAGTTTTTTAACTGATGACACAGTGTATTGAAACAGTAATATATGCTACCCTGGACTAAAAATGAAGACAGATTTAAGCAAAACAGACTTTTCAGAGATAAGAAGTGTCAGGTTCTGTCCACTCAGCAGAATTTCTGATGCTTATCAAACAGGAGAAAAACTTCAATTCTGTCACTTTCCACCCTTTTTATTATTATTTCATTTTTACAGGTTAGATATTTGATTTAGGTGGGGGGAAATATTTACAACCACAGTTTCAAACATTATTCTAGCCTCAAAAATAAATACTGTCAAACTTAACAGAAACCAGGCAGTGGGCCTATAGTCAATGAAATAGGCTCAGCCACTTCTATTTCCTTTTATTGGGTTTTTGGGAAAGTCTATGAAGGAAATTCTGATGGCAAACCTCAGTCAGTTCTTCCAGCCTGAGAGAGTGAAATGTTAGCCCTGGGATATGTCGTGGTATTTTGTTCAAGCTAAATTGAATATATGAGTATAGTGAAGAAGGAAAATTCTATTTCATGATGGTTCATGTTCATCATTGTACTGCAAGGAGTCAAATCAGGTAAGGGCTGTTATTGAAAACAGAATAACATCATACTTTCGGCTAGAGCCATTAACCTAGAACATTACCCAGAGAAAAGAACCAATCTTTTTTATCACTGAGTAATTACTGTCAGTAATCAAAACTTCAATTTTCCTCAAACTTATATATGAAACAGAAAAAGACTCACAGACTTAGAGAATGAACTTATGGTTACCAGGAGGAATTATGGGGAGAAGGAATAATTAGGGAGTTTAGGATGGAGATATACACACTGCTATATTTAAAAATCAAAATAGATAACCAACAAGGTCATACTGTGTAGGACAGAGAACTCTGCTCAGTGTTATGTGGCAGCCTGGATGGGAGAGGAGCCTGTGGAGAATGGATACATGTATATATATATGGCTGAGTCCCTTCACTGTCTATCTGAAACTTTCAAAACATTGTTAATGGGCTACATTCCAATATAAAATAAAACATTTTTTTAAAAACTTCAATTTTCCTCAATGTCATGCTAATGTGGACACTCTGAATTAATTGGTAACAATTAGGATAGAAAACCTGGAAACTAATATAGAAGAAAATGTGCATTAAAGGGGTACTTATCATTCTTTAAGCTTTCTTTTTTTATGTATCTCATTTATACCTAACTGGAGAAAGGAAAGCTTTTCTGATGGATAAAAAGAAGCAATAAAAGGGTTAGATGAATACAGGGTAAAATGAATATATGTCTGATTCCCTAATGACACCATGGTTCCCCCTGACTGGAAACCCCAGTGGTTTCGTGATGTCAAATGCCTCTATTTACTTGCATCTATTGTCAAAGTCTCCTCAAAATTGAAAAAAAAAAAATTAGAGAAGAGAAAAGCAAATATAAGGAGACTAAAGGGATAATAAATAAGGGATACTTATTTAGATATGTGGAAACCACGTGCTGTGTAATAAGAACATGTCTAGAAGAAAAAAGTAGTTCAAGTAATCTAAACAAAATATATACCTACACTTGGGAATAGTTTTTATTAGAGGCTACTCATGGTTGCCTTTTCAGAAGAAAGCTGGAGTCATTTAACAAAATCTCCACATGTTCCAAATCTCTGGCAGGTGTGAAGACTGACAGGCATAAAGGAATCCATGAAGATCTTGTCAATGAGCAAGAACTACCTAGGCAGTTGGAAAGATGTTACAACTCCATCCTTTCTTTCTATGAACATCTCTACTGAGCTGTAATTAACACAGCAGAATACCTAGAAGATTTAGAAAAACATCTGATCTTATTTTGTGTCACCAGACTCAGTCTCTAAACTTGGGAAGTAGAAATGAAGAGAGAGAAATACACTTGGACCAACATTAGAATAAGCTAAAAAAATTTTTTGAAGCCCTTGAATTAAAAAAAAAAAAAAACTTTTTACTAATATATAGTTGACTTACAATATTATATTATTTTCAGGTGTACAACAGTGATTTTGCTATATACATAGACACACACAAACACACACACACATATAAATTGTATTTCAGATTCTTTTCCCTTATAGATTATTACAGAATATTGAGTACAGTTCCCTGCACTATATAGTAGGTGATGGTTGGTTATCTATTTTATATACAGTAGAGTGTATCTGTTAATCCCAAGTTCCTCATTGATCCCTCCCCTCTTTCCCCTTTTGGTAACCACAAGTTTATTTTCTCTGTCTATTCATTTATTTTTGGTTTGTATATAATTTCATTTGTATCATTTTTTTTAAGATTCCCTGCAGCATGAAAGATGCAAGTGATATCACATGATATTTGTCTTTCTCTGTCTGGCTTACTTCACTAAATCTGATCATCTCTCCTGCTGCTGCTGCTGCTGCTGCTGCTGCTGTTTCTGCTAAGTCGCTTCAGTCGTGTGTGACGGCAGCCCACCAGGCTCCACCATCCCTGGGATTCTCCAGGCCAGAAGAGTGGATGATCACCTCTAGGTCTATCCATTTTACTGTAAATGGCATTACTTCATTCTTTTTTGTGGCTGAGAAATATTCCATTGTATATATGTACCACATCTTCTTTATCCAAAGAATAAACCAAAATTTTAAAGTGACCCAAATATCGATGTTTTGATTCTGTTTTTTTGGTTATATTCATGCACCTTTCCAATCTTCCTCACGAGGGTCTCTGATGGATGGTAGGAACACTTAGGAATTTCTTTCATGATCCAACACACTCAAGTTTATCTCTGCATATTCCTGGCTACCAGGCTTGGAATTTCTCCTCTGTTACATCTGTTCAGTGACAATCTCTGGACTCTCACTCTTCCTTTATACAATAATCCAAAGCCCAAACTCAAGGTACTTCCATGTGTGAAGTAGACATTATTCCCCATCCATTAAGTACTCCCTTGTCCTGACTACTAACTGTATCACACATTTGAAATAATTATACTTAGTGTTTCAATTTTTTATTAGTTCTTTTTAATTGCTCATAGATTGTTTCAGGGGTATTGATTGTCTCTTGATAAACCCTTTGAGAATATAAAAATATATATTATGGTATTTTTGCTTCACCAAGAACAATATACAAATGAAAAATAATATAGAAGGAGAAAGCCTGAAGGAATGCACTAGATTCAGTACCTTCTTTCTCATGCACATATTTATATCTCTTAAGGTAATTCCCTTGCTCTGTTGCTTAATTTCTAATCCAACTACCCATGAAAATTACTGTCCAAATAAGAAGAAAAGAGATCAAATGGGCCAACAGCAGAAGAGTAGTCTTTATCTGAGCATTTTTTGTGGTACTCTTTGGAATTTCTCCCTGTACTACCCACTTTGCTTGGGATTATCTAGAAACAGAGAAAACAGAAAGTGAACGCTAAAACATGACACTGAGATTTAGGATAATTGGAGAAGAATGGGAGACTAGTTTGAGGGGATAAATGGTGTACAGACATGCCTGGATTTTGAAGGCTCTTCATGTTTTTCAAATGCCAAATATGCAAATTTAGCAATTGAAACAGTGATTCTGTTTATCCTGTTTTGGATTTCAGGAATGTAAAGAAATTATGACCATAGTGAATGCCTAAAAATGACAAAGTACAGCCAATCATGTTGCTTATCCATTGAAAAACACTAAATGAGCATATGTATTTGTCCTAGTCACAATATTGAAATGTGTTTGATTTTATACTTCACTGAGCAGAAAGCCTTTTATTCTTTTAATTAGAGCAGCTTCTTTCCAACGATAACCCTGTATGCGAGACAGCAAAAGAGACACAGATATAGAGAACAGTCTTTTGGACTCTGTGGGAGAGGGAGAGGGTGGGATGATTTGGGAGAATGGCATTGAAACATGTATAATATCATATAACAAACGAATCGCCAGTCTAGGTTCGATGCAGGATACAGGATGCTTGGGGCTGGTGCACTGGGATGACCCAGAGAGATGGTATGGGGAGGGAAGTGGGAGGGGGGTTCAGGATTGGGAACTCATTAAAAAAATTTTTACAAATCAGAAAATCATCTCTTATAGCATGATTTGTCATGTTTAGGTTACATGTCAAAATCTTTGAATTACTAGTCAAATATATGAATCTAAAATATTTATAATTAAGGTTGCCATGGTAAGACTAATTCATTTAATGTTCTTATTTATGCTACCCATAACCGATAGAATTTAAAGAAACTAATAAACACTGCTGTATATTCTCTTTGCTCAATTTTTTGTAAAAATGATGGAGTTTTTCATTCCAGTTTATAAAGAGAAGTTGCTATAGTTAGAGACATTTAGCAAGACATTCCAAAGCTATAAATAAAATTCCAACTTAATTCCAAACGCAGTTCTGTACCTCAATAAGTGTAACCATAGAAAAGAGCTGGCTGGCTGCCAAATATTAAAGAGTGGGATAGAAAGCCTTTCTCATATCCAAGTTAGTGAAATGAGACAATTAAAATGAATGCTCCCCAGGATGTGGAGAACGCTGCATTATCCGTAGGTTAGCTCTCAACATCCCAGCTTCCAACTTAATATCTCTAATTAAAATAGATAGCTGTGAAAAGGCTTGAGGGTTTTTTTTTTTTTTTTTTTGTCTAAATNCCAGGATGTGGAGAACGCTGCATTATCCGTAGGTTAGCTCTCAACATCCCAGCTTCCAACTTATCTCTAATTAAAATAGATAGCTGTGAAAAGGCTTGAGGGTTTTTTTTTTTTTTTTTTTTTTGTCTAAATGTCTTCTGGCAGTGAGGAGAGGCTTATGCCAAAGAGTTGCCCTGTTCTCTTCTCTTTTCAGCCAGAATTAGAGTGAAAGTGTTAATGCTCCTTGTAATTTTTCCTTCTCACCAGCAGCATGTTAAAATCCGAGCATTTCTCATTATATTACTACAATTTTTAAAAATTGCTAGCTAATTCAATTCTGATCTGAAAAACCTTTCTCTAATTAGTTTCTTTGCAAAATTGGACACAGACAGATCATAATCCTTCATTTACTGATCTTATTTAATGCTATTACTCAGCATATGTTGGCTATACAGTAAAAAATTAAAATGAAAGTCACATGATTTATCCCCCTTTAAAAGTGCTCAACCGGTCTAATAAAAGTCAAGTGCCAAATACCAGATGTCTGATTTAAAAGAAATTCTGAACAAAAAAGAAAATCTCTCCCATTATTCTAAAATATGTGGTTGAGACTAATACCATCCAAGGAAAAAATAACATTTATATATTAGTTCAGTTGTATGGATATATTTAACTTAAGTAAGAAGATGTATGGGCTAAAAATTTAAATATATGAATATTGATCTTGACTGTTTTAAACCCTCATCCAGATCAGTAAATTTGTACTGCTTTCATATGCCTTTATTAAGTCAACTGGATATTTTAAAGAGCATATGAAGGTGGTTCTTCCTATTTAGAATGCAGGAGGTCAGTAGAGGAAAACAGCATATCAAAGTAGGTATTTTTTAAGATTTTTTAAAAGTGTACTATTTTTAAAGTCTTTATTGAATTTTTACAATATTGTTTCTGTTTTATGTTTTGGTGTTTTGGCCCCAAGTTGTGTGGGATCTTAGCTCTCTAACCAGGGATCAAGCCTGTGTCTCCGGAATGGAGGTGAAGTCTTAACCACTAATCAGGTTTTGCTCATTACTTATCCTTCAGACTTTAGTTCCTCCCCATTATATAATTATTAGCATCACTTCTAGCCAAAATCCAAACTGATGTTCCCCAGTAGATAGAAAGATTTTTTCTTTTCAACTTTTTATCTTATATTGGGGTATAGCTGATTAACAATGTTGTGATAATTTCAAGGGGACTGCAAAGAGACTCAGCCACACATATACATGTGTCCATTCTCCCCCCAAACTCCCCTCCCATCCAGGCTGCCATATAACATTGAGCAGAGTTCCCTGTACTATACAGTAGGTCCTTGGTGGTTATTCATTTTAAATACAGCAGTGTGTACATGGCCATCCTAAATTTCCTCACTATCCTTTTCCCCATCTCCCTGCTCAGCAACTTTAAGTTCATTCTTTAACTTTAGTTCCTCCTCATTATTTAATTAGCAGCATAATTTCTAGCCACAATTCATTGTCTGGGAAACTGATGTTCTCAGATCAATAGAAAGCTTTTTTGAAAAGCAGAGCCAAATAAAATCAACTATCTTTTCTGTTTTTATTACACTTTCACTCTACTCTATATTCATCACTCCCCAAACAGTTATTTCCGCCAACCTCAGATCTTTGCTATTATTTTTTTTCCAAGAACAGCTTTTCTCTTTCCAACAGTGAAGATTATGCTTCAAAGATGATCTCACATAGTATTCTTTTCACACATTTTTTTCT
>SJYV01005673.1:0-10286 GCA_006410875.1 Neotragus pygmaeus | reverse complement strand
GAGTGACCTCCTACCTCGTCATAAGACACAAAAGCAAATGGATGATGTAGAGATATATTGGGGGACTGAATGACGAAGTCAGAAAAAAATTTTAGAGTGCAATTTGCCAGGCTAAATGAGATCTCCAGTAGCCCTGTCCTTACATTCAAAATCACAGGCAGCCATGTGTCCTCTGCATGCTCTCTGGCAGGGTTAGCAGGACTGGGCACTGGGAGAGTTGAATGAAGCCACACTGGAGGGCTGGTCGGGAGAAAGCAGCCACAGAGACTCTGAATTAAAACTGATCTAACATGACAACAGAGAAGAGGATACACTGAGTGACAGAGACAGAGCAGCAGGTACTCAGTGGGTCTGCAGAAACAGCAAAGCAACGGATAGATCAAACTTAGTAGCTGGCTTCTGATCAGGTGACTCTCCTCCAGGGCTTCCATCAGGTGGCAATCAGAAGTGAATACTAAGAACGAACTCCCAGACTCTGGGTTAGGTCATTTTACATGTTTCTCAAACCAGTCAATCCTGAAGGAAATCAGCCTTCAATATTCATTGGAAGGACTGATGCTGAAGCTGAAGCTATAATACTTGCTGAAGCTATAATACTTCAGCCACTTGATGCAAAGAGCCAAACCACCAGAAAAGGCGGTGAAAGAGGAGAAGGAGAAGAGGATGATAGAGGAGAAGTTGAGATGGTTGGATGACATCACCAACTTAATGGACGTGAGTTTGAGCAAATTCCGGGAGATGGTAAAGGACAGGGAAGCCTGGTGGGCTGCAATCCATGGGGTGGCAAAGAGCTGGACATGACTTAGTGACTGAAAAACAGATGTTTATCACACAGTCCTCATCAGCCCCTGATGAGGGTACTATCATTTTTCAAGAAATGAGTTCAAAGTGAAAAAGTAACTTGCCTAAGATAATGACATCATTACTAAAATATAGGTCTGGCTGACACAGGAGCCCTTACTCATTAAACTGGGTCCTCCATCTCATTGCAGTTATTCACAGTGTCAACTAGCTCTAAGCAGATTCCTAGGCCAGCTCAGTTAAACATCCAAACCATGGTACCTGGCTTTAGAGTTAAAGCATATGGCCTGAACTGCAGTAACTCATGCTACAAGCATTTGAAGAGGGCCTGCTATGGGACGGGCTTGTGCTANTAAAATGTTTAACTTAGAAAAAAAGAGTTTTGATGATTAACTTGCCTTTAAATAATTGATTGATAACTTACAGAAATTGAATACTTCCATTACATAGCTCTAATAAAAAAACTAAGACTGGTAAACAATAGTTGCAAAAGGACAGATTTTATTTCTAGCTAAGGAACTAGTCCTACCAAAAGGACGATAGCATATTTATTCAACTAAGGAGAGGCTGGAAGTTCACAGATAAGATAATGCAGAGGGCTTATTACTCAAATGGTGGAGTTTGTTAAAGATACATTCTAATTCTAAGGTCACTGGGATTTATGCTATAAATCTAATAGATGGGAATAGAAAACATAATAGATGGTATTTTCATTTTTGTGATAGAGAATAAAAATATAATCATCAGTTTTATGTTCATTTTACATTTTGTAAGATCTATAAGTTTTGACACTATACCAAATAAGTTAAATTATTCTTTATAGCATGTAAAGAATGAATAAAGTATATCAATAAATTATTGACTTAGAATTAGTAATTTAGTATACTTTGAATTAAAATTTATACTATATAAATACTATATATAAAAATAGTATTACTTTAATGTTGTTATATAGTATTGCTTTAATACTTTATATCACTTTGTTTTTTGTATTTTGGTTTTTTTAACTTTATTTTACTTTACAATACTGTATTGGTTTTGGCATACATTGACATGAATCTGCCACAGGTGTACATGAGCTCCCAAACATGAACCCCCCTCCCACCTCCCACCCCACATCATCCCTCCAGATCATCCTCGTGCACTAGCCCCAAGCATCCTGCATCTTGCATCAAACATAGACTGGCAATTTGTTTCTTACATGATAGTATACATGTTTCAATTGGGCTCTATGTGTTTATGTTGTGACGCAGAAGTCAATAAGAGGGAGCTTTAGTAATATATAATATCTGTTAATAATCTCCACATATGTTCACCAAACAAACAATGTCTCAGCATCAGTAAAGGATTTCTTAAAAAGTATGTTTTTTCCCAGTTTAACTAGTTCCTATTAAAATGATGCCACAGACACTTATACTGACAGCCTCTCATTCCCAGTAAAAGCAATTGCACTTTATGGGGAGAGAGAGTGAAATGAACCATAGTCCAGGAAGGGGCTCTTGTCTCCATGCTGACACTAACTGCAAATGACCTTGAGGTCTACACCCTTCCCTCTTCATCTGTAGGCTGAAAAGATTTAGATGAGGCAATAGCCATGTCTTCCCCTGCTTTCCAATTGTGAAATAGTACTCCCCTGGGTCTTATCTTTATCCCTCCTTGATCACTGCTACCTTTTGTCAAGGATCTTTTTGAAATGAGTTTCTTGTTTTCCCAAATGGGCCTTGCTCTTCGACTGCTTAGCCTGGACTCACAGAGTTAATAGGCAGAATGGAGGCCCACCGGCTACGGAGACAAGCGATGGCTCTCTCTCTGATTTGCCATTTGCCCTTGATCAGAGAGTCACGTAGGAATTCCAGGCCCATCATTTCCTCACTGATGGGGGATTATGTGACGATACTTAGCTACTATGAAGGAGTGAGAGAAGATTAAATAATATGCTTGTATGGGACTTAGCCAATACTTGATGGTACACTGGATACTTGGTAATAATTACCTTCTGAGTCTCACAGAACTTACCTGAAATACCTTCCTGATTCAAGGACTAAATGGTTCCATAAGAGGATTTAATTTCTTTTCACTCCTGAAAAAAACTGCCACAAACTGAGAGCTTGATATACCATTGCAAGCATGAATTTCCTTCACCTTAGTTCCTTAGAAGCACTGACGAATCAGTCAGTATGTTTCACACTCTCAGATCATTGTTCCCATGTTCCTTTATAGATAGATGCTTATTGTGCTATAAACATAAAGGTAACGTATCCTGTGGGTATTTCGACACTGTTAAGACTGCCTCTCCACTATAACGAACTGGGTCATCCCACTATAATCCAGAGAACACAACCTGGCTTCATGGCAAGAACTCACATTTAAGCAGGAAATCAAACTCGATGAGATGATGATAATAATTATTGTTAGCGCTGATTGAGAAATTAGTCTACGCCTGCATTGTTCTGAGAAATTTTCACTGATCAAGCCCTTTATTCCTCCAGACAACCCTATGAGCTTGTTACTATTTTCATGTCCATTTCACTGTGTAAAGAACGTGCAGCACAGGGAGGTTAAAAGCTTGGGAACGCCACATTTCCAGGAATCAGTGCACACCAGATTTAAACCCAAGCAATTTAGCGTCTGGGCTTTTAATTATGCTACTCTCCAGAGTTGGCAGGATGATCTGAAAGAATATATCAGCATGTAGGGAGCTGGCCATACCGAAGGCACACAGAGAACAGCATTTTTATACTGTTTAGGTTAAAATCACTATTTTCTTAAATGCTGCTGCTTTTCCCAATTGATGATGACAAGGATTCGTCTTTTATAGTCCTCTTCTCCACTTTTACTCCCCACATCTTTAGTTCCACTGGTCTCGCTGCTATCTCAGTCCCCAGGCACAAGGCTGGGTGGCATCCATTGGCATGAACCTTCTCTCAGTGTCACCTGGTAACTTCCCCAGGTCCGCCTCTCAGAGTTCTACTTCATCACTCAGCTTCCTGTCTGAAATAAAACTCAGAGGAACACGTCTCTCCCCCTTTCCCTATGCCTCCATCACTATTTGTACAGCTTCAGCCTCTGACAAATCGGCCCCTTGTTTTGTAAGATATGTTAAGATACAATGAAATTTTAGGCTGTGATACCTTACCCTGGTAAAAGAAAGCTTACCTTAAGATTACAGACTCATTTCCTGCAAGTCACTGAGCCAATCACTAAAACATCATCAGCTTATTTGGTTCAGGTAAGCATCAAGCTGAATGGTGTTCAAACAAATGACAGCAGTGGTGAGGCAGAAAGCAGGTCTTAGAAGACACCATTCCCAGAAGATAATCATAGTAATTTGCTGTCCTCATTCCCTCACAAGTCCAGGAAAAAAATGCAGCATTAAAACCCATGTAGAAGGCAGAAATTTTGAAACTTGGAGAAGTACATGGTACACTTCAATCCTGGGAACTGGTGGCAAAGCCAAGAAATAATGAAGTAGCAGATGGCAGGCCGTCAGCAGAAAGGTGGACCCTCCCACTGCCTCACCTAACTAATTTCAGGACAGCTGGTAGTTTATCTAAAGACCATTTTAAAATCCTGCAGTCCCTTGCTCCTTAAAATGTGGCCCATGGACCAGCTCCATGGACATCACTTGGGAACATGTTTGAAATGAAGACCCTCAGGTCCCTCCCCAGACCTCCTGAGTCTGAATCAGCATTAAAAGCTGCTTATTCCTGAGTCTTGAGAAGTTTTGGTGGGAGGCTCACAGCTCAGGTTAAGACTAGCAGGTCTAACCTAGCTATAAAGTATACTCTATTTTGAAATGTCATTGAATAAGGAAGAACATATGATAATATAAAAGCAAAATTAAGCAAGAGTGAAAAATGTTTAAATTGTGCTCAGAGTAAAACTGCAGTATTAAAGAAGAGGATGGCAAAAGATCCACATGGAAACACAACAGGAATATACCATTTGCTGTTCTGATGCACCATTCACTGTTCATCTTGCTCTGAGACCAGAGAGGTTAACCTCTGTGAGAGCAGAAGGATGAACAAGGCTGAGATTCCTCAGAGGCCCCCTCGTGCCTCAGTGAAAGTCACAGCTGTGCCCCAACAGCCCTCACCATCTCGGGGTTCTGGTAACCTCTCCTCCTCCTGCTCTTCAGGCCTGAAACTGGTCACAATACTTTACTGTTTAACAGCCTCTGCATACTGCACTATTCCCTTTTGTACCTGTCAAATAATCCCTCAGTGAATTCTGTAAGACTCAGTTGGAGTATATAACTTGTTTTCTGCCAGGACCTTGATTGATAGATTTAGACAAAACTGTTGGTTCAAAGGAAGAAAAGAGAGTGGAGAACATTAACCAATCACAGGGGAGGGAACTTAAAATATAAGAATTTTGCCCTTTTTCAGGGGAAAGAGGAGAAGGCAATGGCACCCCACTCCAGTACTCTTGCCTGGAAAATCCCATGATGGAGGAGCCTGGTAGGCTCCAGTCCATGGGGTCATGAAGAGTCGGACACAACTGAGCGACTTCACTTTCACTCTTCACTTTCATGCATTGGAGAAGGAAATGGCAACCCACTCCAGTGTTCTTGCCTGGAGAATCCCAGGGACAGAGGAGTCTGGTGGGCTGCGGTCTATGGGGTCGTACAGAGTTGGACACGACTGACGTGACTTAGCAGCAGCAGCAGGGGAAAGAGGTAACAACGAACTAGTAACTAAGGGCCGTGTTCCATCCGACAGATGTCGAACACAGGAAACAGACTCTGAGTGTGTTTAATAGCAAGCTTACCCGTCATCTGTTAAGAAATCCTAATTCTCAAAATGGGGTTTCCACTGCATTTCAATCCATAAGTGCATCCTAGTTATGTCTCGTCATCCCTTTAGATGCTCATCTGGCCTGCATCCACATACCTTTGAAGATAAGGTATCTCTTGAAAGTGTCCCCTCTCCATCCCTTCTCCCTAAAGCACAGCATTGATTGGATAAGCCCCCCTTTTCCCTGTAAGACCTATCCTCTCACAATCAACGTGTTCAAGTTCCCCATTCCTTTGTTTAGTATGACCCCTATTTTGCAGGAGCTTCCAGAATTAGATACGATCTAATTTCTTTCTGACTCCTTTACATCACAGACTGTCACACGTGTACATGCATTTGCCTATCTACAAAACCACATGCTGTTCTCCCCGCATGGAGTTTGGCCCACACTGCTCCAGAGGGCCCACCTCTACAAGGAGTCAGCAACTAGACGGGTCAGGTAAGAAGGCTTTCCTGCAGCTGCCCATCCATAACTGCCACTCGGGTGTCAAGCTTATTCCCACCATATCCTCATTCTGTCTCTCTATCTAGAATCTTATCACCAGCAACCGGTTCTTAAGTCACCCAGCATTCAAGGTCCTTAGCAGGCTCACCTTCTTTGTAAGTCTTCCCTGCAACTTTAAAACATAAAAATTCCTCCCTTATCAAAACTCTTTTGGGTGCTTGCTTCTAAGTTTGAAACCAGGGGATTTCTGTAAGCAAAGCACATGTGCAAACAGAAATGGATACATGGGGCAAGAAGATTCAGGCATAACCTCTAGGTTCCTGGCTTAAGACCCCAGGTGGAAGGTGTTGCTGTTTACTCTTCTTTATTTTTATCTCTTAGGCCTCCTTTATTCCATGATCATTCTTCCTTCCCTCTCTCCTCCTTTTTTACTCCTTTTGATTTTTTACTAAAACCTGGTCATTTGTCCTAGAGCATGCTCCACTTTCTGGGATTGCTTTATGTGGTGTCCTTTAACACCATACTTTTTTTGTCTTTTAGAAGTTTGTAGTGAGATACACATAGCATGAAATTTAACATCTTTAACTATTTTTAAGTCGGCCTTTACAGGACATTAAAGTACATTCACATTGTTGTACAATCATTACCCCCACCATTCATCTCTAGAATTCCCATCTTCCTAAACTGAATCTCTGTACCAGTTAAACAGCAACCCTCTCTTCCCCTTAGCCCCTTCCTCTCAACCTGTGGCAGTGACCACTCTACTTTCTGTCTGTGCATCTGATCACTCTAGGAATAAGTGGAATCATACAGTATCTGTCCTTTGTGACTGGCTTATTTCACGTAGCATAACGTCCTCAAGGGTTATCCATGCTGTAGCATTTCCTTCTTTTTAAGGCATAATAATATTCCATTGTATGTGTATAACACATTTTATGTATTCATCTGCTGATGGGAAATTGGGTTCTTTCCACCTTTTGGTTATTGTGAATAGTGGGTAGTGCCAATTATTGGGTTGGGAAAAACGGAAGGAAGAGGGATGGCAGGTAAAGGGAGAAAGAGTAAATCTAGTTTGGAGCATGTTAACATTCTGTGCCTCTGAGATATAAAAATGCTCATATTTGATATACAAATACTGTACATACAGCTTTTGAGTTCAGAAGAATATCTGAACTGGAGGACTAGATTTAGCAGTTGTGGACATTTAGGTAGCAATGAAATCATCAGAGTAAATGAGATCACCTATGGAGAGAAAGGTGATCTCTGCAACAGAAGATCTAGGACTGAGTCTTGAAGGTGGTGAGGTAGAGAAGGATGAGGGCTTCCCAGGAGGCTCAGTGGTAAAGAATCCACCTGCCAATGCAGGAGACACAGGTTCCATCCCTGGGTTGGGAAGATCCCCTGAAGCAGGAAATGGCAGCACACTCCAGTATTCTTGCCTGGAAAATTCCATGGATAGAGGAGCCTGGCAGGCTACAGTCCATGGGGTCACAAAAAGAGTTGGACATGACTTAGCGACTAAACAACCACCACCACCACAAAAGAATGATGAGCAAGAAAAGGAGATAGAACAGCACAGAGAAAAATGAGAAGAGATTCAACAAAATGTGGGGCCATTTGATTCTGCACAACATCTAGAATAGACAGAGGATGTCAGGCCTCATCAGTTTGGTAAAAATTAAAATTGAGAATAGACATAAGTGAAATTCTTTAAATTACAAATATTGACTTTTTAAATATAGTTTACTACATTTGAAAGTATTTACTTGAAGCTCGCAGAAAATAGGTAGTAAATCTAAGGAATTCATTTGTTCAGGAAATAGTAGAGGAATATAGATACTTACAAGGAAAGTGTGCATGAAATCACTGATGTTACATTTGTGACACATTGTTAAAAGATGTTTGAGACACAGCTGATAAAACTCTCAAAGTGGTTTTAAAGGAGCTAAATTGTGTTTCACACACACACACACAGGCACATATACTATCCCCGGGGACAGACGGCTTCACTGCATTGGATGTGAGGANCATTTGTGACACATTGTTAAAAGATGTTTGAGACACACCTGATAAAACTCTCAAAGTGGTTTTAAAGGAGCTAAATTGTGTTTCACACACACACACACAGGCACATATACTATCCCCGGGGACAGACGGCTTCACTGCATTGGATGTGAGGATGCTCTAGGATAGAATTTTTGAATTCCAGTGCTTGGCAGAATACTGTCTATAAAAATCACTGTTGAGGGCTTCCATAGTTAAGAATCTGCCTGCCAGTGCAGGAGACATGGGTTCGATCCCTGATCCAGGAAGATTCCACATGCTCCAGAGCAACTAAGTCTGTGTGCCACAACTGTTGAGCCTGTGCTCTAGAGCCCAGGAACTGCAACTGCTGAGCCAAGTGCCACAGCTACTGAAGCCTGCACACCCTAGAGCCTACTCTCTGCAACAGGAGATACCACCACAATGAAAAACCCATGCACCGCAACAAAGAATAGCCTCTGTTCTCTGCAACTAGAGAAAAGCCAGTGCAGCAGCAAAGACCCAGCACAGTCAAAAAAAGTATATATATTTTTAAATCACTGTTGAACAAGAAACATGAGACCTCAGTTGAAGAAGGAAAGTGTTAGTCACTCAGTCGTGTCCGACTCTTTGTGACTCCATGGACTGTAGCCACCAGGCTCCTCTGTCCATGGGATTCTTTCTTCAGGCAAGAATACTGGAGTGGGTTGCCATTTCCTTCTCCAGGGGATCTTCCCAACCCAGGAGACCTTGGTTAGATTTCAGGAAAAGCAACCTGTGATTGGAACTTGTTTAAAACTTCCAAAATTGTAGAATGCTAACTGAAATCAAGAGGCTATAGCATATCTTCCTCTAACATTGTTTAAAAAGCAGAAATGGATTCTCATCTGTCTAGTACTGTAAGTGCAGGCATGACTCAAGATAAAGAATAAAGACTTGAAGATCTCTCATGGGTCCTTCTTTTCATAAGATTATATGATGTTCTCCAGTTTTACTGCTTTTGGTGGAAGAGCTTTCATCTTTCCAAACTACTAAAATAGATAGCCTGGCCAGGTTTTTCAGACTTACTGATTTTTCCACTTCCTTGAAAAGCTCAGTTGAAGTCATCTTTCATCTTTAATTCTACTTCCGAATATTTCCCTCTTACACTACTTATTATCATTCACTTGTTACTTGCCCTTCCTTCTCCATCCTTTCTCTACCTTATTTATCTACCCATAAAACACATTAATATTTGATTTTTTTCATTGAAGTCTATTGGTTTGAGAACTCAAAGTTGGTGGGTAAATTTAAACCATATATTTTAATATGTGAAAAATTAGTAATACAAATTTTACTGGGTCAGAATTTTAATTCTTTTGGTCACTAGATGGGGAAACAGTGGAAACAGTGTCAGACTTTATTTTGGGGGGCTCCAAAATCACTGCAGATGGTGATTGCAGCCATGAAATTAAAAGACGCTTACTCCTTGGAAGAAAAGTTATGACCAACCTAGATTCAAAAGCAGAGACATTACTTTGCCGACTAAGGTCNGTTGGTGATGGACAGGGAGGCCTGGCATGCTGCGGTTCATGGGGTCGCAAAGAGTTGGATATGACTGAGCATCCAAACTGAACTGACACTTACAGAGGAAAGAAAATGTATAAAGAAAACTTTAAGTTATAAAGATCAAACAAGGACTAAGTTAGCATGATTTCCTAAGTGTAAAAATAGGTAACATTTCATGATTAATTTATTAAAACCATAAGACTGATTCATCAGTATACTCTATGGGCTGTCTAACCTAACATTAACTCTGATTCTGAAATAGTCAGTGAGGAATAGAGGATCAAAAATTATGCATGTGTCACTGACAGGCAAACCTTCCTTTTTCCAGTGATGTTCCAGAGTAAATATTAGTTTTCATTATTTTGATTATCCTCCCCAAAAGCTTAGAATTATTTCTAGATACAAAGCAGGAGGAAATAAATATGCACTAACACCTACTATATGTAAGGCTGTATGCTTTCAGTGTATATAGATTTTGACTTACTCTTTACAGTGACCCTAGTAGATAAGGACTTTTCAGTTCTGTGTTCTACATAAGTTTACAGACAGTAGATAACTCCTCCAGGTCCTACTTTAGTAAATCACAGAACTAGAATCTGGTTCAATATGCCAACAAATTTGGAAAAGTCAGCAGTGGTCACAGGACTGGAAAAGGTCAGTTTTCATTCCAATCC
>SJYV01005668.1:452926-471167 GCA_006410875.1 Neotragus pygmaeus | reverse complement strand
CATCAAGAGGCTTTTTAGTTCCTCTTCACTTTCTGCCATAAGGGTGGTGTCATCTGCATATCTGAAGTGATTGATATTTCTCCCGGCAATCTTGATTCCAGCTATGTTTCTTCCAGTCCAGCGTTTCTCATGATGTATGATGTACTCTGCATAGAAGTTAAATAAGCAGGGTGACAATATACAGCCTTGACATACTCCTTTTCCTATATGGAACCAGTCTGTTGTTCCATGTCCAGTTCTAACTGTTGCTTCCTGACCTGCATACAGATTTCTCAAGAGGCAGGTCAGGTGGTCTGGTATTCCCATCTCTTTCAGAATTTTCCACAGTTTATTGTGATCCACATAGTCAAAGGCTTTGGCTTAGTCAATAAAGCAGAAATAGATGTTTTTCTGGAACTCTCTTGCTTTTTCCATGCAAACCTGTCAATTTCAGCTTCTTTGGCATTAGAGGTTGGTGCATAGACTTGGATTACCGTGATGCTGAATGGTTTGCTTGGAATTGAGCCGAGATCATTCTGTTGTTTTTGAGGTTTCACCCAAGTACAATGCATTTTGTTCTCTTTTGTTAACTCTATTTCTTCTAAGGGATTCTTGCCACATTGTAGTAGATATAATGGTCATCTGAATTGAAGTCTCCCATTCCCCTTCATTTTAGTTCACTGATTCCTAAGATGTTGACATTCAATCTTCCCATCTCTTGCTTAACCACATCCAGTTTACCTTGATTCATGGACATAACATTCCAGGTTTCTTTACAATATTGTTCTTTATAGCATTGGACTTTACTTTCACTGCCAGACACATCTGCAACCGAGCATCATTTTCACTTTGGCCCTTCCACTTCTTTCTTTCTAGAGATATTAGTAGCTGCTCTCTGCTCTTCCTCATAGGATATTGAACACCTTCTGACCTGGGGGAGCTTATCTTTTGGTGCCATATCTTTTTGCCTTTTCATACTCTTCATGGAGTTCTCATAGCAAGGATATTGGAGTGAGTTGCCAATTCCTCCTCCAGTGGACCACGTTTTGTCAGAATTCTTCAATATGACCTGTCCCTTCTGGATGGCCTGCACAGCATTGCTCATAGCTTCATTGAGTTATGAAAGCCCTTTCACCATGACAAGGGCCGAGGCTTTACAAGTAGCTGAGGAAAGAAGAGAAATGAAAGGCAAGGGAGAAAAGGAAAGATATATCCAACTGAATGCTGGGTTCCAGAGAATAGGAAGGAGAGATAAAAAAAAGGCCTTCTTCAATGAAGAATTCAAAGAAATAAGGGAAAACAATAGAATGGGAAAGATTAGAGATATCTTTAAGAAAATTGGAGATGCTAAGGGAACATTTCATACAAAGGCATGATAAAAGACAGAAACAATAAGGAAGTAACAGAAGTGGAAGAGATTAAGAAGAGGTGGCAAGAATACATGGAAGAACTATACAAAAAAGGTCTGAATGACTAGAATAACCACAGTTGTGTGGTCACTCACCTAGACCTGAACATCCAAGTGGGCCATAGGAAGCATTACTATGAACAAAGCAAGTGGAGGTGACAAAACTCCAGCTGATCTGTTTAAAATCCTAAAAGATTATACTGTTAAAGTATCACACTCGATATGCCAGCAAATTTGGAAAACTCAGCAGTGGCCACAGGACTGAAAAAGTTCAGTTTTCGTTTCAACCCCATAGAAAGGCTGTGTCAAAGAATGCTCAAACTACCATACAGTTGTACTCGTTTCATATGTTAGCAAGATAATGCTCAAAATCATTCAGGCTAGGCTTCAGCAGTACATGAACCAAGAACTTCAGATGGATTTAGAAAAGGCAGATGAACCAGAGATTAAAGTGCCAACATTGTTGGATCATGTAGAAAGCAAGAGAATTCCAGAAAATTATATCCGTCTGCTTCATTGACTATGTTAAAGTCTTTGATTGTGTTGATCACAACAAACTGTAGAAGATCCTTTAAAAGATGGGAATACCAGTCCAGCTTAACTGTCTCCTGAGAAACTTGTATGCAGATCAAGAAGCAATAGTCATAACTGGACAGGCAGGAAATGACAGACTGGTTCAAACTTGAGAAAGAAGTATGTCAAGGCTATATATTGTCACCCTGTTTATTTAACTTTTATGCAGAGTACATCATGCAAAATACCAGGCTGGATGAATCACCAGCTAGAATCGATTGCCAGGAGAAATGTTCAACAACCTCAGATATGCAGATGAGCAACTAAAAGATGAGCAAAGAGAAGAGCAACTAAAGATCCTCTTGATGAGAGTGAAAGAGGAGAGTGAAAAAAATGGCTTTAAATCCAACATTCAAAAAACTAAGATTATGGCATCTGGTCCTATCACTTCATGGCAAATAGAAGGGGGAAAAGTGGAGAAAAAATAAAGACAGATTCTATTTTCTTGGGCTCCAAAATCACTAAGAACAGAGATTGCAGCCATGAAATTAAAAGACATTCCACTCCTTGGAAGGACAACTATCACAGACCTAGAGAGCATGTTAAAAAAGAGACATCACTTAGGTCTGTATAGTCAAACCTATGGTTTTTCCAGTAGTCATGTATAGATGTGAGAGTTGCACCATAAAGACGGCTCAGTGCCCAAGAATTGATGCTTTCAAACTGTGGTGATAAATAAGACTCTTAACAGTCCCTCAGACCGCAAGGAGATCAAAGCAGTCAATCCTGAAGAAAATCAATCCTGAACACTCCCTGGAAGAACTGATGTTGAAACTGAAGCTCTACTACTTTGGTCACCTGATGTGAAGAACTGACTCACTGGAAAAGACACTGATACTGGGAAAGAGTGAAAGTAAAATAAGAGGGGACAGCAGAGGATGAGATGGCTGAATGGCTTCACTTGCTCAGTGAACATGAATTTGAGAAATTTCTGGGAGATAGTGGAGGATGGAGGAGCCTGGTGTGCTGTAGTTCATGGAGTCACAAAGAGTTGGACTCAAGCTAGCGACTGAACAACAAGAACACTGTCAGTGAAATGCTTTGTTATTAGGTGAGATAACAGAGCAAATACCTGTGTCGGTCACTGAAAGTTGACTCTAGTTGTGATGCACACAGTTCAGCCTCAGCAGACCTAGTAGGGAGATATGGGAAGTATTGGAAAAAGTGCTGAGATCAGGGTGAGAAAACCGGGGTTGGGTTTGTCCCTTAGTAATTATCTGACTTTCAGAAAGTCTCCTAAGTTCAAAAAGTCCACATGAAATTGTTCATTTATCCTTTCAGGAATGTTGGTAAGAATTAAAGGAATAGAATATTTGAGAGCACTTTGATACCTTTTTATAAGTGTGAAACAGAATTGGGTTTGGGAAATGTGTCTTGACTGGAAGGATGGCAATGAAAACAGAAAGTCACTAGGAGAAGGGGAAGAAGGCAGTAATTCACAGCTATGTAGGACTGCAGTGAAATTCCCCCCTCTGAACCCCAAATCTATAATGGATATATAGACCTTCCAGAATATGTAACTTCGTCATCAAGAGATTCAGCTACAGTGCAACTTGCAGTTTAGAGCATTATTGTATAGTAAAGTTAATTTTAAAATACTTAATCTCTCTTACTCTGAAACATTTAGTACAGTAAATGAATGGGAATTTAATATTTTCCAGTGCATTTTGAAAACATCTAACAAAGTTTGTGGGCAATACCGTCTTGGATTATTAGTTACTTTTCTATTTGTTTTTCAGTAGGCACAAGCATATCGTGAGATGGTCTATATTTGTGAAACTTATGACAAACTGTGAAGATAGCATAATGCATTTTGGGTGAGCCAATGCAGTAACACAAATGGTTCATGAAAATTCAGACTAATACTTTGGGTGGTATATTTATTCATCGATAGATTTAAACATATTATCGAAGATGTGTTTCTCATTGCCATTTTTAAATTTCCATTTTTAGATTGCGAGACATGCATCAGACTGAAAATCAGCTAACATGAGAACTGATCCTGACACCAATGCATCCAGCTGGACATCAAATCTTTGGAGAAGTCTCTGCACCCCTCCCTCAATAATACAAAGCATTCTTCTGCCATGCTGGCCTCTCGTTCATGTTCTTCTTTTCCTCTACTGTAATTGTATATTCACATACATATCTACTGTATCAGAGAGTGAGTTTCCTTATGGGAGACACTTAGTCTCTTTTGGTTATTTTAGCAGAGGACCTGCCATATTGTTGATGCTCAATGAATATTTCTGGACTGAAATGCATTCAATTGAAATTAATATTAATCTTTGATTAACTCATGGAAACATGCTACAAGATTAGTTAAGACTCTCAGGAACTCTTTTTATTTCAGCTCTTATTTAATAATAATTGAACCCCTGAACTTCTCAGCACTTGATTTACAGACATAGAAACCGGGGAAAATAGCATTTGTGTTTTTATATTCCTCAAAGGATATGCTTATGCTTTCCCTGAAAAAATATCTACTGAAGAAATTAATTGAGATTGGAGACAAGTGAGGAAAATGAAATGGCCCAAGTAAATGTGTGTGTGTGTGCACGTGTGTGTGTGTGTGTATGTGTGTAATTTGAAGGTTAGTTGGGAGAAGGCTATGTCAAGATGGCAGAACTTATCTTTCTAGTCCTTAGCAGTGACAACCAGTGTGCACAGTAAGTTAGCTCTTTGCCACCCTATGGACTGTATCCCGCCAGGCTCCTCTGCCCATGAGGTTCTCCAGGCAAGAATACTGGAGCGAGTTGCTATGCCCTCCTCCAGGGGATCTTCCACACACAGGGATCAAACCTGTGTCTCTTATGTCTACCTGCATTGGCAGGCGGGCTCTTTACCACTAGCGCCACCTGGGAAGCCTGTGACAACTATCCTGGGCCTACTCAGTATCCTTCTTTCTTTCTCAACAGCCATTCCTATTTTAGAAAATTGTGCTCAGCTAAAAACCTTGCTTGGCAGCCTCAGATGTAGCTCATAGTCATTTGATCAATTGTGGCCAGTGATAAAATTAGTGGAAGCCTCTTACCGAGGCTTCCTGGAAAGCTTTACAAGAGAGGTAAACTCACTGGGATGGTCATTTAGTCTTGTTGCCTTCCTCTCAGATGGATTAATGGAGAAGCAATCCTCTTTCTTTCATTAGGATTGAATCCACATTTTAGGACTGGTCTCAATAAAAATATAGAAGAAATCTGGATCCTTGATGACACTGAGCCACAGTACTCATCCTGATCTTCATATCTATGGCTTATCATGTTAGACTAGACTAGTAAATCACTTACTTGTTTTACTCAGTGTTGGGATTTCTTGAAACCAGACACAGTTCTCACCTATTTGCCCTTCTAAAGAAAAGGGAAGCTCCAATACTTTTGGCTACCTGATGCAAAAAGCCAACTCATTAGAAAACCCTGATGCTGGGAAAGATTGAAGGCAGGAAGAGAAGGGGACGAAAGAGGATGAGATGGTTGGATGGCATCACTGACTCAATAGACACGAGTTTGTGCAAGCTCCAGGAGATGGTGAAGGGCATGGAAGACTGGCATGCTGCAGTCCATGGGGTCGCAAAGAGTCAGACATGACTGAGTGACTGAACAACAACAAAAAGAAAAGGGAAGCACATGACTTTGAAGTCTGATGAGACTTTCTATGGCCCCAAGCACTCTACTGAAACAACTCCATCTCTGCCCATGGTGCAAGGGAACTGTCCTGAATGACACACACTGAATGAATGTTAGGGGTTGGTTTTTCCTGAAGACAAGAGGGGCTTCCCAGTGACTCAGGGATAAAAAAAATTTGCCTGCCAGTGCAGGAGATACGTGGGTTTTATCCTGGGTCAAGAAACCCCCTGGAAAAGGAAATGGCAACCCACTCAGGTGTTCTTGCCTAGTGAATCCCAGGGACCAAGCAGCCTGGCAGGCTACAGTGCATGGGGTCACAAAAGAGTAGGGCACAGCTTAGTGAATAAAACAACATTTAAAGAACACATGAGAGTTTTCTTAGAGATATTAATAAATGTATAATTTTTGTGTATGTAATAGATAAATTCAATTGCTGTATATATATTCTAGTTTGACAAAAATCAAATAAGCAACATCTCTTACTTATAATGTTGCTTTAATTAAGTTGACTTCTCTCTGGATGTGATATATACTGTAGAAGCACAATCAATGAATATTGGTGATTTGCTTAAATCTTTCTCTCTACATCATTTATATAATTTATTGTGTCTAGTCAAGGCTATGGTTTTTCCTGTGGTCATGTATGGATGTGAGAGTTGGACTGTGAAGAAGGCTGAGTGCCAAAGTATTGACGCTTTTGAACTGTAGTGTTGGAGAAGACTCTTGAGAGTCCCTTGGACTGCAAGGAGATCCAACCAGTCCATTCTAAAGGAGATCAACCCTGGGATTTCTTTGGAAGGAATGATGCTGAAGCTGAAACTCCAGTACTTTGGCCACCTCATGTGAAGAGATGACTCACTGGAAAAGACTCTGATGCTGGGAGGGATTGGGGGCAGGAGGAGAAGGGGACAACCGAGGATGAGATGGCTGGATGGCATCACGGACTTGATGGACATGAGTCTGAGTGAACTCTTGGAGATGGTGATGAACAGGGNGCAATCCTCTTTCTTTCATTAGGATTGAATCCACATTTTAGGACTGGTCTCAATAAAAATATAGAAGAAATCTGGATCCTTGATGACACTGAGCCACAGTACTCATCCTGATCTTCATATCTATGGCTTATCATGTTAGACTAGACTAGTAAATCACTTACTTGTTTTACTCAGTGTTGGGATTTCTTGAAACCAGACACAGTTCTCACCTATTTGCCCTTCTAAAGAAAAGGGAAGCTCCAATACTTTTGGCTACCTGATGCAAAAAGCCAACTCATTAGAAAACCCTGATGCTGGGAAAGATTGAAGGCAGGAAGAGAAGGGGACGAAAGAGGATGAGATGGTTGGATGGCATCACTGACTCAATAGACACGAGTTTGTGCAAGCTCCAGGAGATGGTGAAGGGCATGGAAGACTGGCATGCTGCAGTCCATGGGGTCGCAAAGAGTCAGACATGACTGAGTGACTGAACAACAACAAAAAGAAAAGGGAAGCACATGACTTTGAAGTCTGATGAGACTTTCTATGGCCCCAAGCACTCTACTGAAACAACTCCATCTCTGCCCATGGTGCAAGGGAACTGTCCTGAATGACACACACTGAATGAATGTTAGGGGTTGGTTTTTCCTGAAGACAAGAGGGGCTTCCCAGTGACTCAGGGATAAAAAAAATTTGCCTGCCAGTGCAGGAGATACGTGGGTTTTATCCTGGGTCAAGAAACCCCCTGGAAAAGGAAATGGCAACCCACTCAGGTGTTCTTGCCTAGTGAATCCCAGGGACCAAGCAGCCTGGCAGGCTACAGTGCATGGGGTCACAAAAGAGTAGGGCACAGCTTAGTGAATAAAACAACATTTAAAGAACACATGAGAGTTTTCTTAGAGATATTAATAAATGTATAATTTTTGTGTATGTAATAGATAAATTCAATTGCTGTATATATATTCTAGTTTGACAAAAATCAAATAAGCAACATCTCTTACTTATAATGTTGCTTTAATTAAGTTGACTTCTCTCTGGATGTGATATATACTGTAGAAGCACAATCAATGAATATTGGTGATTTGCTTAAATCTTTCTCTCTACATCATTTATATAATTTATTGTGTCTAGTCAAGGCTATGGTTTTTCCTGTGGTCATGTATGGATGTGAGAGTTGGACTGTGAAGAAGGCTGAGTGCCAAAGTATTGACGCTTTTGAACTGTAGTGTTGGAGAAGACTCTTGAGAGTCCCTTGGACTGCAAGGAGATCCAACCAGTCCATTCTAAAGGAGATCAACCCTGGGATTTCTTTGGAAGGAATGATGCTGAAGCTGAAACTCCAGTACTTTGGCCACCTCATGTGAAGAGATGACTCACTGGAAAAGACTCTGATGCTGGGAGGGATTGGGGGCAGGAGGAGAAGGGGACAACCGAGGATGAGATGGCTGGATGGCATCACGGACTTGATGGACATGAGTCTGAGTGAACTCTTGGAGATGGTGATGAACAGGGAGGCCTGGCGTGCTGCAGTTCATGGGGTCGCAGAGTCGGACATGACTGAGCGACTGAACTGAACTGAACTGGTTCTCAAGTAGTATGCTCCTATAGCTCATTATCTAGAAATCCTTCCCAGATGTGCTCAAAAATTTTAATTACTTTGTAATATTTTATTTTTTATAAGCACACGTGCTGGTGACTGGAAGAGAAAACACCCTTGTCTTAGTCCCAGAGGATTACTTGGACTTGAAAATAATTGATTCATATCTGTCCACTCCACCCCTATTATTCAAGCAGAGATTATTCAAGAAATCTCTGCCCTATAAACTTAGCTGATCCAAAAAGGGGAAATTGCTTTATTTTGAATATTTCTGCAGGATCTGTGTATAACTCAGTTTTTTTTTTTCCCATTAAGAATCATATGATACTAAAATAGGTTCCATTCCTAAGTATCACAACTACACCACAGCTTTAAAACAAGAACTAATCTTATCTATGGTGGTATTTATCCACAGAGGTAATACCTTTGATGAGTGAACTTCATGACCTGAAATCAGGCGCCTGCCTCTTAGTTTGTGGAACAGTAAAAGTACTAAAGAGCGAACTGTGTATTATAAGCACTATTGTTATGTACATTGCTTCTCTTTATGAATTATAGTGCTTGTCCATAGGGGTTATGTGCCTGTGTGTGTGTACACATATGTGTGTACACATGTGTGTGCTTGTTTGATTCACTAATCTGGTCTACTCAGTATACCAGAGAAATGAGGAGAAATATTTTTACCTTGATCTGAGGAGTTGGTGATGGACAGGGAGACCTGGCATGCTGTGGTTCATGGGGTCGCAAAGAGTCAGACACGGCTGAGTGACTGAACTCGAACTCGAAGGAACTGGCATAGCTCAGCATTTATACAGTATACTTTCTAATGTCTAATTCTTTACTGTGAAGAATGGTACCTAAAATCGAAATTGCATTTGCTAGACTGCTTTGCTTCCCTGGTGGCTCAGACAGTAAAGCATCTGCCTACAATTTGGGAGACCCGGATTCAATCCCTGGGTCAGGAAGATCCCCTGGAGAAGGAAATGGCAACCTACTCCAGTACTCTTGCCTAGAGAATCCCATGAATGTAGGAGCCTGGTAGGCTACAGTCCATGGAGTCACAAAGGGTCAGACACAACTGAAAGACTTCACTTTCACTTTCTTTCAAACTGCTTTGCAGCTTGGTTTCTGAGGGAGATGATGTTTGACCAACCAGATGACCTCACAGAACACTTAGAAGGGAGTCACACAGCTGGTTGGGTATATTTAATCACCTTTATTGGGATGGACATTATATAGAATATAAATGACCTTTACTGGGACACACTTTATATAAAATATATGTTTTAAGTGTACAGTTTGATGAGTTCTGACAAATTTATAGACCCATGTAACCAGCATCAATATGAAGGTTTATCATAATGCCCTCACCCCAGAAAAGCTTCTTGCACTTTCTTCCAGTTAATCTTCCACCCCTGATCCAGGCAACAACTGATCTGCTTTCTGTTGCCATGGATTGTAGTTATCTTTCCTAGAGACTCAAATAAGTGGAATCATATATATATCAGCAAACTTTCTGAAACTTATCCATACTCCAGATATGGTAAGCGGGATTCTAAACTAGCCCTTAAGATTCTTGCCTCCTGGTGTGAACAGCGTCTCTTAGTTATTCAGTCAAACTCTAGTCTACATGCTGTTGTGATGGTATTTTTCAGATGCATTTAAAACCTCTAATTAGTTTAGAGGTTGACTTCTCTCTGGATGTGATATATACTGTAGAAGCACAATCAATGAACATTGGTGATTTGCTTAAATCTTTCTCTCTACATCATTTATATAATTTACTGTGTAACTGGTTCTCAAGTAGTATACTCCTATAGCTCATCATCTAAAAATCCTTCCCAGATGTGCTCAAAAATTTTAATTACTTTGTGTATTTTATTTTTTATAAGCACACATGCTGGTGACTGGAAGAGAAAACACTCCCTCCCTTTAAGTAGGGAGATTTTCTGTGGTGAGCCTGAGCTAAGCTGATGAGCTTTTGGAAAAACAGAGATATTTGCAGTCCGAGAGAAGCTCTGCTGCTGCCTTTCAAAGAGAGAATGTCCATGTTGTAGAGGAGTCATGGCAGAGAACACCAAACAGTCTCTAGGAGCTGAGTACAATCTTGTATTGACAGCCAGCAAGAAAGCTGGAGAAAGGAATGGCAAACCACTTCAGCATTTTTGCCTTGAGAACCCCATGAACACTAAGATAAGGCAAAAAGTTATGACATTGAAACATGAATCTCCCCCCGACCCCAGGTTGGTAGGTGTCCAATACACTTCTGAAATAGAACACAGAAATAGCTATGGAAAGAATGAAGTGGCTGAACCAAAGTGGAAACAACACCCACTTGGATGTGTCTGGTGGTGAAAGTAAAATTTGATGCTCTAAAGAAAACTGCAACCTCAGTCTTATAACCATAAAGTACTGAATTCTGTCAATAACTACAGTAAACTGGGGAGAGCCCCTGAGCCTCAGGAAATCACAGCAGTGGCCAACACCTTGAGTTAGCTGGGTGGGATCTGAGTAGAGATCCCAGCTTTGCCATGCCCAGACTTCTGCTAGACAGAAGTGAATTAATACACGGGCATTGCTTAAAGCTGCAGTGTTTGTGGTAGTTCATTATGTGCCAACAGAAAACCCCTACATTGTATATGTCATTGAATTGTTCCTTCTTATTGGTGAGTGTATGAGTTATTATTGTGAGATGTGTGCTGTGATGAGTCACTTGTGTCCACCTCTTTATGACCCTATGGATTGTAACTGGCCGGTCTTTTCTGTCCATAGGATTCTCCAGAATACTGGAGTGGGTTGCCTTTCCCTCATCTAGGAGATCTTACAGACCCAGGATCAAATCCAGGTCTCCTGCATTGTAGGCAGATTCTTCATCACTGTGCCACCTGGGAAGCCATGAGTTACTATTACTGCATGATAAATCACCAACAATTTAGTGTCTGAAAACAACACATGTTTATTATTTCAGAGTTTCTTTGGGTCAGCAATCTGGGCGTGGTTTATGTGAATAATCTTCTGATTCATGGTTGCTTACAAGCCTGCAGAGTGTCAGCCGGCACTGGAGTTGCATCTGAAAGTTAACATGGGAACAGCCCAACCCCTACATATCAGAATTGAGTACAAAATTATAGCCTTTATCTCACATAAGTGAGAATCCACTTATTCTGGATTTTGAATGAATTTATCTCTTCTACCCTTTTTTCTCATTTCCGTCTTTTCCTTCTTCAGTGCTTTTCCAAGGTCATCTCTTCAAGACTTTTCAATGTTGCTCTAAGATAATTTTTCCTCTAGTCTACTGTGCACATTCAAAACCCCTTCCTATTATTTGCATTTCTTTAGTACCTCCCCCAATCTCATATTGTCTCGTCTCTCCTCTCAATCAATTTATTAAGCTTATCCTAGTGACTCAACTGTCATTTAGATGTGAATGTGTGCAAGTAAGCAATATGCAGAAGTAGTGCCACCCAATAGATGTTTTTCTTTTACTTCAAACCCAAACATTTAGGTGTTGATTGTACTTGAATATTCCTTTGATTACTAAGTGGGATTTTTATATTATATTATAGATCCAACCTTATTATAGCAAAATGCAAAGCAGGTTTAAGTTTACATTTAACAGATCTGTTCAAAACGTAGTAAGTGGGAACCACTTTGCCCTCACTGATAATGCTCTGGTCCACTCTGGTTTCAGTATTTTCTTTATGCATGCTAAGGTGGAGCAAGGGTTATTGATAAAGTTGTGCAGCAGTTTAAACATACTGTTTTGTCCTGTAAATACTCTCTAAGCTCCAGCACTGAACTGTTTCTTTCATCAGGGTATTAATTCACAGTTCTGGACTATTGCTGTCATCAGTGTATTATTTCACACACAAAAATACAAATACATGTGCAAATAAGCTTTACTTGCAAACATGCCTTTGATACTGTATCAAACCTTAACATTTCCAATTTAGTCTTTTCTGGAAATGAACAAAAATGAGGATTAAAAGCTCATCACATACCTTTACTAGCTGTTTCTAATAGAACTGAAAACATTGAGGCATAATCTATGAAACAAGCAGTAGTAGGTAGGTTGTATATCCCATTTCCCTTCCAGAGTCTTTTCCTAAACACATCAGTGACCACAAATAATAAAGTATCATATACATGCATTGTTTCTCAGCTTTTATACATTTTAAAGGAACACATTAAAACTCCCATATTGTAGAATTTGCTCCTTGGAAGGAAAGCTATGACAAACTTATTTAGCATATTGAAGGGTAGAGACATCACTTTTCTGACAAGGGTCTATATAGTCAAAACTATGGTTTTCCCAGTAGTCATGTATGGATGTGAGAGTTGGACTGTGAAGAAGGCTGAGTGCCAAAGAAATGAGGCTTTTGAACTGTGATGCTGGAGAAGACTCTTGAGAGTCCCTTGGATTGGAAGGAGACCAAATAAGTCAATCCTAAAGGAAATCAATCCAGAATATCCATTGGAAGGACTAATGCTGAAGCTGAAGCTCTGATACGTTGGCCACCTGATATGAAGAGCCGAATCATCAGAAAAGCCCCTGATGCTGGAAAAGGTTGAAAGAAAAAGGAGAAGAGGGTAGCAGAGGATAAGATGGTTAGATAACATCGCCATGAGTTTGAACAAACCCTGAGAGATAGTGAAGGACCGGGGCCCCCTGGATGCTGCTGTCCATGGGGTCTCAAAGAGTCAGACATGATTTAGTGACTGAACAACAAAATTGTAGAGCATCGCCTAAGCTTCAGGCAAACTATATAACAGCACTAACTGGTTGTGATAATAAAACCATCTCAAAATCAAGATTATTAGTAAAAACAAACAAAATGAAAATTATGCAGATTAATGAGATAAACTTTATCAGAAGTGTCTACTCTCCTTTTAAACAGCAAAAAGAAAGCAATGCAGGGAACTTTAAACATAACCACTGATTCTGGAAAAGGCAGAAGAATGTTTTCGGTACTCATTCCTACACCAAGGTCATCTGCTTTTCTCCAACACTCAATCCTAATTAAAGGTAAATGAATACATCCAGTGACAGTAAACTGGTGCCTAGCTGGCCTCAATCTCCCAAGGGCTAGAGGAAGAACACCTACAACAGCAGATAAAATGTGTTAGATTTGCTGAGCCTGTGGAAAGACAGAATATGCAAAAGTGTCAAAAACTGTCTTTGAATGTGAAGTGGCAAGCTGCTTATTCCCATAACGATGAGGATTGTGTCTAAATTCATCCTGCCCCTGGCATGAACTGTAGAGAATCGGATACTTTTACAAGTGTGACTGTTACTGATATAGCTAAACTGATGCAACATCCAGGACAAAGGATTTAGGTTGAACAGTTTAAATAATTTGCACATTTTAGGATTTAAAATAGGAGTTGGCAATTTGTTTCTATAAGAGGAGAGATGGTAAATATTTTAGACTTTATGAGCCATACGCTGCCACAACTACAGAAATCTGCTGTTGAAGTAGAACAGCAGCAACTGATCACACGTAGAATAATGGGTGTGGCGGCACAGCTGCATTAGCTATTAACAGCTCCTGCCCCAAGTACTAAACATCAGCTTACCTGACCTGAGCTCTTGGGGAGTAGAATGAAAGCGATAGATGATGAGGATTATTGTCAAAAGGACAGGCTAAAATCTAGCTTTTGCTAATAAACATCTCTCCAGGAGAAAAACTTGCTGGCAATGCAAAGGAAGCATCAATACAAATTCCACAGGACTCCTTCCAACCAGATTACTGCACTCAGCCTCCACTCCATCCATAGTGATTTTACAACTTTCACGGCACGTAAAAATACAGGGAGTGTTCACCTAGCATAGGGAATGAGCTAAGTATCTCCTACACATTGTGAATGGAATACATTGCTTCTCACAGCAATGTTGAAATATTTCAATAAATTAAATAAAGTTGGATTCTGATCCATACACTAGATCAGTGGCTCTCAACTGGAGGTGACGAGGCAATGTATGCAGACAATTTGGGTTGTCATGACTGGAAAATGGTCACTACCGGCATCTTGTAGCTTGAGGCCAGGGATGCTGCTGGACATCCAACATGCACATGTGGTCAGCCCCCCACGACAAAGGGCTCAGCATGTCAGTCATGCAGTTGTATCCAACTCTTTACAATCCCATGGCCTGTAGCCTGCCAGGCCCCTCTGTCCATGGAATTCTCCAAGCAAGAATACTGGAGGGGGTAGCCATTCCCTTCTCCCAACTGAGGGGATCTTCCCAACTGAGAGATCAAATCTGGGTCTCCTGCACTGCAAGCAGATTCTTTACCCTACGAACCACCAGGGAAGCCAACAAAGGATTGTTCTGTTGTTGTTCTTTAGTCGCTCAGTTGTGTCAGACTCTTCATGACTCCATGGACTGTAGCCACCAGGCTCCTGTGTCCATGGGATTCTCCAGGCAGGAACATTGAAGGGGGTTGCTGTTTCCTGCTCCCAGGGATCTTCTGACCCAGGGATCAAACCCCCATCTGTTGCATTTCCTGCCTTAGCAGGTGGATTCTTTACCAACTGTGCCACCTGGAAAACCCCAACAAAGGATTGTCCAGCCCCAAATGTTACCAAATACAAACCTGCACCACTTACAACATGGCAGGCCAATAAGTTGACAGATGCGTTGTTAGGACAAGGAATACAAGTCATTTGGAAAGCCAGCAAACTGAGAAGATGGTGGACTAGTGTCCCACAGAACCATCTTCCCCAAGTTAGCATTCAGGCTTCTTTAATACTAAAAAGGGAGGATAAACTGTTGGTTGCTACAAACTTCTCGGTGCCAGAATCCTTTTTTCTTACAGCTGCCCAAGTAGGTTTGGTCAGGATGTTCCTATAAAGCTCCAACATGGTGGATGATACTCTGTTTTGAAATTTTTATCTCTGTGTGAATGGAAATATCTCTAGAGATCAGAGTCTTGCAGATAGACTGTCCTTTATAATTCAGTCTATAAGCAACATTTGTAACTTGTAGCAAGAGCAATAGAATACAAAGGTTAAAGTGAAAGAAACAGATCCAATACGAAGTCCTGTTACCCTGGTGGCTCAGTCAGTAAAGAATTTACCTGCAATGCAAGAGACTTGAGTTTGCTCCCTGGGCTGCAAAGACCCTCTGGAGGAGGGCATGGCAACCCACTCCAGTATTCTTCCCTGGAGAATCCAGACAGAGGAGCCTGGCAGACTACAGTCCAACAGTACATAGGGTCACAAAGAGTCAGACATGACTGAGTGACTAACACACACATTACTAAAATATCAATAGTACCAAGGTGGAGAAACTTTGTGCTGTTACTTTAATAAATACTTCCTTTAGTAAATGTAATTATAAAAAACACAAAACACATTTTCTGGAGAAATGTTGGAGCTGTCACCACATAAAAAGTTGTAAGAGCAAAAGACTTCCAAATAATTTACTGACAGAATCCTCCTGAAAATATTTTGCACTTTCATATTAATGCAAGAAGTAAAAGAACATCTCTCAATTTTAGATTTTAATGCAGTATCTTTTAGAACATAATTTGAAACAATTTTGCTTTGAATTTGGAGTGTTTTGTAGTTTAATTTTCTAACACGGACGTTTGTTATAAATTTAGGTATATTTAAGTTTTGTGGTATGTATGTGACACAGTCTGAAATTGCATCAAGCTCAAATGATAATTTACCTGGTTGATATTGACAATTGGAATTTTAGAAGAGAGACGGTTTAAAGGACGTGGTAAAATAGGAGCAATACTCTTGTTGAGTTGCAAAGGGATTAGTGGGGTCTTAGAACTGCCTAGAAACTGTATGCTTTTCTGTCGGGAAAGCAGAAGCTAAGATATGGTTGAGGCTGGGCTGACAGAATCAGGTCAAAATGTTCTGTTTCATTTTGATCTGTCTTAATATGGAGTTCCTTAGATGGAGCTAAACCTATATAACTCTCAGTCTGAGGAAAAGAAAAACACTCCAGCAGACTCATGGAGTTTCTCAATAACTAAACTTAGTATGCTAATCAAGCTTGGCTTAAAATGACCAGAAGCTGTTGAAATTTATGAAAATATGCAAATTACTCAATAACCATTGACTTAGGAAGTAAGCACTAATCAATAAATTATCCCTTGTACAAAAATGAAATTGAAGAAGCTGGTTATTTGCAGCATTTAAAAGAAAATTGTTGCTATTAGGTAATCTATTTTCTTTTTTAAGTTTACGTTATCCCAAATTCCCAAACATCTAATCCCCTCCCCATTCCAACCACATTTCCCATTGGTAACCATAAGTTTCTTCTCTATGAATATGTTTCTGTTTTAAAAATTACTTCATTTGTATCTTTTTGCCTTTTTATATCGTTCATGTGGTTCTCATGGCAAGAATAGTGAAGTGGATTTCCATTTCCTCCTCCAGGATCATAAAGAAGGCAGAGAGCTAAAGAATTGATTCTTTCTATGGTGCCAGTCCTATCACTTCATGGGGAAACAGTGGCTGACTTTTTCTGGGCTCCAAAATCACTGTAGATGGTGATTGCAGCCATGAAATTAAAAGACGCTTACTCCTTGGAAGAAAGGTTATGACCAACCTAGACAGGGTATTCAAAAGCAGAGACATTACTTTACCAACAAAGGTCCATCTTGTCAAGGGTATGGTTTTTCCAGTGGTCATGTATGGATGTGAGAGTTGAACCATAAAGAAAACTGAGCACTAAGATTGATGGTTTTGAACTGTTGTGTTGCAGAAAACTCTTGAGAGTCCCTTGGACTGCAAGGAGATCCAACCAGTCCATCCTAGAGAAGATCAGTCCTGGGTGTTCATTGGAAGGACTGATGTTGAAGCTGAAGCTCCAATACTTTGGCTACCTGATGCGAAGAGGTGACTCATTTGAAAAGACCTTGATGCTGGGAAGGATTGAGGGCAGGAGGAGAAGGGGACGACAGAGGATGAGATGGTTGGATGGCATCACTGACTTGATGGACATGGGTTTGGGTGGACTCCAGGAGTTGGTGATGGACAGGGAGGCCTGGCATGCTGTGGCTCATGGGGCCACAAAGAGTCAGACATGACTGAGTGACTGAACTGAACTGAACTATGGTGCTGGAAAAGACTCTTGAGAGTCCTTTGAACAGTAAGGAGATCATACCAGTCAGTCCTAAAGGAAATCAACACTGAATACTCATTGGAAGGACTGATGCTGAAGCTGAAGCTCCAATACTTTGGCCACCTGATCCGAATAGATGATGTGAACACCTGACAGGAACATTGGAAAAGACTCTGATTGAAGGAAAAAGAATAAGGTGACAGAGGATGAGATGGTTGGATGGCATCACTGACTTGGGAAAACTCTGGGAGATAGTGAAGGATAGGGAAGCCTGGCATGCTGCATTCCATGGGACTGCAAAGAGTCAGAAACAACTTAGCAACTGAATAAACCATTTGTATCATGTATTTTTAGAGCTCACATTTTGATATCTTATGATATTTGTCCTTCTCTGTTTGACTTATTTCACTTAGTACAATAATCTCCAGGTCTTGGATTGACATGTTACCACTGCTATACTAAACATAAAATGTCTTTCCATTAAAAAAAAAAAAAGTTTACTTTAGAATAGCTTTAGGCATATATACACAATGGAGTATTACTCTGCCATTAAAAAGAATAAATTTGAAATAGTTCTAATGAGATGGATGAAACTGGAGCCTATTATACAGAGTGAAGTAAGCCAGAAAGAAAAACACCAATACAGCATACTGACACATATATGGAATTTAGAAAGATAGTAATGATGACCCTGTATGTGAGACAACAAAAAGACACAGACATAGAGAATGGACTTTTGGCCTCAGAGGGAGTAGGAGAGGGCGGGATGATCTGGGAGAATGGCATTGAAGCATATATACTATTATGTAAGAAACGAATCACCAGTCTATGTTTGATACAGGATGCAGGATGCTTGGGGCTGGTGTACGGGGATGATCCAGAGAGACGTTGTGGGGTGGGAGGTGGGAGGGGGATTCAGGATTGGGAGCTTGTGTACACCTGTGGTGGATTCATGTCGATGTATGGCAAACCCAATAGAGTATTGTAAAGTCAAATTAAAAA
>SJYV01005668.1:409393-451703 GCA_006410875.1 Neotragus pygmaeus | reverse complement strand
TTTATAATAGCCAGGACATGGAAACAACCTAGATGTCCATCAACAGATGAATGGATAAGCAAGCTGTGGCATATATACACAATGGAGTATTACTCTGCCATTAAAAAGAATAAATTTGAATCAGTTCTAATGAGATGGATGAAACTGGAGCCTATTATACAGAGTGAAGTAAGCCAGAAAGAAAAACACCAATACAGCATACTGACACATATATATGGAATTTAGAAAGATAGTAATGATGACCCTGTATGTGAGACAACAAAAGGACACAGACATAGAGAATGGACTTTTGGCCTCAGAGGGAGTAGGAGAGGGCGGGATGATCTGGGAGAATGGCATTGAAGCATATATACTATTATGTAAGAAACGAATCACCAGTCTATGTTTGATACAGGATGCAGGATGCTTGGGGCTGGTGTACGGGGATGATCCAGAGAGACGTTGTGGGGTGGGAGGTGGGAGGGGGATTCAGGATTGGGAGCTTGTGTACACCTGTGGTGGATTCATGTCGATGTATGGCAAACCCAATAGAGTATTGTAAAGTCAAATTAAAAATAATAATAATAATAATAATAAAATTAAATTAAATTAAAAAAAATGGAAACATAGTACAGAGAGTACCGGTATATCCCATATTTGTTTTCCCTTATTATTACTTAATTACATTAGTACATTACATTAGTTAACAGTAGTTCTCTTTGCAGGGTGATTGGAAGGGCACAAAATGAGACTTTGGGAGATGTGTGATGTTCTATTTCTCAGCTTGAATTATGGTTCCTTGAATTTTTTCATTTTGTGATAAATTAGTTCACTGTACACATTAACATTTTTTCAGTTTTGATATTTATTTTTTAAAGTTAAGTTAAGAAAGCAATTTTTCTTCAATAGAACTTTGTGCACATGGAATGTAATTCAGGGTCTGAATAGCTTGAATATCCTGCCTATACTGCATATTCTTAGTAAGAACCTCTTGCCATAATTCCACCTGAATTCCTTTTTTTCCTTACTCTGTAAACTCCTTGAAATAGCACCAGTAAAGATCTTTATTTCTTCACCCATCTCAATGTGTTGCTATTTTTGTCTATAGACTATAAAAGTTATGTTTCTAGTCATAGTTTCCTATTAGCCTATCATTGTATATTGTTAAATGTCTTTGTGTTGAGCTCATTCATTTGAAAGGATTAATTTCACTTCACAGAATTAAAAATGGCCAAGGTTTGTTTAACTACATATCATGAGGCCATTAGGGCTTCTCTGGTGACGCAGATGGTAAAGACTTTACCTGCAATGTAGGGGTTGATGCCCAAGTAAGGAAGAGCCCCTGGAGAAGGGAATTACAGCCCATTCAAGCTTGCTTATCTGGAGAACTCCATAGGCTGAGGGGCCTGGAGGGCTACAGTCCATGGGGTCGCAAAGAGTCTCACTGAGCGACAAATACACACTTGAGGCCATTAAAGGCACGTGTTATACATGCTGAGAAAATAGCTGCTGCTTTCCTTCTGCTCATGTTGATGGGGAGAAGAGGAACACAGGTTAAGTGCAAGGAGGTAGAAAGTCGTCCAAGGGCATGCCTGAGGAATGCCTCTGGATGGCAGAAGCCACTGATCTTTCATTTTATTGCATTGAGAATACAAGCCAAATGTTTGTTCAAATGCTAGAGAGCATGAAAAGGAGATTACTTAGAAATGGAAGAGAAAGGGTAGATATGAAGTGGTTTGTAGGGAAAGAAATGATGACAAAGAGATCTGTTTTTAAAATGTCTCATGGAATTTTACTATAAAAACCCCCATCACCTCTTCAAACAAAATACTCAGTAAAATATCCATTTTTATTATTGGCATTTTTTGATTGGATACATTTTTCACCAGCATAATGATCTCTGTCTCAAGTAGAGGATGCTGGCAATAAAATATGCTTGTGAGCAGCGCCCAGGATCTTGGATACAACTGCAAAGAAAGCAGTACAAAGATATTCCTTAAAATGCATCAAAATAAGACGCCTAAATTTTAAATCCTAAGTCAATTACTTATAAACTCTAGAACTCCCTGGCTAGCCAACAGTAAATTATCTAGCTTTCAAAAGAAGGAAATAAAAGTTTTTTGTTTCTTCTTAGTTCATAGCTCCTTCTTAGTTCATAGCCCTGTTTACAGAGTTTTTTATTCTATGAAATTTCCAAATTCTGCTTTTAAAATATTTTTATTTTCAATCTCATCATGCTCAAAAATTACTTAAAAATAAAACCTTAATGGGACCTTTTCTAGAAATCATAGGTTTAGATTATCGCAAAGCCAATAGAGTATTGTAAAGTAAAATAAAGTAAAAAAAAAAAAAAAAAGATAGACTAAACACACAGCATAATTTGAGAACCTGCATCATCTCCGGGTGCACTGTTTCTACTTAGAATTCACTACTGTATTTGCTTTCTCCAGAGCTGCTTCGCTGATCATAGCTAGTTTCNAAAAAAAAAAAAAAAAAAAGATCCAGGATGGTTCACTTGGCTTTTTCTGCATCTCTTATATTTCTTAATAATTCTGAGCAAACATTACAAATTCAGGTTATTTTTTCCAATTAAATTTCTAATTAAGCTCTCTTTTGTCTGATACAAATTTATCACTGTGAAAATTTAAAGTAAGACAAACTCCCTTAAACGTTAAAATGCAGATTAATAAATTGTTGGCATATTTTAAGTTAGAGGGTTGGGTTTTTTTTTTTTTTTTTGGCTTACTGTGACCATGGAATCTTTGGGGAATCAAAACTTCTTTAGCCTCAGTTGAGAGCTTTTTATGGTAAATCAAAGCTTACTGACATTCGTTGAGCCTTCTTTCTTAGGAATGTGAATGATTTGGCAGTTTGAAATTAAGGGTTATATCTATACACTGTTTAGTAATTATTATCATGTTTTCTGAGGTCNCTCAGTTGAGAGCTTTTTATGGTAAATCAAAGCTTACTGACATTCGTTGAGCCTTCTTTCTTAGGAATGTGAATGATTTGGCAGTTTGAAATTAAGGGTTATATCTATACACTGTTTAGTAATTATTATCATGTTTTCTGAGGTCTAAGATGACAGATAAATGTATTGCTACTTGGAAGCATTTTAATTTGTTCTTGTTTTCTTATTTTCAGAAGCAAATGTCTCACTCGAGACCTCACAATATGTTAAATAATATGCATCCATATTATCTTACTTAAGAATTTAATTAATTTATAAGTCAATCTTGCCATAATATTTACTGGCTTCTCTCATTTTAGTAGCAGGTCTAGAAAAAAGACAAATCCATATATTCCAGGAAATAAGAAACAGTTTGCTTTAGAGTGCATCAGGTTTTGCCTCAGTTCTTTAAATAAGATTTTTAAAATACAATAGTGAAAAATCAATAGTCATTATTTTAGCCTATATTGAAAAAGAAATAGAAATGCCACATGATTGTTCTAATTTTAAAGTGTTTACTTGGTCATTTCTGGCCATCCTAAATCTATCCATAACTAAAGAGCCAGTCTGATCCATCTCCCCACTCCTGGGCAGCTGGCCACACTCATACAGTGTGTTCAATATAGCAATCTTCCTGGTCTATGTCTTTTCTCTTTAACTAGAGGTCAACAACAATTTGTTTCTTATATCTGCTGTATCATCTACAACGTCTTGGATATTTTTTCCTCAGCAACGTACACAATAAAGTGAATACTTTTTCATCTGTTCTGTGGTACCAATCTTCCTCTCTGACGACACCAAGATGATGTTATGCCATGTCTAAACGAATCTCTATGTGTCAAGAAAATCCAAAGAGTCTGGGTGTGTGCATGCTTAGTCACTTCAATCACGTTCAGCTCTTTGCAACTCTATGAACTATAGCCTGCCAGGCTCCTCTTCTATGGGATTCTCTAGGCAGGAATACTGGAGTGGGTTGCCATGCCCTCTTCTCATAGAGTCTAGTACCCCTGTACTAGACTTAAGATAGATCTCTCTTTAATTAATTCAGTGTTAAATAAAAAGTGTTTATTGAACACCTACTGTATGCAAGACAAATGTAGATGGAGAACAGAACTCACAGAAGTTTCAGCTTTCATAAAGTGTTTCTAGTAGTCAGCAATGGATGTGAGAGTTGGACTATACAGAAAGCTGAGCAGTGAAGGATTGATGGTTTTGAACTGTGGTGTTGGGGAAGACTCTTGAGAGTCCCTTGGACTTCAAGGAGATCTAACCAGTCAGTCCTAAAGGAGATCAGTCCTGAGTGTTCGTTGGAAGGACTGATGTTGAAGCTGAAACTCCAGTACTTTGNGGTTTTGAACTGTGGTGTTGGGGAAGACTCTTGAGAGTCCCTTGGACTTCAAGGAGATCTAACCAGTCAGTCCTAAAGGAGATCAGTCCTGAGTGTTCGTTGGAAGGACTGATGTTGAAGCTGAAACTCCAGTACTTTGGCCACATGATGCGAAGAGCTGACTCATTTGAAAAGACCCTGATGCTGGGAAAGATTGATGGCAGAAGGAGAAGGAGATGACAGAGGATGAGACAGTTTGATGGCATCACTGACTCAATGGACATAAGTTTGGGTAAACATGAGTTGATGATGGACAGGGAGGTCTAGCATGCTGTGGTTCATGGGGTCACAAAGAATTGAACATGACTGACTGAACTGAACTGTAAGCTTACATACTAGTGGGAAGCAGATAATAAGTAGGAAGATGTGTGTATGTGTGTGTTTGTGTGTGTGTGAATATGAAATTGCAGGCATAAAATTTTAGTATATCTGAGAGGAACTCATTCTGGGAAGCAAGTGCAAAGGTTCTGAGTAAAAGGCGTGAAGGCAGATCAAGGAAGACATTACAGAGTTAATAGGGAGCCAGGGATGTCTGTCCTTAGAAAGTGTTAGATTATAACAAGAAGCCATTGGAAAATCTTGAGCAAAGAGGACATGATCTATAATTCTGTGAGATTCTGTACTCCAGTTTTCTTCCTTTTGTCTCTTGTACATCCTAAAATACTATCAATTTATAATTCATATAATTGACAATCTGTCTATTCATATCATGTTTCATATATGCATAACTGAGAATAACCTTATACACATGTAGGAATAAGAAAACTTCCTATTACATGATCACTGCCCAAATTTAGAAACTAATATCTAGATAACTGGAGGCTTTGAGTTTACACAGGTTTACATCAATATTTTTTGTTGTTGTTCATTCACTCAGTTGTGTTCCACTCTTTGCAACCCCTTGGATTGCAGCATGCCAGGCTTCCCTGTCCTTCACTCTCTCCCGGAGTCTGATCAAACTCATGTTCAGTGAGTTAGGGATGTCACCCAACTAGCTCATCCTCTGTCACCCCTCACTTCTCCTGCCTTCAATCTTTTCATACATCAGGGGCTTTTTCAGTTATTTGGCTCATCACATCAGGTAGACAAATTATTGGAGCTTCAGCTTCAGCATCAGCCCTTCCGATGAATATTCAGAGTTGATTTCTTTTAGGATTGGCTGGTTTTATCTCTTTGCAGTCCAAGGGACAAGAGTCTTCTCCAACATCAAATTCAAAAGTATCAGTTCTTCAGTGCTCAGCCTTTTTTAAGATTCAACTCTCACACTTGTACATGACTACTGGAAAAACATGTAAAAACATGCTATTTTAAATTAATGTATTGTTGATTTACAATATTATACGAAGTTAACATGTACAGAAAACATGTTAATATTTAAACAGAAATATTTCCAGAGACATTTTGCAGGTAAGCAAGTGCTTTTTAAAATTATTTTTCTGATTATCTGCATACTCCTCTTCCATGTATATTTTAAAATTTAAAAACAGAAAGCAATCTTGTCTAAAATATATTTTAATGTATGTGTCCTCAGCATCTAATCAGGGTTTAAGTGAATCATTTTCACAGTTGTGTAATTATCAGAAAAACAAAACAACCAAAAAAACCCAAAAAAATCCACAAAACCCAAAGAAACATTTTATTATGGAATTAGGAATTATATTTACCTATTGCAATATTTTCTTTGTTTACAAATTTTAAATATTTCTTCATCATGAGAGAAATTACTAAGCAAAAATAAAGCCTTAAGTTTTCAAGATGTATTATTCCAAGGCTGATTTTTCATTCACAAATATAATCCTCATATAGGTAATCAATGAATTAATAAATTTACATAAGTTGTGTTATAAACTAAAAGATGCTTTCTGTTTAACCTGTTTGGAAATATTCCCATCACTTTATTCTGACGCTATCTTACTAGTTTGTGGGAAAATTGTACTTGTTTCCATGTGGTCCTCAGGTGGTTGTCGATAGTAAAGCAGGTGTGACCTCACCTGAAACAATCATCTATTTCCATAAACATCATGTTTAGTACACGTGTCACTAAGCAACTCAAACTAAAGTAATTGAAATTCCTTATTTGAATTGCCTGCATTCTTTACAGAGGTGTAGCTTTATTTTCTTTTCTCTTTGGGAGCTTAAATTATATAATTCTGGAGTAATCTGCTTGGCAGAAGGAAACAGTGAGAACAAGAGAAACCAGTACAGATAAGAAGATTTACAGACACATATAAAGAAGTCAAAGAACAGAGAAGGAGACAGACAGATGGGGAGAGAGAAATACAGAAGAAAAGAAAGACATTTATTTTCTCAGTTCTAACCTATTCTACTGTCTCCCTCAGCTACATATACAAATAGAATTCTTTGTATTTAAAGAAATTTGAGAAGAATTTCTGTTATCTACAACCAAAAGAAAGCTGAGACCAAAATGAATACTAGAAGAGTTGTGGGGAAAAGAAGACTCTAAAATGGAACACTGGCTGAGGTTGAAGTGGACTGAGTTACAAGGATGATTCCACCATCCCAGGATGGAAACTGGCAGCCTTTGTTACACCACAAGAAGCAGATTGAAAAGTCACCTGTCAAATCTCTTGAGTGTTATGTGCTTACTGAGGCTGGAGCTATGGGAGACTTGCTGGGAAATATCCGAATTCTAGGAACAGATTTAAATCCTTTCCTTCAGCAAGGTCCTAAATAAATGCCACAAGATTTTATGTGAACTGGCTCATTCAAACTTAGAAATGGCTTAGTCATTTTTGAGTTTAAAAAATGGGTATGGTCAGTCCAGAGATAGTTTCTGAAATTTTCTAGACAAAAAGTGAATGATGATAGCTTTTAATTTGCCTTAGATTGAAAGTCTTTAACNTCATTCAAACTTAGAAATGGCTTAGTCATTTTTGAGTTTAAAAAATGGGTATGGTCAGTCCAGAGATAGTTTCTGAAATTTTCTAGACAAAAAGTGAATGATGATAGCTTTTAATTTGCCTTAGATTGAAAGTCTTTAACATGTAGAAGTCAAGCCATACAAGGTTTTGTTTCTGTTATATGGAGATAGTTTCTCTGAAAGGGTTGAGAGGGAGCTCATGCTATTTGTTGCCCAATTCTGACCTCTAGTTTTTAGTTCTTGATTTTATTTTTAGCTATTTCATTATTCTTCCCTGTCATGTTCATAACAAAATTCCATTTTTTCTTAACTTAAGCTGAGCAATATTTCATTGCTCACACTCAGAAGTGGCTAAAATAAGGTAAGATGTTATTATAGCTAATGAGTGCTGTATAGTTTGATAAATGCCTTACATAGAGCTGCCGCTGCTGCTAAGTCACTTCAGTCATGTCTGATTCTGTGCGACCCCATAGACAGCAGCCCACTAGGCTCCTCTGTCCCTAGGATTCTCCAGGCAAGAATACTGGAGTGGATTGCCATTTCCTTCTCCAATGCGTGAAAGTGAAGTCACTCAGCTGTGCCTGACTCTTCGCGACCCCATGGACTGCAGCTTACCAGGCTCCTCTGTCCATGGGATTTTCCAGGCAAGGGTACTGGAGTGGGCTGCCATTGCCTTCTCCGTACATCAAGCTAGTCATAGAAAATTAATTCTGAGATTCTTCAGAGATCATTGAGACCAATGTCCTCTTAGATATAGTTGAGTAAATTGGCCTTGGAGATGGTCCATTAGCTTGTGATTTCAAAAAGAATCCATCTGGCTATATTGGATAAGTGAAAAAGGAAGTTGCTCAGTCATGTCCGACTCTTTGCGACCCCGTGGACTGTAGCCTACCAGGCTTCTCCGTCCATGGATTTTCCAGGCAAGAATACTGGAGTGGGTTGCCATNCCATTAGCTTGTGATTTCAAAAAGAATCCATCTGGCTATATTGGATAAGTGAAAAAGGAAGTTGCTCAGTCATGTCCGACTCTTTGCGACCCCGTGGACTGTAGCCTACCAGGCTTCTCCGTCCATGGATTTTCCAGGCAAGAATACTGGAGTGGGTTGCCATTTCCTTCTCCAGAGATCTTTCTGACCCAGGGAATGAACTGGGGTCTCCCGCCTTGTAGGCAGATGCTTTACCATCTGAGCCACCAGGGAAGTCTGTTAATACCTAATGTGGCATTAGAAGGAGAAATTTGGAGGAGTGAAATACAAGTCCATATGGGTTCAGACTATAATAAAGTCTGAGAACTTATTCTTTCTTTTTTTTTAATATTCAATGCTGTTATGTGATTTAATCCTTATGGAAGTCCCTAAAGTGTCATGATCTAGACTACCTCACACCTTCTACAGAGGAGAGGAGATGAGAAGCAGGCTGTGTAACGAAACAATAGCACACATTTCCTGCTCTGGGCATCCACGCTCTTCCCTCACCTTTTCTCTATAACCACCAAATTGAACCCTCCAAACAAGGCTATGCTTGGTTCTCTTAAGACCCACCAGAGGGAACATACGAGGCAAACATTCCTTTAGGATTTCATGGCAAAGTTGGCCCAAACAAAGTAAGGATCATGAGAGAGGAGAAAGATGATAAGATCAGCCTAAGGAGGAGACATCATGGAAGGCTACTGTGGGAGTAGGAGGAGAGTCCGCTGTTGATGGTGGCTAAGGAGGGGGTTGGCCCTAGATCTCTTGAGAAGTAAGAGCATCATGAAATAGATTCTGTGAAAACCGAGCTGGCTAAGGGAAGAGCTAGTAGGCTAGATGGAGAGTGAGTCATGGTTGGAGGGCAGGAGAGTAGGGGGCAGTGAGGAGCTCTGCTGAGAATGGTGGACATGATGGTTCTGCCCTGGAACTGGGGGTTGTGATGGGTTAGGAGGTGGCCATAAGTGGGTCTGAGGAACTGTGATCAGGTCAGCTCACAGGAGCCTGTAACAGAGTCTCTAGGCCCCATTAAGTGTCTAAGAGAGTCCTAAGGGGTTTGTAAAGGGTATGCTAGGATGGAGGTCCCATGCCAGAACCCCTGAAGAGACTGGAGGGCTGAAATGGTGCCTGTGGAAGAAACCATATGTGGGGTCTAGTGGGAACCTGGTGGGCAGCGATTGGTGTCTGGGAGGCTGGGGGGCTGACCTCTTCACAAGGTATCTCTGCTGGGGTGGGGCAAGGCAGCACCACAGGAGCCAAAGAGAAAGACTGAGACATAGGCATGGCGAGGCAATAGGATCACTGAGCAGCTTGGGCGTGTGTTACCTCGGGGTCCACCAAGTGGCCATCACAGCACCCTCCTCTTCAGAGGAAGCCATCTGGGAACTTATAAACCAAAGGCAGATCAAATTGACAAACTAAAATGTCCATATATTAATTTAAATTGGGAGATGAACATTGATTGTGACAGTCATCTAAGAAGGTACTTAATTGCCTGTGTATTCATTGGTCATACATAAATATTACCTAATTCTTTGCTGAGAGAGGCTTTATGCAATGACATCCCAGTGGCAACAAGCATACTGAGTACCCAGACCTTGGTTTCTACATACTATTGTCTGCTAAATACACCAGATATGGCTGATTCTGGAATTGAGTCTGGGAAATACAAGATAAGCCTGGAGTGCCTTGTGGTTATAGAAAGTAAACAAAGAGCTCCCAAAAAAGTGGGAGATGGATAAATTGCCAAAAGGACAAAGGAGCAACTTGAAAAATCCCAGTAGTCAAAGCAACAAAAAATGTACCAATAAAATAGATAATGTAGTGTGTGCCTGCATGCTCAGCTGCTTCAGTTGTATCCAACTCTTTGCAGCCCTATGGACTGTAGCCCACCAGTCTTCTCTGTCCATGGGATTCTCCAGGCAAGAATACTGGAGTTGGTTGCCATGCGTAGGGACCAAATCTAAGTCTCCTGCATCTCCTGTGGATTCTTTACCACTGAGCCATGGGGGGAAGCCCAGGTAATGAGGTATTGGATTATAAACCAAAGTATAAAATAAACATTCATGACTCCATATTGATATAAATAAATGACTGATAAACAGGGAGAAGAATAAAATCTTTCTTAAAGAATATATCCAAAGAATTTATGTAGGTTCTTTCTCTTACATGTCGTTGAACTTTATTCCCATCCCACTTCTTAAACTTCAGGGTAGGCTAGACTTAATCACTTGCCTCCAAAATAGAGTAGGGAATAGGAAGAGTAACTATATTTCAGTACAGAAATCTGGCAAATGGTACCTTAATCAAGTGATAAAAGTTAACATTGTTAGTGATTTCATGTGGATATCATGTAACAGTGCTTATACCTTGTCCAGTTGGCATTGAAAAAAAAAAAATAGAACCTATTTTCAGGGCAGTAATAGAGGCAAAGTTGTGGACTTGTGGACATGCAGGATGGGGGACCAAGGAGAGGAAGAGGAATTGAGATAGTAGCATTGACGTATAGGCATGGTCATGTGTAAAATAAACAGTAGGAAGCTGCTGTGAAACTGACTCTGTCATAGCCTAGAGGGGTGGAATGAAAGGGTGGGAGGGAGGCTCAAAAGGGAGGGAGTTTGTGTATACTGATTCAAGACATTGTACAGCAGAAACAAACATTATAAAGCAATCACATTTCAACTAAAAAGAAACAAACAGAACACAAGTCTAATTATGAGAAAAACACAAAAGCACCTCAGCTGAGAGGACACTGTGTGGGATATCTGGTGAATACTCCTCAAAAAGTTCATGAAAAAAAAAAATTGGAGTAACAGTCATAAGCCAGAGAGAGATTAAAAAGACTTGGCAATTCAATGCTCCTGCTACTGCTGCTGCCGCCAAGTTGCTTCAGTCGTGTTCGACTCTGTGTGACCCCATAGACAGCAGCCCACCAGGCTCCCCCGTCCCTGGGATTCTCCAGGCAAGAACACTGGAGTAGGTTGCCATTTCCTTCTCCAATGCATGAAAGTGAAAAGTGAAAGTGAAGTTGCTCAGTCATGTCCGACTCTTTGCGACCCCATGGACTGCAGCCTACCAGGCTCCTCTGTCCATGGGATTTTCTGGGTGAAATCCAAATAAACTCTAGAGTTTAGTTAAGAAGTGAACAGTCATGTGCCAATGTCAGTGTCTTAGTTTTGACAAATGTACAATAATAAACCAAAATATTAACCACTGGACCACTGGAGAAATTGGCTGAGGGGATATACAGGAAAACACTCTGCATGATCTTTGCAAATTTTATGTAAACTTAAAATTATTCCAGAATAAATGTTCATTAAAAATAAAAGTATGTTGAATATTCTTAACAAATAATTTCATTAATCTATGAACTCTCCTTTTTGACCATACATTTTGTTAAATGTGATTGCATTTGGATAAAACTACATGGGAAACACCTTAATATGCTCTTCTCTTTAGCTGCTTCTTTTTCTGACACTACATAGAGAGTGCCAAACCTCTCCTGTCATCCCTTATTGTGGTCACAAGTCAACAATATGATCTGAAATTAGTATTGAATAGAAAGAGACAAGGGGGGCATTGGCATTTCTATTTTCATAAACGCTAGCAGATGGAGAGTCAGGAGGTCTTTCTAGTCACAGCCAGTGGGTGGTTTCAGAGTTTGCTTCCCAGCGTGCTCTCTTTTGAATGATGGTGGCAAATTACATATGACTTTATTAAGCACCTTTCACTTTTCAGAAGAAAACTGCTTTTCATTAAATGTAATATAATAATAGTTATATTCATAATGACACAACCATTCATCATAAGAACCATATTTTTTTTTTTTTAGTTACTGTAGAAATCACCTTAAATTATGTGTTGAGCCTATTGCAAAGTGCCAGTGCAACATAAATTGTCTCCAGTATGATTTTTTTTCCAACTTGAGTGCAAAGTAAAAATAAAATCTTAGAATGCAAAAGCTCAAATCACCATCTAGAAGAAATTTATAGTAAAAACATTAATTAGAAATGTCGTCTCTGAAGAATTTAGAGTGAAAATAGAAGGTAAGAGCTGCTTCTGAAATATGTTTGAGCCTGTGAACTTAAGCAGGTTTGTGAGGTAAAGACACTCAAGATATATTTTTTATAAAAATCCAAGTAATATTAATAGCACTAGTACATGCATGCTAAGTCACTTCGGTCGTGTCCTTACTCTTTGCAATCCTATGGACTGTTGTCCGCCAGACTCCTCAGTCCATGGAATTCTCCAGGCAAGAATACTGGAGTGAGTTGCCATGCCCTCCTCCAGGGGATCTTCCCATCCAGGGATCAAACCAGCATCTCTTATGTCCCCTGCATTTGCAGGCAGGTTCTTTACCACTAGCGCCACCTGGAAAACCCAACAGCACTGGTACTTGGAGTAAAATCAAGTCTCGATAATAAAACTATTACAAAACTTATGCAGTATTCTTAACTCTTAAAAATTGTGCTGCTGCTATTTTACTTATCTTTACGATGCTTTGCAGAACGTTCTCTGAAGAACCTGAAATATGTTACATTAGGTGATCTCTGAGAATTATTAGAATTATTTGTGCATCCTGTTGCTTAAACAGATGCTGCTAGGGAAAATCAATCGATTAAACAAGCAAAATAAGCTGGGTTTTTAATATTTTCTTCTTCTCTGTGTATGTTCTTTTTTTTCAGTTTTAAACAAGTAGATATTTTGTAATAAAAGTTAGTAAAAATTACTTAATACACAAAGTTCAATGACTTCCATCCCTTACCTGATTAAATAGTGATAAACATAAACACTGCTCACTTAGCTATAATTAGAAGATTTGAGGAACTCCCAAATTAATCCAAACCTCCAAACATATTTGGAAAAAAGATACACTATATCGCTAAAAAGAAGCAATGCAGTTTGACTGTACTGTATCCTTCCATTCTGTTATTTTCTGGAGCCAGATTTGTTGCTAGGACTTTTTGTTTCCAACAAAGTTTACTGTTGTTGATAATAGAAATTATTTCTTTTTAACTCTAAATAAAGTCAGAGCAATTCTTGTCTAAAAATCACGGGAAACTCAATATATGAATATCCCATAGTCAGACACAACTGAATGACTTCACTTCCTTCCTTCTTTTACGACCTCCAGTATAACTTGTGCAAACTGGAACTCATTATTTACACATTTGTAACAAATGTGTAACAAAAGTTACAAATGCATAAACAACACTGCTTTTATTCCATTGTTTATATGTGAGAAATCCTGGAGAACCTTTTCCTTTTTCCTCAATTTTTTTTTTTTTAATCACCAAAGTTGCCTACTTATTTTCTGAAATCTCTTTTGGAATCACAGCTTCTCTTCCATTCTGTCCACAACCACCTCATCAAGGAATTGAGCTTTTTATTTCTGTACCATCAGTTGATCCTCCTACTCTCAATCTGCCTAGTGAGATTGGCTATTTAGATCACTGAGATTGTCACCCTGCAAGGATCCTTATCATTTACTGTGCTAGAACTGAGGGCATCAGCCAAGATTTCAGGATAATCACACTCACCTTTACTTATCTGCTTAACTTACTTTCCATTACTTACTTTCTTATTTTCTCTGTTTCCTAAACATATTACACTTTCTCCAGTTTTCACCAACTGCTTGACTCCTTCTAGAAACTTTTCTTATCTTTCTTTTATCTAAATGCTTATATCTAAATGCTTATATCAAAGCTTTATCCTTTCAATCTGCCCACTGAGTTGTCTTTGATCCACAACACTTACAATCAGCAGGATGCAATTCACCATTACTTAATGATTGCAATTTATATACTATTAAAATTTTATCTTTGAATGGATTATGAATACTTGGGTAGTTTAGTTAGTGTTAGTCGCTCAGTCATGCCTGACTCTTTGCAACCCCATGGACTGCAGCCCACCAGGCTCTTCTGTCCGTGAGGTTTTCCAGGCAAGGATACTGGAGTGGGTTGCCATTTCTTTCTCCAGGGGATCTCCCCAACCCAGGAATTGAACCCGGGTCTCCTGCACTGCAGGCAGATTCTTTACCAACTGAGCTACAAGGGACGCCCCAAACCCATGTCTTATATCCTGCTGTCTCTCTCACAGTGCTAGTATAGTGCTAAGAGCAGTAAATATTTGACTGAGCAGAAAAACTATTTTAGAGCTATTATAAAACTCAGGGAGTTTTATAATTTATGAGTGAGAGCAGACATAGTTTCTTTCAAATTTTCATTTGAGATGCAGTCAAAGAATGGTGAAGATAAAAAGAAATCAATGCCAGTCTGAGTAATTCTCCTTTCAGGTTAACCTATCAAAATAAGGACCTTGTTGTGGTGTATATGTGTAGGCTGCAAGAATGTATAATGGGACAAAAAGTTCTTTGGTTTTTATCCAGCTGTGTTGTTGGGATTTTCCAGATGGTACTAGCAGTAAAGAATCTTCCTGCCAAAGCAGGTTGATGTAAGAGATGAGGGTTTGATTTCTGGGTTGGGAAGATCCCCTGGAGATGGGCATGGCAATCTATTTCTGTGCTCATACCTGGAAAATCCCATAGAAAGAGGAGTCTTGAAGGCTGTAATCCATAGTGTTGCAGAGAACTGGACATGACTGAAGCTACTGAGCCCACCATACTGGTAAGTTCAGGCAAGCAAGTGTTTGGCTAGTACCTCATTTTCATAGTGAATGTTTTCATTTTATAAAGTGCTTTAAAAATATGCAATCATCACAAGATGCAGTTATGCAAGAATTTCCCATTCTACTTTCATAAATTGGCTCAAAGCAACAGAAATAAGAAGAAAACATGCAAAATCTGTAAAAACAAAACAAAACTAAACTAAAATAAACATGTATCAAGGAAACTCAACATGACAAATGTATATCTGAAATGCTGTCACAAAATGGCTGCCTAAACTGATGAAGAAAAGAAACAGTAGTTCAGGAAGATGCTAACAGAGGGTAGCTACCACTGCAGATATCATTTTAAAAAGCCTTTTAGCCTTTGTTATCTTAAAAGTGGTATGTCTCTGTATAAATCCAATACTTGGAAGAGGTCCTGTGCTTGAGTTAATTTCAAAGATAAGACAAGAAGATGAACTCCAACAATAAAACATTTAAGATATATATGCAGGAAACAGCCTGTTACTGAGCCTGTCAGGGACCAGAGAGATTGAATTTTGAGTAACACTATAAATGTCAGTCTCAGCTGATTGGGGTGAGGCGGCTATAAGGGTTAATAATGGCCTAGGAAATTCATTTGCATGAACAACCCTGAGGTATTAGGCAGATACCTGCTAGCTTTGTAATAGGGTCCTAGCCTTTGCCTACATAAAATTTTTGTAAATATGTGTCCCAGGAGAAAAATTCTTACATTAGCTGGAATAAAGTGAATAAAAAGAAGCTCAAACAAAAGGAACACATTGATGCAGGATGCAGGATGCTTGGGGCTGGTGCACGGGGATGATCCAGAGAGATGTTGTGGGGTGGGAGGTGGGAGGGGGATTCAGGATTGGGAGCTCGTGTACACCTGTGGTGAATTCATGTCGATGTATGACAAAGCCAATAGAGTAATGTAAAGTAAAATAAAGTAAAAAAATAAAAAATAATAAAGCCTATGCATGGCAATGGCTAAATATTACTCATCCAGAATAATTGATTATCCTTAAATCCTACTCATACGTTTGTAAATAGTTCCTGTATTAAATTCTCCACAAATCAAAAAATAAGTAAATAAATAAATAAATAAATTCATATAAAAAAGATATAAAAATTTAAAAGTATACAGGATTATAGAAAACTGAGAAATATGTAATTCAAAGAAACAGAATTCAAATATGCATAGTTTGTATCACAGAAAGAAAATAAATAAAATAATGTAACAGAAAAAAAATTCAGATAAAGTTGAGAGAATTACCAAGGAATCAAAGAAGAACAGATCTGCATATTGATCTAGGAAATCTAAAAAGATAATCCATGAGGAAAATTGCTTGTTGACAGACTGAAAAAAATAAAAGCTTCTAGAGAAAAAATAGTCAGACTAGTTTCATATTTCTCCAACACACAAGACTAGAAAATGGTGGAACAATGCCAAGAATAACGTATGGAAATAAATATTCACAAAGCCAATGTATGTGTGTATTTAAAAGCAGTGAGAAGCATTTTGATTATATGGGAACTCAGGGAATATTGTTTTCAGAAAGCTATCTTGTAGAAACCACTTGAAAACCAACTTTAAACAACCAAATATGAACTGAGAACAACAGAAAACAGATCATGCACAGTATTAAACACCAATAAATCAGATAACTACATTTACATAAAATAGTATCAGTATGTAAACCTGACATAACCAAAATGATATAAAATAATAGTATTCAGGGGATATTAATTGTTATTAGCTAATTAGTAGTAGTAGCTAAAGGCAAAGGAGAAAAGGAAAGATATACCCATTTGAAATTAGAAGTCCAAAGAATAGCAAGGAGAGATGAGAAAGCCTTCCTTAGTGATCAATGCAAAGAAATAGAGGAAAACAATAGAATGGGAAAGATTAGAGATCACTTCCAGAAAAATAGAGATACCAAGGGAACATTTCATGCAAAGATGGGCACAATAAAATGATATGGACCAAAGTGGTATGGACAGAAGTGGTATGGACAGAAGTGGTATGGATTAACAGAAGTAGAAGATATTAAGACATGGCAAGAATACACAGAAGAACTATACAAAAAAAGATCTTCATGACTCAGATAACCATTATGGTGTGGGCACTCACCTAGAGCCAGACATCCTGGAATGTGAAGTCAAGTGGGCCTTAGGAAGCGTCACTATGGACAAAGCTATTGGAGATGATGGAATTCCAATTGAGCTATTTCAAAACTTAAAAGATGATACTGTGAAAGTCCTGCACTCAATATGCCAGTAAATTTGGAAAACTCAGCAATGGCCCCAGGATTGGAAAACATCTGTTTTCNAGGTGGTCTGGTATTCCCATCTCTTTCAGAATTTTCCACAAGGGCAGCAGCCTAGAGTGCCAGGCTGAGACAGTGCAGGAACGGCCGAGAGGAGCTACCCTGTAACCGAGGTCAGTGGCAGCCAGGAGGAGACACCCCGAGTCCGAGGTCTGGGGTGGCCTGGAGAAGCCACCTCACACCCGAGGCCAGGGGCGGCAGCTGGGAGGAGCCATCTGGGCCTGAGGCCAGGGCTGGCCGGGAGGAGCAACCCGAGGAGTGGTGGCTGCACAGGTGCAGGAGGGCCTAGAGGACCTATCCCACGTTAAAGGTCAGGAATGGCGGCAGTAAGGTGCTCCTTACCTCATCCAAGGTAAGGAGCAGTGGCTGTACTTTGCTGAAGAGATACCCTACTCCCAAGGTAAGAGAAACCCAAGTAAGATGGCAGGTGTTGCAAGAGGGCATCAGAGGGCAGACACACTGAAACCATACTCACAGAAAACTAGTCAATCTAATCACACTAGGACCATAGCCTTGTCTAACTCAATGAAACCAAGCCATGCCTGTGGGGCAACCCAAGATGGGCGGGTCATGGTGGAGAGGTCTGACAGAACATAGTCCACTGGAGAAGGGAATGGCAAGCCACTTCAGTATTCTTGCCTTGAGAACCCCATGAACAGTATAAAAAACTTCTTGATGAAAGTGAAAGAGGAGAGTGAAAAAGTTGGCTTAAAACTCAACATTCAGAAAATGAAGATCATGGCCTCCAGTCCCATCACTTCATGACAAATAGATGGGGAAACAATGGAAAGAGTGGGAGACTTTATTTTGGCAGGCTCCAAAATCACTGCAGATGATGACTGCAGCCATGAAATTAAAAGATGCTTGCTTCTTGGGAAAAAAGCTATGACTAACCTATAAAGAAAAGATTGATGCTTTTGAACTGTGGTATTGGAGAAGACTCTTGAGATTTCCTTAGACTGCAAGGAGATCCAACGAGTCAACCGTAAAGGAAATCAGTCCTGAATATCCTTTGGAAAGACTGATGCTGAAGTTGAAACTCCAATACTTTGGCCATCTGATGCAAAGAACTGACTCATTGGAAAAGACCCTGATGCTGGGAAAGATTGAAGGCAGGAGGTAAAGGGGACAACAGAGGATGAGATGGCTGGATGTCATCACCAATTCAATGGACATGTGATGGAGTAAGCGCCAGAGTTGGTGGCTCAGATGGCAAAGTGTCTGCCTGCAATGCGGGAGAGCCATGTTTGATCCCTGGATCAGGAAGATCCCCTTGAGAAGGATATGGCAACCCATTCCAGTACTCTTTTCTGGAAAATTCCATGGATTGGAGGAGCCTGGTAGGCTACAGTCCATGGAGTCACAAAGAGTTGAACATAATTGAGCGACTTCACTTTCACTTTCTTTCCAGAGTTGTTGATGGACAGGGAAACCTGGGGTGCTGCAGTCCATGGAGTTGCAAAGAGTTGGACACAACTGTGAGATTGAACTGAACTGAACTGGTTCAGTGGGGAAAAGTAAAGTATCTATATTCTAATAAAAATAAATAAAATAATAGTAAGAAAAGGGAATGAGGATATCATGAGTAGTGTAACTAAATTTCTCATGTTAAAGCTAAGAATCCAAAGAGATAACTTATTATTTCTAATTAAATAGAAAAATCATAAAGTCAAAAGTAAGTAACAAAATCAACTAATGTTAAGTGGTGAAAAAAGAAAAGAGAAGATTAAGAGAGAATAAATGTGCAATTTCACCATTGCTTCTGATAGAGAGTCAATAAACATGGCATAAAATGCAGATGAACTAACTTGTTATTGAAAAAATAATTATTCAGGTTTGAAAAGGAAGGGAATTCTGACATATGCTACAACATGGATGAACTTTGAATACAATATGCTAAGTGAAATAGGCCAGTCACAAAAGGATCAATATCGCACCATTCTACTTACACAAGGTAACAGTCGGATTCGTAGACCAGAATAGTTTTTGCCAGGGACTAGGGTTAAGTGGGAAGGGAAGCTGTTGTTCCATGGCCATATTTTCAATTTAGGGAGATGAAGATTTTGGAGATGGATGGTATGATTACATAATAATATGATTGCAGTTAATGCCTTTTTAACATGGTTAAAATGATCAATTTTATGTTTTTGCTAAGCAACTTCAGTTATGTCTAACTCCTTGCAACCCTATGTTCTGTAGCCCACCAGCTCCTCTGTCCATGCAAGAATACTGGTGTGGATTGCCATGCCTTCCTTTAGGGCATCTTCCTGACTCAGACACCGGGCCTGTATCTCTTGTGCCTCCTGCATTGGCAGGCAGGTTCTTTTCCACTAGTGCCATATGGGAAGTCCTTTGTATATTCTACAATTAAAAATAAATAAGTAATAAACTAGAGTATTTACCATGAAGTTAATGAAACTTAAGCTGCGAGATTTCTTTTTGGTATAGACACTTTCTACATTTTGTTGTGATTCTTTTCCTAATTCTTAAAAAAAAAAAAAAGGTAAAATTGCTTACCTGGTTATTTTCTTCCATTAATTCCCTTTTCTTGAAAAAGATCTTTCAAATTTTATAAACTTTAGGTCCCACAAAACCTGGATCCACTCCTGGTTTTAAAGATAGATATCAGAACAAATAACACAAAACACACACACATGCACATATACACACAGCAAAATCAGTAAGGAAATGAAAGTCATTAAATACATAATGAGATGATTTGAAAATGTATGACTCAGAGAGATTGAAAGTGAAAGCATAGGAAATGTGAAGCAGATAAATGTAAGCCAAAAATAAATCAGAGGCCTTCCATGGTGGTCCAGTGGTAAAGAATCTGCCTGCTAGTGCAGGGGACATGGGTTCAATCCCTGATCCGGGAAGATCCCACATGCCACGAGGCAACTAAGCTGGTGTGCCACAACTACTGAGCCCATGTTCTACACCAAGAGGGTAGCCCTCACTAGCCACAAGTAGAGGAAAGCCTGCAGGCAACAAGGAAGACTTCAGTTCAGTTCAGTCACTCAGTCATGTCCGACTCTTTACGACCCCATGAATCGCAGCACGCCAGGCTTCCCTGTCCATCACCAACTCCCAGGGTTCACTCAGACTCAAGTCCATCGAGTCGGTGATGCCATCCAGCCATCTCATCCTCGGTCGTCCCCTTCTCCTCCTGCCCCCAATCTCTCCCAGCATCAGAGTCTTTTCCAATGAGTCAACTCTTTGCATGAGGTGGCCAAAGTACTGGAGTTTCAGCTTTAGCATCATTCCTTCCAAAGAAATTCCAGGGCTGATCTCCTTCAGAATGGACTGGTTGGATCTCCTTGCAGTCCAAGGGACTATCAAGAGTCTTCTCCAACACCACATTTCAAAAACATCAGTTCTTTGGTGCTCAACCTTCTTCACAGTCCAACTCTCACANGAATGTCAACATTCTAGGAATGAGCAAACTAAAATGGACTGGAATGGGTGAATTTAATTCAGATGACCATTATATCTACTGCTGTGGGCAGGAATCCCTCAGAAGAAATGGAATAGCCATCATGATCAACAAAAGAGTCTGAAATGCAGTACTTGGATGCAATCTCAAAAACGACGGAATGATCTCTGTTCATTTTCAAGGCAAACCATTCAATATCACAGTAATCCAAGCCTATGCCCCAACCAGTAATGCCAAACAAGCTGAAGTGGAAAAGTTCTATGAAGACCTACAAGACTTTTTAGAACTAACACCTAAAAAAGATGTCCTTTTCATTATAGGGCACTGGAAGGCAAAAGTAGGAAGTCAAGAAACACCTGGAAAAACAGGTAAATTTGGCCTTGGAGTACAGAATGAAGCAGGTCAAAGGTTAATAGAGTTTTTTGCCAAGAGAATGCACTAGTCATAGCAAACACCCTCTGCCAACAACACAAGAGAAGACTCTGCACATGGACATCACCAGATGGTCAACAATGAAATCAGATTGATTATATTCTTTGCAGCCAAAGATGGAGAAGCTCTATACAGTCAGGAAAAACAAGACTGGGAGCTGACTGTGGCTCAGATCATGAACTCCACATTGCCAAATTCAGACTTAAACTGAAGGAAGTAGGGAAAACCACTAGACCATTCATGTCTGACCTAAATCAAATCCCTTATGATTATACAGTGAAAGTCAGAAATAGATTTAAGGGACTAGATCTAATAGGCAGAGTGCCTGATGAACTGTGGATGGAGGTTCGAGACATTGTCCAGGAGACAGAGATCAAGACAATCCCAGAGAAAAAGAAATGCAAAAAAGTAAAATGGCTGTTTGGGGCGGCCTTAAACATAGCTGTGAAAAGAAGAGAAGAAAAAAGCAAAGGAGAAAAGAAAACATACAAGCATCTGAATGCAGAGTTCCAAAGAATAGCAAGGGGAGATAAGAAAGCCTTCCTCAGTGATCAATGCAGAGAAATAGAGGAAAATAACAGAATGGGAAAGACTAGAGATTTCTTCAAGAAAATTAGAGATACCACGGGAACATTTCATGCAAAGAGGGGCTCAATAAAAGACAGAAATGGAAGGGACCTAACAGAAGCAGAAGATATTAAGAAGAGGTAGCAAAAATATACAGAGGAACAGTACAAAAAAAATCTTCATGACAGAGATAATCACGATGGTATGATCACACACCTACAGCCATCATCCTGGAATGTGAAGTCAAGTGGGCCTTAGAAAGCATCACTATGAACAAAGCTAGTTGAGGTGATGGAACTCCAGTTGAGCTATTTCAAATCCTGAAAGATGATGTGTGAAAGTGCTGCACTCAATATGCCAGCAAATTATGGAAAATTCAGCAGTGACCACAGGACTGGAAAACGTCAGTTTTTATCCCAATCCCAAAGAAAGGAAATGCCAAAGAATGCTCAAACTAATGCACAACTGCACTCATCTCACACGCTAGTAAAGTAATGCTCAAAATTCTCCAAGCCAGGCTTCAGCAATATGTGAAACATGAACTCCCTGATGTTCAAGCTGGTTTTAGAAAAGGCAGAGGAACCAGAGATCAAATTGCCAACATCCACTGGATCATCGAAAAAGCAAGAGAGTTCCAGAAAAACATTTATTTCTGCTTTATTGAATATGCCAAAGCCTTTGACTGTGGAATAATTCCAATAAACTGTGGAAAATTCTGAAAGAGATGGGAATACCAGACCACCTGACCTGCCTCTTGAGAAATCTGTATGCAGGTCAGGAAGCAACAGTTAGAACTGGACATGGAACAACAGACTGGTTCCAAATAGGAAAAGGAGTACGTCAAGGCTGTATGTTGTCACCCTGCCTCTTTAATTTATATGCAGAGTACATCATGAGAAACGCTGGGCTGGAAGGAACACAAGCTGGAATCAAGACTGCTGGAAAAATATCAATCACCTCAGATATGCAGATGACACCACCCTTATGGCAGAAAGTGAAGAGGAACCAAAAAGCCTCTTGATGAAAGTGAAAGGGGAGAGTGAAAAAGTTAGCTTAAAGCTCAACATTCAGAAAACGAAGATCATGGCATCTGGTCCCATCGCTTCATGGGAANGCAGATGACACCACCCTTATGGCAGAAAGTGAAGAGGAACCAAAAAGCCTCTTGATGAAAGTGAAAGGGGAGAGTGAAAAAGTTAGCTTAAAGCTCAACATTCAGAAAACGAAGATCATGGCATCTGGTCCCATCACTTTATGGGAAGTAGATGGGGAAACAGTGGAAACAGTGTTAGACTTTATTTTTGGGGGGCTCCAAAATCACTGCAGTTGGTGATTGCAGCCATGAAATTAAGAGACGGTTATTCCTTGGAGGTAAAGTTATGACCAACCTAGATAGTATATTCAAAAGCAGAGACATTACTTTGCCAACAAAGGTCCGTCTAGTCAAGGCTATGGTTTTTCCAGTGGTCATGTATGGATGTGAGAGCTGGACTGTGAAGAAAGCTGAGTGCCAAAGAATTGACGCTTTTGAACTGTGGTGTTGGAGAAGACTCTTGAGAGTCCCTTGGACTGCAAGGTGATACAATCAGTCCATTCTAAAGGAGATCAGTCCTGGGTCTTCTTTGGAAGGACTGATGCTAAAGCTGAAATTACAATACTTTGCCACTTCATGCGAAGAGTTCACTCATTAGAAAAACCCTGATGCTGGGAGGGATTGGGGGCAGGAGGAGAAGGGGACAATAGAGGATGAGATGGCTGGATGGCATCACCGACTTGATGCACATGAGTCTGAGTGAACTCCAGGAATTGGTGATGGACAGAGACGCCTGGCATGCTGCAATTCATGGGTTCACAAAGAGTCAGACTTGACTGAGCGACTGAACAGAACTACACTGAAGGATGCAACATTAAGAAAACTAAGATCATGGCACCTGGTCTCATCACTTCATGGCAAATAAATGAGGAAACAGTGGGAACAGTGACAGACTTTATTTGGGGGGCCCCTAAAATCACTGCAGATGGTGACTGCAGCCATGAAATTAAAAGATGCTTACTCCTTGGAAGAAAAGTTATGACCAATCTCGACAGCATATTAAAAAGCAGAGACATTACTTTGCCAACAAATGTCTGTCTAGTCAAAGCTATGGTTTTTCCAGTAGTCATGTATGGAGGTGAGAGCTGGACTCTAAAGAAAGCTGAGCACTGAAGAAATGATGCTTTTGAACTGTGGTGTTGGAGAAGATTCTTGAGAGTCCTTTGGACAGCAAGAAGATCAAACCAGTCAATCCTAAAGGAAGTCAGTCTTGAATATTCATTGGAAGGACTGATGTTGAAGCTGAAACTCCAGTATTTTGGCCACCTAATGCAAACTGACTCATTTGAAGACTGTGATCCTGGGAAAGATGGAAAGTGGAGGAGAAGGAGACGACAGAGGATGAGATGGTTGGATGATACCACCGACTCAATGGACATGAGTCTGAGTAAACTCTGGGAGTTGGTGATGGACAGGGAGGCCTGGCGTGCTACAGTCTATGAGGTCTCAGAGTCGGACACGACTGAGTGACTGAACTGAACTAAACTGAAGGATGCAGAAAGAGGGCAAGAGATGACAAGTTGGAGTTCAACTGCTTAAAGTGCAGAGTTTTTATCTTCTCCAAGCTTCCACACAAAGACTGAGATAAGATGCTTACAAGGTCTCACTAATGAAGTCTTCCAGTGGAACCTTGATTCATGCAAGCTTGTATTGATTCTTCTGGGGTCTCCAAGACTGGACCAAAACATTGCCTTTTAAGTAACTAGTTTGATGAGGTGACTAAGTGTCCCTAAGGTCTGGTCAATGGTAATTGAGAGGAAATGATTCAGCCACATTCCAGGATGTGTTTTCAGTGCAGATGCTGTCCATTTTCCTCACTCTCTGAGCTGCTTTCCTCCTCTGAGCTGCTGGACACGGGAACCTGGCGCTGTGTCACACTGATGATGCAGAAGAGGCGAAGCACTCCACAGGGCAGAGTCTGGGTCCCAGGATGACTGGGTAGATGCAGATAGCAGTCTTTGATCACCCCTGAGTTGTTACATGGTTAAGTCACAGCCATGCGGTCTCCTCTACACAAAGCAAAATCTATATTGTAACTAACAGCATGGATTCAAAAATGGTGGGTTTTCTGGTAGGACTGAAGGACAAGATGTCCAGGAGACATAGTGGGAATGAAAGAGTGAGGCCAGAAAGTGAGGCCCTGGGGGGTTCTAGACTGAAAAGGGTCACTTCTCTGCAGGGCAAGGCCACAGAGTCCTTTCTAAAGAAGTAAGACATGGTCAAATATGTACATTAGAAAGAGAAGCAAAGCGTGTAGAAGAGACTTAAGGGAGAAACACTGGACACAAAAACAATGAACTCTGTTGTCATAAAAGTCTGATATGTCTTGTGGCGACAACAGAAAGAACAGGAATGAGGAGAAATCTTCCAGTTTGGAGACAGAACCTATGAAATTGTGAGTGTATTTAAACTGGTCAGAGAGCGGTGTTTGTGAGCAATATGTAAATAATTACTGCAGTCAAAGACAATCTTAATCCAGTGAAGTAACAGGAAAGAGTAAAGTTTTAGTTGTGTTGCTTGGCAGTGGGTTATAAAGATTCTTTTTTCAGTGTGTTAAATTCTAATCAAGTTTAAGAGTGTTTCCATTGGAAACACAAGGAAAAACACACCATTGGAAAACTTCCTTCTGCTTCAAAACTATTTGGACCTTGAGATCTTTTCAAAATTTGGTCATACTGAGGTTCCATTAGCAAGGTAATATAGCAATTGACTTTTCATTCCCTTCAACTCTATTGGATAAACAAGTAGAAAATTCAGTCTGCTCCCATAATTTTTTTTGGCAGCACTGCGTGGCTTGTGGGATCTCAGTTCCATGACCAGTGATCAAACACGAAAGCCCAAGTCTTAACCACTGGACCAGGGGATTCTCTGTTCCCATAATTATTCATTTAATTGAATACATTATATTCATAGTTTTCGAGATGAAAAGACTAATGCCAAAAGAAAATTGTATTCGGATGTCAACAGTAAGGCTAAGGTACTGTGGTGAATGACACTTTTGAAGAGAACCCTAAAGAGTTTCATGAATGCCTTTCCTTTGCACGTTCTTGCATTTCTTGCATTTCACATGAGGAAACGATTCAAACATCAACTGTAAATAATATTTAAGGGAAGTAGTCAAGTGCTCAGTTATCTCTGTTAGCAGCTAGACCTATGTTTTTAAGATAACATTCACTCTTCAGGCTCCAGAACAATAAAATTAAAATCTTCTTTCAATGGTGTGAAAGAGCAAAGTAAATTTAATGAATGAACAACAACATCACAGAATGATTAAACACTGGAGTTATGCGCTCAATCTCAGATCCTCTAGAACACGTGAGACTAGGCAAATCTCTCTCTCTGCCTGAATCTTCTCACTTAGAAAATAAGGGAAACAAACCTACACCAAGGCTTCTTTAAGGGAAAAAGAGGACAGCAACTGACAGTAGATCTTAAATAAATTTAGATCTCCCAGGCTCACTTTAAAAAAGAAACTGTAAATGTGATTTTAAAAGACTACACAAGAAGATACCACATAAAGTGATATCATATGATATTTGTCTTTGTCTGACTTATTTAGCTTAGGATAATAATCTCTAGGTCTATCCATGTTGTTGCAAGTGGCATTATTTCTGATGGCTGAATAATATTCAGCAAACTATTATATATAGGATGGATAAACCACAAGGTGCTAAGGCATAGCACAGGAAATTATTTTCAAATCCTGTGATAAACCATAATGGAAAAGAATATGAAAAGGTACATAGATGTATATGTATGACTGAGTCACTTTGCTATACAAAAGAAATTAACATTGTAAACCAACTATACTTCATTAATTTTTTTAAAAAAGAATATGTAGGGAAAATGTGTCTTTAAATGCTAATCACCCACCTAGCTAACAGTTTATAGCTTTTATTCATTTATTTATTCATAAAGCACAATGTTTAAAATTTTAGAAGGTAACAATCATTATCAGGGACATTATATCAAACCCTTTCCCCTAATTCATCAGAAATAACAGAAAATGCTTCATAAATGAATGGGAGAGTTGACAGTAATTTCTGTTATTTCTGGAACCTATTTCAGGCCCTCAAAGATCTGCATCTGAACTAAATCCTATCCTATTGTCCCAGACCCAGCTCAGCATCCTTCCCTCACTGTTCAGGTTCTAGATTATCCGATAGTCCCCTCTTCTGCGGTTACACCTCCTGGCGGCTTGTAATTATTTAGTGATTCACGTACTGTCTTAATCCAAGACCTGCATTTTTGACATTCATTACCTGGTGGCTCAGAAGGTAAATAATCTGTCTGCAATGCAGGAGACTCAGGTTTGATCCCTGGGTCAGAAGATCCCCTGGAGAAGGGTGGCTACTCACTCCAGTATTCTTGCCTGGAAAATTCCATGGACAGAGGAGCCTGGCACTCTATATAGTCTGCTGCTGCTGCTAAGTCACTTCAGTCGTGTCCGACTCTGTGCAACCCCATAGACGTCAGCCCACCAGGTTCCCCCGTCCCTGGGATTCTCCAGGCAAGAACACTGGAGTGGGTTGCCATTTCCTTCTCCAATGCATGAAAGTGAAAAGTGAAAGTAAAGTCGCTTAGTCATATCCAACTCTTAGCGACCCCATGGACTGTAGCCTATCAGGCTCCTCCATCCATGGGATTTTCCAGGAAGAGTACTGGAGCAGGGTGCCATAGTGTTCTCCACTATATAGTCTATGAGGCTGCAAAGAATCAGACATGACTGAGACAACTGAGTGACAAACACTTTCACTTTCACCCTATGCTAATAGTCAACATTTTATTTTATTTTTTTTAATTAATTAATTTATTTATTTTTAAATTTAACTTTACAATACTCTATTGGGTTTGCCATACATCGACATGAATCCACCACAGGTGCACACATACTATAGCAAAGGGTGTTATGCTTCAATACATTGTAAGATTTGATTAGACAATGTACATGCCACCTCATTCATGCATTTTGTTTGCCATTCTTCATGGAAACTACCACAATTTCAAGTATGGAGCAAAACCACTTTTGCTTTGGTGGTTTTATCTGACATTTGACTAGGCTTTATTTGATATTTACCTGATACTGGTCTCTAACAGACAACTCCTTGTTTTGTTTCCCTTGAGTTCTTTTATAGTTTTTTTTACAATAGTAAAACTATATCTCAAGATAACAGAGGGGACAATGCTTCCGACCTGCAATCATTATATTCAGGGGTAAAATCTATTTCACAAAGAGCTTATTTCTTTCAACTTAGGTTAGTTTTCCAATGGCTTTATTAAAACTAGAATAATGAGTTTTTAAATTTTTCAAATAATTCTACTACAAAAATAATTCCTGGACAAAAATATCTCACTTAATACAATGGCCTGTAGCTTAAATCCAAATTAATAATTGTCAATACTAAGAATCAGGGAAATCAAGAAATTTATAGAGCATCTTCAGAACTGGCTCACTTGGGACTTCCTTAACAGTCCAGAGGTCAAGGATCTGCCTTATGCAGGGGATGTGGGTTTGATCCCTGGTCAAGGAACCAAGATCCCATATGCCATGGAGCAACTAAGCACGCACATCACAACTAATGAACCCATGCTCTGGAGCCCATGTGCCACAGCTAGAGAGTCCATGTGCCACAAGGAGAGATCCCACACAATGCAACTAAAATCTGATGCAGTCAAATAAACAAATTTTAAAAATTAAAAAAAAAAGAAAGAAACTGGCTCTCCTGACTACAGGATCAGTTTCCTTTCTATGCATTTCTGATTTCATCCTACTTTCTAAATATCAAGCCATGATATAAGAAAAGTTGTTGTTTCTCCTGCTTTCAGTTTTAAATTCATCCTGTGTTGTATTACAGGGAGAGTTTGGAAGTGTCAACTAGACTGCAATGGCCCAAACTTCCATTTTAAGAAGTTAATTACTTAAAAGGAGAGAAGGGCTCACAGGAAGTTTACTCCCTAAGCTTCAAAACGTGCAGTGTAGTCACAATTCAAGAATTAATTTATATCTCAAATCAATGGTTTAAGGTGCATCCATCTTGCGAGCTGTTTGTATTAGTTTAATTTCACCAGGAAAATTTAATCAACATTAACAAACCTACTCTATTCAAGTAATGTGTCTGATAATGATAAGACTTCAATCTAATTACATTTACCATTAATATGTGCTCATTGTAATTGTTTTTNTCGTAGTGATGCTTCCTAAGGCCCACCTGACTTCACATTCCAGGATGTCTGGCTTAGTTGAGTGTGAATGATCACACCTTCATGATTATCTTGGTCATGAAAATCTTTTTTGTACCGTTCTTCTGTGTATTTTTGCCACCTCTTTTTAATATCTTCTGCTTCTGTTAGGTCCATGCGATTTCTATCCTTTATTGAGCCAATCTTTGCATAAAATGTTCCCTTGGTATCTTTAATTTTTTTAAACTGATCTCTACTCCTTCCCATTCTATTGTTTTTCTCTATTTCTTTGCATCAACTACAATATATTTAAAATAAACAGACAATAACAAAGAAATGGACTTTCTTTTTTTTCTCCAGAAGCATCCCTAAACATAGATAATTTTAAAGGCAAACTCTTTCTTGGACAATTTCCTTATTTTGAGCCTAAACTAGTCTCCTTATTAATAGTGTCTGGAAGAAGGCTTTTTTTTAAATTTAATATATTTTTTTACAAATAGGAAATTAAATCAAGAGGCTTTTTGAAACAATTACTTCCAATGATCAATGATTTTTTTAAAAGTTGATTTCACAAGAAGATATGCTCAAAAATATTAGTGTGAGCATGTTTTTTGTTTGTTGTGTGTCACGTGTCTATCTGCAAGTTGTTGTCTCATGTCTACACATCATTGAACAAATTAACAAATGCAGTTACTTTCTATAATTAACCATTTTCCCCTTTTCCTTGGATCTAGGACCATCCTGCTTTTTAATTTGCTCCTCTTAAGGTTTCTCTTTTTCTCAGTCCTTCCTTTAATTTCTTTCTTTTCCTTTTACTCTTCCTTTCTTTCTTGTTTCTTTCTTGTCTGTTTTTCTTTCTTTCTTTTTTCTGAGGAAAATCCTGACTTAATTGAGGGGATTTGGAAGCAGGCTATTTGCATTATTTATAGCTCCATCAGTTCAGTTCAGTTCAGTNAGGGCTGGAAAAAGATATTCCATGCAAATAGAGACCAAAAGAAAGCAGGAGTGGCAATACTTGTATAAAGATTTCAAATCACTCTTTATCCCAAGACTTTGAGGATTTCAATTAGTATTATATAACTATAGAGCTTAAATAGATTTAGTTCAGTTCAGTTCAGTCACTCAGTTGTGTCCGACTCTGCGACCCCATGAATTGCAGCACACCATGCCTCCCTGTCCATCACCAACTCCCAGAGTTCACTCAGATTCACATCCATTGACTCAGTGATGCCATCCAGCCATCTCATCCTCTGTTGTCCCCTTCTCCTCCTGCCCTCAATCCCTCCCAGCATCAGAGTCTTTTCCAATGAGTCAACTCTTCGCATGAGGTGGCCAAAGTACTGGAGTTTCAGCTTTAGCATCATTCTTTCCAAAGAAATACCAGGGCTGATCTCCTTCAGAATGGACTGGTTGGATCTCCTTGCAGTCCAAGGGACTCTGATTTATGACATCACAAAAGTACGAACCAATCATGACTGTAATGCTTTGTGGTCTCAAGTCTTAGATAATTTGCTCTTTTCAATTCACTTTACTTTTATTTTGAAAAATATTGAAAATCATCCTTTAGGTGTAAAATGCTTTGTTCTAATTATGGAAAAGATCACCAGACAAATCCCAGATGAGGTACATTTTATGAAATACCTAAGCAGTTCAACTCAAAATGATAAGGTCAGAAAATAAATAAAATTCTGAGAAACTGTCAATAGAGTTAAAGCAACTTAGCTACTTAATATAATGCAGTATCCTGGAGGGGACCATGAAACAGAAAGAGAAACTTCGGTTAAAAATGGAGTAAAGTATGAATATTATTTAAATGATTGCAACAAACTCATCATAGTGGTATTAGCTGTAATAATAGAGAAAACTAGCTATGGGGTATATGGGAATTTTAAGTATCATCTTTCCAATTTTTTATGTAAATCTAAAGCTTCTCTAAAATATAAATTCAATTTAATACTGCCTTTCAGAAATTCATGTTAGTTGTTTGATATCAACTTGAAATCTTAAAATAGTGTTCAAATTCAAAGCAACAAGTGGTTACTCATAATTCAGCCTGGAAAATTTCCTTGCCTTGAAATTTACTATCTTGTGCAGATAATATGTCGGAGAAGGCAATGGTACCCCACTCCAGTATTCTTGCCTAGAAAATCCCATGGATGGAGGAACCTGAAAGGCTGCAGTCCATGGGGTCACTGAGGGTCGGACAGGACTGAGCGACTTCTCTTTCACTTTTCACTTTCATGCATTGGAGAAGGAAATGGCAACCCACTCCAGTGTTCTTGTCTGGAAAATCCCAGGGACAGTGGTGCCTGGTGGGCTGCAGTCTCTGGGGTCGCACAGAGTCGCACACGACTGAAGTGACTTAGCAGCAGCAGCAGTTAATATGGACAAGGAAGAAGTGTTTCAAAGAACAATCAAAGAGTAATATACAATTAAGGGACAAAATGAGGAGATCAGACCAAAAAATGGTTAGCATTGAGAGGTAAATGTGCTAAAAAGTGAGCATTCTCAGAAAGTACTTCAGGGTGATAGAGCTTCACTGTCCAATAGCACTTTTTGTGATGATGGAAATAATCATGGGTGTAGCCACAATAAGAACATGTAGCCACAAAACACAGGTGACTGTCAAACATATAAAACATGGCTAGGATGCATGAAGAACTAAATGTTTTATTTTACTCAGTTCAAATTAGTCAGTGCAGTTTAGCATATGCACTGAACACAAAAGTCTATGTAAACGTTAGATGGACATTCCATTTCAGTGCAAAGATGTCATACGGTTAAATAAAAGACACTATACTATGGGACAGTGAGTAGACCTTTGAGCTCCTGGTTCAACCAATGCTAAATCCTGACTTACATCTATACTTCTCTTCTTTAATGTTTATTATTTTTTAGTCTTTTTGGCTGTACCACACAGCATATAGGAGCAGGGATTGAATCTGCACTCCCTGCATTGGCAGCTTGAAGTCTTAACCTCTTGACCAATAGTGAAGTCCCCCCCATCTGTACTTCTGATTTAAATCAACTCATTTCCTGTATAACCCAGTTTTAATTGGGCTTTGTATTTTTTGTTGTTGTTGTTGCCACATTGTGTCTGACTCTTTGCAATGCCATGGGCTATAGCCCACCAGGTTCCTCTGTCCATGGGATTGTCCCAGCAAGAATACTGGAGTGGGTTGCCATTTCCTTCTCCAAGGTGTCAAACTCACTTCTTCTGCATTGGCAGGCATTGGCAGGTGGATTCTTTATTGCTGAGCCACCAGGGAAGATTTCTGTAATGCGTAGCCAAAAGTACCCAAACTCAACCATGAGGATTAAGTGAGAAAATTCTATGTGAAGTGCCAGCAGTTACTCAGTAGATTCTAGATGCTCAGTAAATGACACTCTTTCCTTTGCCCTCCTCTTTGACCAAGTCACTTTCCTTATAACTGTTGTGTTTGTACTTCCATGATTTTGCTTCCATACTGTTCCCTTCTTACCCACATCACCAATTTGAATCCTTCTCACTCTTTTAGTTCCAACTCAACTGGAGTCTTTTTCACAAAGCTCATCAGCTTATGAGGAAGTCTCATCTTCTCAGTCTCTATATGACTTGCACCCAATATGCCTCATCTGAGCCAATCCCTGTCCTGTATTTCTTGCCATCGGAGTATTTTTGACCAGTAGCTACAGTGCCCATTGGAGTCCCTGGATGTTCTGAACTGCAGTTGAATGTGAAGCCCTTTCTACTTTCTGGTCTTGGACTTCGAAGGAGGAAATTCCAGGTTTCTGCTGGTGATGTCTCACAGAAGACTTACCTGTAGCTGAAAAAGATGGATCAAGGAGTGACAAGACCTGCAGTGATAACATGCAAGATCCAGACTCTAAAAATTGATTATTTTTCCCACGTGTGCTCTTGTCCCTTCAATTTCTTTTCTAATTCCCTCAACTGGCCCTACTTTTTCAATAAGCCCTTGTCTATCTCAAGTTCTTTATCATTGAATGTCTATCTGGTTACTCAATTTGTGTGTTTTTCTTAATGCCAAAATATATAGAAAACGTGGATTTATTTTCACTTCCTCTACTTCCTTACCTTAACTCCCTTTTAATCTTTCATCTACTGAAATTAGGTTTGTATCTTTACCATACTTCTGAAGTCACTTATATAAAATTTAGATATATTGTCTATCTTCAAAATCCAATGTTAAATTTTCAGTCCTTCTCTTAAAGCTCTGGGCAATAGCTGACACATGTTTTTCACTTGTCTCCCAGGGTATTATACATACCTGGCTTCCTCTTTACACACTGTATGTTCCCTTACAAGTCTTTGCACCCTCTTCTTTTCCTTTCCAGCTTCTAATATTGAAGAGCTTCAGAGTTTCATCCTTGCCACCATCTCTTCTGCATCTTCATTCATGACCTAATGACTTAATCCAGTACAACCCCAACTATATGTAGATGATTCCCAAATTTATGTCTTAGCTCACATCTCTAGAGTCCACCTGTAATAAGGAGATGTGGTTTGATCTTTGGGTCAGGAAGATCTCCTGAAGAAGGAAATGACAACCCATGCCAGTATTCTTGCCTGGAAAATTCCATGGATAAGAGACGCCTGACAGGCTACAGTCAATAGGGTTGCAAAGAGTTGGACATGATTGGGCTTGCATTCATTCATTCATTCACATCTTTAGTCCTTCTTCTGAGCCCTAGACTCAGACATCAATCTACTGGATACCTCCATCTTGAAGCCAAACAATCTCTCATATTTAACACATTCAACACTAAGTCTGTATCTCTGCCTCCAAAGAAAGCAATCAAGAAAGAAAGTATTAGTCAGTCGTGTCTGACTCTCTGTGACCCCATGGACTATAGCCTGCCAGGTTCCTCTGTCCATGGAATTCTCCAGGCAAGTATATTGGAGTGAGTTGCCATTTCCTTCTCCAAGGGATCTCCCCAACCCAGAAAACGAACCTGGGTCTCCTGCATTGAAGAAAAACTCTTTACCATCTGGGCCACCAGGGAAGTTTGCCTACAAACCTACCAAGATAGATGGCACAGCCATGCCACCATTCACCAACTGTGCAAGTAAAAACCTAGATATTATCCTAGACTTTTTCTTTTCTACTATCTCACACCTACTATATCATCAAACTCCATTAGTACTATCTTCAGAATATACCCTTCAGCTGGTCTCTTCCCATCACCAACACTTTTCAAGCCTCCAGCCTCCATTTCTTAGCCAATTACTATAGTACAGTCTCCTGGCAAATTTCCCTACACTCCACAAGCTCCACTAACCTTAATTCTTCACACAGCAGGCACTGGCAGAAGCAGCTTTTTAGAGAATATGTGTTACCATTTACTTGTTCAAAACCCTTCAGTTAATTCTTAGCAAACTTAGAATTAAATGTTTTCATTTTCCTACTCTTTCTGAAATCAGATTCTAATATTCTTATCTGACTCACTCCTGCCACTGGAGTCTGTCTCATTTTTGCCTCAGGGATGTCACTCTGCCTTTTCTCTGCTTGGAACATTGTCCAACAGAATATCACACAGTTTCCTCTTTCATATTGTTCAGGAATTTTCTCCAAAATCTCCTCAGAGCAGCCTCCCCTGACTACCCCTCCTAAGATATAATGCCCATGCTTCTCATTATCTCTTTCTCTAGCTTATTTTGTTTTTCTCCACAGCACTAGTGATTACTGGAAATCATAGTGCATATTTGTTCATGTGTAAATTTATTACAATCTCCTCTAAGAAAGTCAAAGTTGCATGAGGATATGAGACATGTGACTCATAACTTTTCCTCATTTCTAAAGGACAGTGTCTAACCCCTGGCAGATGATAATGATAAATACTTGTTGCATAAGTATTTATGGTTAAATTCTGATGTAAAGCTGATTTAAGAATAAAAGTGTACTATTTTGTGATCCATTGATAGATGACTGGAGGGTTCCTTCACGCAAGCAAATTTGTCTGATGATTTTGCAACACTGCTGGTTTACATGATTGACTCCATTCTTAAAGCCTGGGGTCAAGACTAGTGCATATTGGCATACCTATCCTTTCATTTGGCTTCCCAGATGGTTCAGTGGTAAAGAATCCGCCTGCCAAGCAGGAGACATAGATTCAGTCCCTGGATCAGGAAAATCCCCTGGAGGAGGAAATGGCAAACCAGTCCAGTATTCTTGCCATGGAAATCCCAAGGACAGAGGAGCCTGGTGGGCTACAGTCCATGGGATCACAAGGAGTCAGACACAACTTAGCAACTAAACAGTGGTAGCAGCAGCAGCATCCTCTCATTCACTGTCTGTTTCTCAGTAGATGATCAGTAAATTTTGATTACCTAAGAGCAAAAGCTCAAATTAATTGACTGATCTTAGGCTTACACTACTGACTGGATATGATCCTACATTTTATGTTGGCATAACTAGTGTCTGGAGAATTGGAGGCCAAGAGACAACCACAAATGCATTGTGGGTAAGAATCGTTGATCCTAAAATAGAAAGGAAATTAGTAGGATTTCACAGAAAGAGAGAGAAGCCTTCTTTTCCTAAATCAAGTCTAAGCCAAATGAAAGAGTGGTTCAGTTCAGTTCATTCGCTCAGTCGTGTCTGACTCTTTGTGACCCCATGAATCGCAGCACGCCAGGCCTCCCTGTCCACCACCAACTCCTGGAGTTCACTCAGACTCACGTCCATCGAGTCAGTGATGCCATCCAGCCATCTCATCCTCAGTCGTCCCCTTCTCCTCCTGCCCTCAATCCCTCCCAGCATCAGGGTCATTTCCAATGAGTCAACTCTTTTCATGAGGTGGCCAAAGTACTGGAGTTTCAGCTTTAGCATCATTCCTTCCAAAGAAATCCCAGGACTGATCTTCAGAATGGACTGGTTGGATCTCCTTGCAGTCCAAGGGACTCTCAAGAGTCTTCNATTATGGACATTATATCAGAAGAAAAGTAACAAAACTGAAATTTGAATACATGTCACCAAGTTGCAGAGAGTTTTAATCATAACTGAAGTGAAGAAAACCAGTATTTCTCTCTTATAACAAAAATAAAATTCTTCATTCTAACAAACAAAGTTTTCAAAGATCTTATATTATCGAAACTATTCTTAATTGTGGGACAGCTTATTGTATAAGTAGACTTATAATAAATGAGGTGAAGTCAAAAAGCCTTGAAAAGCTAAAATATTTAAATGAGTACTTTCTTTTCCCCCTTTTGTTTATTTCATATAATTCTTTGAAACATCTTTGTTATTTACTGACTCTTTCTCTTCACAGTATTTTATTGCACAGGAATTGAAGACTGAGGAATATATTGTAGTATCACTTTTTGTAGGATAGTCTACATTGGGCTTCCCTGGTGGTTCAATGATAAAGAATCCATTTGTCAATGCAGGAGACGTGGGTTGGATCCTTGGGCCAGGAAGATCCCCTGGAGAAGGAAATGGAAAGCCACTCCAGTATTCTTGCCTGGGATATACCATGGACAGATGCTGGTGGGTTACAGTCCATGGGGTCATAAAAGAGTCAAGCACAACTTAGTGACTAAATATACACAACATATATTAAGGCACCAAACATATATAAAGGATCAAAAACAGCAGAAATTTATTTCCTATGCCTTTAATATTTCAAGGAAGGGGCTACTTTTCAGCTGACAACTCTCCTCTTGTGATAATTCAAGGAGTCACATTCTTCATTTTGTATCTCTGCCCAAACAAAACCTGATGTAATGAGAAGGAGGAAGAGAATGATTGTACTTGAAAATCAAAAAAAACAAACAGATAAAAGTAAAAAAAAAAAAGAAATGGAAGTAAATCTTGGGTTGGGACTTGAGTAGTAGATGGTATTTCAACAGAAAGAAACCCAAGGAGATGACATACCAGAAAACACTATGAACAAAGAGAAAAAGAAAAGGATGTCCTGGAAATGATGACTGTCTTGGGTTGCCAGTAACTCAGGATTCATGAGGAGAATCAAATGAAGGTCAAGTGGGGAAAAAGTTGTAAGTGTCAGAATACAAATGATCTTAATGTTCGGCTGAGCTTTTGCTAGTTATACACATATGCACACGCGCGTGTGCGCGCATGCACACACACACACACATTACTGGAAGGAAAATTACTTTCTAATCAAATGAAGAAAAGAGAGGTGAGAGAGAAGTCAGCTAGATCGCTACTGTGAAATCCAGGAATTTATTAAGTTCCTGAATAAAACACTGCCTACAGAAAAGAAAATGAGTGGATTTATTTGAGGAAATGGAGAAGGCAATGGCACCCCACTCCAGTACTCTTGCCTGGAAAATCTCATGGACAGAGGAGGCCGGTAGGCTGCAGTCCGTGGAGTCACTAAAAGTGGACATGACTGAGCAACTTCACTTTCACTTTTCACTTTCATGCATTGGAGAAGGAAATGGCACCCACTCCAGTGTTCTTGCCTGGAGAATCCCAGGGACGGGGGAGCCTGGTGGGCTGCCGTCTATGGGGTCGCACAGAGTAGGACACCACTGAAGCGACTTAGCAGCAGCAGCAGATTTGAGGAAAAATAATTGAGATGTAGAAATACCAGGTCATAATAGGAAAACTATTTTTAGAAATAAATGAAGAGAAGAAATTGAGGGAGTGGCTTCTGGTCTATTTGCCTGAGGGTAGTGACACTATTAAAATTAAGGTAGAAAATGAAGACCGTGGATCTTACTGAGGGAAAGAAGACAACAGGTTCAGTTTAAGACATTTTAGGTTTCCTGTATGAGCAAGACATGTCTCTTACACTCAGAGAAACAGCTAAGGGGTGTAAGTTTGAGCCAGGGTTGGAGACAAATAGATCTCCTGGCAACTATTGGGAAGTGTGAGTAAAGTCAGTTCAGTTCAGTTCAGTTCAGTAGCTCAGTCGTGTCCGACTCTTTGCGACCCCATGAATTGCAGCACGCCAGGCCTCCCTGTTCATCACCATCTCTCAGAGTTCCCTCAGACTTGTCCATCGAGTCCGTGATGCCATCCAGCCATCTCATCCTCGGTCGTCCCCTTCTCCTCCTGCCCCCAATCCCTCCCAGCATCAGAGTCTTTTCCAATGAGTCAACTCTTCACATGAGGTGGCCAAAATACTGGAGTTTCAGCTTCAGCATCATTCCTTCCAAAGAAATCCCAGGGCTGATCCCTTCAGAATGGACTGGTTGGATCTCCTTGCAGTCCAAGGGACTCTCAAGAGTCTTCTCCAACACTACAGTTCAAACACATCAATTCTTCGGTTCTCAGCCTTCTTCACAGTCCAACTCTCACATCCATACATGACCACAGGAAAAACCATAGCCTTGACTAGATGGACTTTAGTCGGCAAAGTAATGTCTCTGCTTTTGAATATACTATCTAGGTTGGTCATAACATCAAACAGAACATCAATCAATTTTAAATCACCTAGGAAAGCAGTTCCACTGAGGAAGCATGGCCTTCTCATACCAGTTGTAATTTTTTTTTTAATTAACTCAGTGATAGATGAGAAAAAATCAACAGACTTGTTACAGTAAGGTTTTTCAAATATGTCCTACTATATTGGGGGAGACAAGATTAAAGTAGGGTTTTATTTTCTTTTTTATGTATTCATTTTCTTTTTAAATGATGACAAGTGGATCATTGTCAACAGTTTCCCTTAAATATTGAAGAAATACTTGGAACCTTAGTGAGTAAATGCTCATGAACCAAATAGGGTCAGATATCCGCTACTGAGCCAGTCACTGGCAAGGTGAATGAGATTACCCTTTGGATCATGATTCTCTTCCTGGGGAAAGACTGGAATTTACCTCATTAAGATATCTAGCTATATGTGTGTGCTTGAGATGGGATAGTTTTTACCAAATAATAATAATCATATTAAAATAATCAGGATGCTCTTTTTAAAAAAAGAAAAAAGAAGAGTGGGTATTTTGAAGGCAAACATAGCATTTACTGTGTGTGCACTCAGTCACTTAGTTGTGTCTGACTTTTTGTGACTCTGTGGACTATAGCCCTCCAGACTCCTCTGTCCATGTAATTTTCCAGGCAATACTAGAATGTGTTGCCATTTCCTACTCCAGGAGATCTTCCAGACCCAGGGATCAAACCTGAGTCTTCTGCATCTCCTGCATTGACAGGAGGATTCTTGACCACTATGCCATCTGGGAAGCCCCATATTATTCACTATATCATGATTATCTGGTTAAGTGAATAAATAACAACCATAAGTTTGCATTTCAGTCCTTATTATTGAATATTCTATAATGTGTTATTTCCTTTTACTCGAATAAATAGATTTCGTAAAAGGATGTTTTTCCCTAAGCATACCACTTTAGATTGGCAAGAATCATCATTACAAAACATATAGATATAAGAAGTATAGAAAACTGAACTGAATATAACATCAAGGTATATATTGGAAGATGTTTGAATGAATTTTATGCTGTATTTATAAATATTTTAAGATTGTAAGTCCACCAGGGAAGAATGTTGATTATTGTATTCATTGGTGAATATCTAGTGTTTAAACCAATACCTGACATACTATAGGCTTGCAGTAAATTTCTGTATGAGGAATAAATGAAGAAAATATTTATATCAACTTAGTTGTGGTTTTTATATTTCTCTGATAAAAGAAAATCTCTTTAAATTTTTTATATATGATTTTTGGTATTTAATCTGCTCTGATTTTAACTATGCCCTTTTGCAATATTCTGTCTAAATTTAATTGTATGTGACCTCATTTGTCCTTCAATTTCATCCAAAATTCTGGGTTTAGTCAGGTTGACTGGTTTCCCTTCTTGGTTTTCAAATATCCTGGTATAATTTGTTTTGAATGGGCAGAACCATATTCTTTTTGATATCCAACTTTCTTGAACTGCACTTGCTAAAAGAATCCCAAGGATTCACTGTACTAGTTTTCAAGCCTGATACAATTAGCTTCCTAAAGTCAATTTTCTTAATCTTGCTGGCATTTCCATTCCCTTCCCTTAGGGAAAGGAATTCAATTTCATCTACTTGTGATTGTTTCCTCAAGGTTCCCTTTTACTATTAGAAATCCATCTAATTTTTCCCTATGAGGATGTATCAGATCTGATACCTGTCTTGGGAAATGTTAACGTTTTTCACAGAGGACCATGCTGTGAGATACCATTGCTTCCCGACTTCTCTGTCATCAGTATTCTCATTTTGATATGTGCCTATCAACCCTTATCTGTATTTAAAATTGATTTAAGTTGACTAGAAACCTTATTAATCTACTGTCTCTTAGTTTAGTGATTTACATCAGTGATTTACACCAGGGCTTCCCTGGTGGTTCAGACAGTAAAGAATCTGCCTGCAATGCAGAAGACCCAGATTTGATCCCTGGGTCAGGAAGATCTCCTGAAGAAGGAAGTATCCACTTCCGTATTCTTGCCTGGAGAATTTCAAGGATAGAGGAGCCTGGCAGGCTATAGTCCATGGGGTCACAAAGAGCCAGACACAATTGAGTGACTGACACTTTCACTTTTTCCCTTTTTATAGTAAATTTAGAATATAATTATTTCATATGCTCTTTATGTATTAACTTTAATCCAATTATCCATCCCAAATAATCCCATTACTGCATGTTTACTCCAGATTTATCAATGCGTTAATTTCACAAATAATTATAGAATCCTTTCTCTTTCCTAAGCCAGTTCTCCAATTCCAAGTATTACCTACTAGTTGTCAGGTATTTTAACAGCATCTTAACTCCAAATACTCTTGATTCATTATATCATTTAAATTTACATCAGAGCATTTTGCATAATTTTATGATTATTTCCTCACAATGGAGTATGGTACTATAATAGATAGATATTGTAAATATGTTGTGTAATAGTCATCAAAACACACAATTCACAGTAAACATTCCATAAAAAAATATACAAAAGACAGTGAGCAAATAATGGTACAAAAATTTCAATTTATTTGTATTAGAAAAAAACGAGTGATAAAAGATTTGGTGTGAGCCTAGAGAGGAGTTAGATGAAGAGCTAAATCTATTTAACAGATTAAACAAGAAGCTATTAGATGACTAAGATAAGAAAATATCACTTTATAAAAACTTAAAAGCACTTCAAATGAGTTTTCTTTAATTCTTTTTATTTCTTCAGCTAGTGTCTTTAGAGTGTTACTACGTGTGAGTTCATAGAACACAGAGATAAATAACATGCATTCTTGCCAAGAAGAATATTACAGTCTTGGAATAAGAGAGAGTTTATATTAAAATATTTTATTTCCTTTTATTGCACATCTATGATAAAAATCATAATGGGAACACAAAGAAAGTCTGCTAGCAGGGTCAGTTATCCTTAGGAATCTGAGGAAATTATTCAAGGGTAAGAATAGCTATTTACACATAAGTCACTTCAAATAAGACTGTGCTTTCTGCACAAAGGTCAGGCACTCCATTGCTGTATAACACATCTCAAACTTTGAGCGGGAGCATAGAAAGTTAGAGATAACCACAGGCTACACTGTGAGTATTTTCATTGGAAGTTCAGTCACTTAAGCACAGAAATCTTTGGTTCTTTATATAGGGATACCCATGCAAATCACAAAGGCACAGAGCTGAGGATGGTTAGCATTTTACTGGGTCTTCAGACTACTGGAGGATGAAAGGTGGATTTAAGGTGAGGCATTTACAGTTAGAAAGCCACTAAGTTGCTACCTCTGCCAACTTGAAGGGTTAGAGATTATAGCATAGATTAGCAGTATGTTCATGGTGGGAAAAATTCCTGTTCCCAAATGATAATTTCCTCTGGGAATAATTTTTCTGTGTATCACACTTATCAAGGTTTTTTTTTTTTTTTTTTTTTTTCAGCTACTCCAGTGTGTCCCAGTGTTTTATTAGGGATCTTCAAGTTAACTTCAATGAAATGTTTTACTTGTTCCTAACAGTGCATATTAAATTTCTTAAAAGAAGAATTACAATAACTCTTATTTGCTCTGATAAGTTTTTTTTGAAAAGTATGTTTGACTTTATAGAAAGTCACGAGAAGAAACCATCTTATGATAGCCACATTCATACTTTAATATTTCTCAAAATAAACATGAATTCTAGGTGATCTTAGATTCCATACTATATTTCATCTATATTCCCATCTCACTCTGCTGCTGCTGCTACTGCTGCTAAGTCACTTCAGTCATGTTCGACTCTGTGCAACCCCAGAGATGGCAGCCCACCAGGCTCCCCCATCCCTGGGATTTTCCAGGCAAGAACACTGGAGTGGGTTGCCATTTCCTTCTCCAGTGCATGAAAGTGAAAATTGAAAATGAAGTTGCTCAGTCATGTCTGACTCTTTGTGACCCCATGGACTGCAACCTACCAGGCTCCTCCATCCATGGGATTTTCCAGGCAAGAATACTGGAATGGGGTGCCATTGCCTTCTCCGCCATCTCGCTCTAACCCTGTTCAAAGCAAACCTTCTCAAAAGAATTATCAACACTTGCTGTCTCTCCTTTCTCAGAAACTATTCACT